>CM069912.1:96610632-96769632 GCA_036172215.1 Camellia granthamiana | reverse complement strand
ATTATAATTATAATTTTTTTTTTAAATTTATAACAATTTTGTGAAACCACCACTGTGTTGTAATTTCCTTTTGTTTGATTGGTCTGGTTTTATAGCATTTATATTTTATTACTATTATTTTTTTTACAAAAAATATTAAATATAATTATATTTATATTTTGAAAATAAAAATAAAAATTGAGAGGGGAGATTTGCACCGTTAGTACGGCCGAGCTAAAAAAGCGGGAGACGTGAGAGACTCTACGGCGCCGAGCTACCTCCCTTACTAGACGGCCGTTGATTCTGTTCTGTCCAGCCGAGGAGAACGGTTACCCAGGCGTGAGCTAAGCCTGGCCGAGCTGCGACTTGCAGACATTCGGCAGGAGACGCAGTCGAATGGCGAGGCCGGGCTACGGACAGCTCGGGCTAGACTGCGAATGGGGTGAAGGCCGGCACACCTGTGACTGGTTAGCCGAGATGGGCAAACTCCAGATAATCTCGGATGAATGAAGAACGGTGAGAGTCTAGCGTGCTTCACAGCCGGGCAATCAGGAGGACCGGCCATGAGCATCTCCCTTTGGCTCTTTGTGCCGAGGTACTGGCCGGTGATACATTGTCCGGTCGTGCGTTTGTGGTGGCCGTTCTACACGAGCAATAGGCCGGTCGTGGTACACCGGTTTTGGGGTGCCACATGGGCCAATAGTGTGAAGGAAAGGACATCTGCTCCACGCATGCCACAATACCGTTGGGCAGTTCTGTGTGTACTGGTGGGAGGACTGAGCCTTTACACGCGTAAGGTGGTGAGAGGCGAGCACTACCACCTGTCCAGGGAAGGACAGCAGAGGTAGTGCGCGCACAATCTCGAGACTGCATGGCCAGCCTAGAAATATGGAGGAAGACGAGCATAAGAGGTAAGCCAATTCACTCCTTCATAATCACACTCTCGCTCTCTTATTCTTCTTCCTCAAGTGGTCTGACTTGATCGTCGGAGGGTCATTCCGGCACACCACCGCCGGGCAGCTCACCATTTTTGTGTTGCAGAGATAGACGCCGTCAAGAGAAGCTTGGTGCACAAGGAGTACGGAAAACGGAGGATATTCGCCCCCGTACAATTGGCGCCGTCTGTGGGAAACTATGATATTCAACCCTTGTTCTTCGAGCTTCTTCGACCACTTCCATGGCCAACAACGACGAAGTTCTGCTGTCCGTCGTCGATGGTGTCACTCCGGAGTATGTCCGAAGGAGAGACGGCCTCCCGAATGTTCCAGCCATGGCGGGTCTGGAAACCTCTTCACGAGGTGCGCGAGACAAACGTGGGAGGAGTTCTGATCGCTCGCAGAGCCCAGAAGGTCGCCGACGCCGGGGGGAGTCCCGCACGCAGCGCCTGGAGCACAAACTCAAAGACCAAGACGCCCTCATTCGCAAGATGGCGGCAGAGATGGAGCTGCTGAAGCGCCAGATAAAGGGGAAGGGTGTTGCTGGAGAGGGCAACCTCAGTGAACGCACCCCCTCCCCTCGTTCTAGCAGTTGCTGCCAGAGGATGACTCACTCTATCTCCATCACCCGAAACTATGGGGTTGGAGATTCCGACCAGAGAGAAGGCAGATCCCTTACTCGCGACAGCACTTACCACCCCTCACGCCCGACGCCGACGTCGCGATCTTCTTTCTCCACACGTTCCAGGGACTTGAGGGATGTATTGGAGGAGAGGGGCGCGCCGTCGAGAGGCTCAGAGAGTGCCGGCGCTGCAGAGGTTGAGCGCTCCAGTTCGCTGTAGTGAAGAGATGGTGATGCCAGCTCCCAAAGTGATAGCCCCTGCGCTGAAGGACAAAGAGCTGGCGCGACTTACAGCCACGCCGTTATCTCCAGAGATTGAGAGCACACCACTCCCTACCGGATTCCACCAGCCAAAGTTCACCTTGTACGACGGCAAGACGGATCCATACATGCATGTGAGTCATTACCGGCAAGTGATGGCCGGCCACCGGCGCAACGACGCCCTGATGTGCCTCATATTCCCAGCAAGCTTGGGAAAGCTGGGTTTGAAGTGGTTCGAGAGGCTCCCGGAGGGGAGTATCGAGGGGTGGCAGCAACTAGCGGAAGCCTTCGTCACCAGATTCAAAACCAACACTCGAACGCCGAAGGAGGTCGACCATCTCCTGGGCATCAAGATGGATTATGGGTGTTCGTTGAAGGCATACAACGCGAAGTACTGGGAAACTTACAACGAGATCCTCGACTGCCCTACCAATCTGGCGATCACTCAGTACAAACGGGGTCTCCCAGTCGGACATAGGCTGCGGGATTCACTTACGATGCGCTAACCCACAACCATGGAGTCTCTGATGCAACGAATCAACGAGCACATCCGCGTGGAGGACGATGCTGCCTTCGCGACCGAGAAGGGTAATCCAGTCGCAGCGGACAGAAAGGTGGCAGGAAAAGTTCACTCGGTCGGGCAGGAGGATAACCGCCCAAGCGACCGGTCAAAAGATCAACGCCGTGGACCAAACCGCGATGACTGAAACAAGGGGCGCAGAAATGACCGAGCTGACGCGCCCCGCGACGCAGCGGAAGATGCCAAGAGAAAACTGAAGGCGCGCACAGGAATTACCACGGTCTTCAAAATTCCCATCTACTGCATTCTGAGCGAGATCCGGGGTGAGCCTTTTGTCCGTTGGCCGGCCAAGTTAGGGAGTGCGCAGCGAGGCTTTAATCCGAAATATCGCTGCACCTTCCATGAAGAACGGGGGCACCAGACAGAGGACTGCTTACCGCTCAAACAGCACTTGGAGGAATTGGTTGCGGCGGGGCATCTTGACCAATAGATAGATGGGGGCGTCAAGGACACGCCAACAGGACAAACCGAGCCTAATGGCATGGCCACCCTAGAAGCACCCCCACAAGGTGTAATCAACGTCATCCACGGCATCATTGAACCAGCAAGGGTCTGCGAGCTTAGGGGAATGATCAAGAAGGCCGAGCACATGAGGGAAGTGCTCTCTGTCCAACCCGCCATAAAGAAGGGAAAAACCGAAGAGAAAGACATACTCTCGTTTTCGACCAAGGACTTGGAAAGGGTTCAGATGCCGCACAATGATGCCCTGGTGGTGACTCTTCGCGTCAAAGACTTCGACATCAAGAGAATCTTGATCGACCAGGGGAGTTCGGTCGAAATTATGTATTACGACGCGTTCAAACAGATGAAGTTGGAAGATAAGGACTTGGCCCCTGCAACGTCTCCATTGGTCGGCTTCAACTCACAGCCAGAGTGGCCAATCGGAAAGATTATTTTGCCGGTCAAAGCGGGTTCGGTAGTGAAGCAAGTGGAGTTTTGGGTGCTCAAAGTACCATCCACTTACAATTTGATCTTGGGCAGGGGCTGGCTGCACACCATGCAAGCGGTTGCTTCGACCTTCCACCAAGTCATGCGCTTTCCGGCATCAAACGGACAAATAGAAGAAGTTTGGGGAGACCAGGTGATGGCAAAACAATGCTTCGTTGAGGTAAATGTCAGCCGAGCAGCCAAAGGGTTCGTCCAAATGATCGAGGGGCCCGAGGGAAAGGAGGTCCTTGAAGACGTGGGTAGAAAGGCCAGGGAAAAGTCGGTCGAGGAGTTGGTGGAAGTGCACATCGATGAAAATGACCAAACTAGGTTCTTCCTCTTGGGATCATCCTTGTCCAGCGCCGAGCGGTCAGATTATGTCAACTTCTTGGTTTCCAACTTGGAGGCTTTTGCCTGGACGCCTTACGATATGTCTGGCGTCGACCCGAGCTTCATTTGCCACCAGTTGAATGTCTTCCCCAATGCGCGGCCAGTTATTCAAAGAACGCGCCGCTCAGCCTTGCACCATGCTGAGGTGGTGGCGGAAGAGGTGAAGAATTTGTTGGAAGCCGGGGCCATAGAGGAGGTGCAATATCCTCGATGGATATCCAACACGGTGGTTGTCCCCAAGAAGAACGGCAAGTGGCGAGTCTGCGTTGACTACAAGACTGTCAACCGAGCTTGCCCAAAGGATAGCTTTCCCCTCCCTCGAATTGACCAGCTGGTGGACTTAACCGCTGGCCATCAGAGGTTTAGCTTCTTGGATGCGTATCGCGGCTATCACCAGATAGCTATGTATAAACCGGACAGAGAGATCACGTCATTCACCACTCCCAGAGGCTTATACTGTTACAAGGTCATGCCGTTCGGATTGAAGAATGCTGGGGCAACCTTTTAACGAATGGTAACGAAAATGTTCGCTTCTCTCTTGGGCCGAACAATGGAAGCCTACATTGACGATATGGTGGTGAAGAGCAAGGAGAAGTCTCAGCACCTCGCCGACCTAGCAGAAATGTTCGCCATACTTAAGCACCACAAGCTTCGTTTGAACGCCTCCAAGTGTGCCTTCGGAGTTGGCACCGAAATGTTTTTGGGTTTTTTGGTTACAAACCGAGGGATTGAAGCCGACCCATCCCAAATCAAAGAATACAAGGATTGGAGCGCCCGAACTCCACAAAGGACGTGCAACATCTTGCCGGAATGGCAGCCGCGCTGAACAGATTTATCAGCCGGTCTTCGGATCGTTGCAGGCCGTTCTTCAAAACTTTGAAGTCCAAGTTCTTCTGGGATGAAGCATGCGACCACGCACTGGCGGACTTAAAAACGTATCTCTCCTCAGCCCCAATTCTGGTCACACCTCAGCTGGGCGAAGAGCTGTACCTCTACTTGGTTGTTTCTCAACATGCGGTGAGCGCGGTGTTGGTTCGTGCTGAAGGCATCCAGCACCTACCAATCTTTTATGTAAGCAAGACCATGCTCCTGGCCGAAACAAGATATCTTCCCTTGGAGAAATTGGCGTTGGCCCTGATGATGGCATCAAGAAAGCTGGCGCACTATTTTCATGCCCATACAATAGTAGTTTTGACCGAGTTCCCGCTCAAGGTGCTCTTCGAAAAGGCGGACTTCACTGGAAGAATTCTGAAGTGGGCCGTAGAATTGGGCCAGTACGACATCAAGTTCCGACCGCGCACCGCAATCAAGGCTCAGGCACTTGCAGACTTTGTGGCGGAATTTGCCCCCGGGACGCACCCAGTATGCCCAATTGATTCGGTCGGTGCGGATTTAGCACAACCCATGGTTTTGGCAACGGAAGCAGGCGTTGGCTCGCTAGAGAGAAACGGGCAAAACGCAACCGAACTAGCACAGACCGGAGAATCGTTGAAAGGTGAAACAAACCAAGACAAGGAAAGAGACCAGAATGAACCAACCAGAGACTTGGATTTGAGGAGTTCCCAAAATCCCTCTGATTGCTGGAAGCTGTTCGTCGGTGAGATGTGGAAGCTCTTCGTCGACGGGGCGTCCAACAGACATGGGGCTGGGCTGGGAATTGTGCTGACTTCACCAGATGGGCTGATTATCGAACAAGCAATTACGCTCGGCTTCCCAGCTTCTAACAACGAAGCGGAGTATGAGGCCCTACTTGCCGAACTAAGAAGCGCGTTGAGAATGAACGCCACAGCCCTTATGGTATTCAGTGACTCCAAGCTGGTGGTCAATCAGGTCTCAGGAGAGTATGAGGCAAGAGATGAAAGAATGGCCAAGTATCAGGCGCTGGTGCGTGACGAAATCAAGAAGTTCGCCGCGATAAGAGTGGAACAAATCAACCGCAAAGACAACAATACGGCTGACGAGTTGGCCGGGCTTGCTTCCGCACAAACAGCTTTCCCCAACCCCTTGATGATAGAATTCTTACCCCGGCCAAGTATAGAGGAACCGGAGAAAACTGAGGTACTTTGCACCGACTTAGGTCCTTCCTGGATGGATCCTATTGTAGCCTTCCTAAAAGATAGAGTTCTACCGGAAGAAAAGAAGGCGGCCCACAAGATCCGGGCAAAGTCAGAGCGGTTTTGGCTCTCCCTGTCCGGTGCCTTGTATAAGAAGTCCTTTACAGGGCCATACTTGAAGTGTGTCCACCCCTCTGAGGTGGAAGCCTTCCTCTATGAGATCCATGAAGGCATCTGCGACAGCCACACTGGGGGCAGATCTCTGGCGTACCAAGCAATTTCCCAAGGTTACTGGTGGCCGTGCATGCAGGCGGACGCACAGAAATATGTTCACCGATGCAAAAAATGTTAGAAATTTGCTTACCAGATCCATCAGCCAGCGAGAGAATTGCTCTCCCTTATAAGTCCCTGGCCGTTCGCACTCTGGGGATTGGATATCGTGGGGCCACTCCCAGCAGCCCCGGGCAACCGCAAGTTCTTCATCGCTGCAACCGACTACTTTACCAAGTGGGTTGAGGCTGAGCCTTTGGCGACCATCAAGGAAAAAGATGTGAAGAAATTTGTTTGGCAAAATGTGATCACTCGCTTCGGTATACCCAAGGCCCTCATCTCGGATAATGGCACTCAATTCGACGGGAAACTCTTTCACGGATTTTGCGAAGAGTTGAAGATTGAGTTCTACAATTCGACACCGGCCTATCCCCAGTCAAATGGTCAAGCAGAGGCCTCAAACAAGACCATTCTGGACGGGCTAAAGAAGCGGCTTGAGAAGGCCAAGGGAAAGTGGCTGAAGAACTCCCCAATGTGCTCTGGGCATACCGCACTACGCCAAGACGGTCGACCGGGGAAACACCATTCACTTTGGCCTATGGCATGGAGCCCGTCATCCCGCTGGAAATTGGCATGCCAACCATCCGCTCAGAAAGTTTCCACCCAGACCTGAACAATGAAGCCGTGGCGTTAGAGCTAGACCTTGCTGAAGAAAGGAGAGAGCGCGCACTGATCCACATAGTGGCCTATTAGCAAGAACTCTCCAAAAAATACAACAAGGCAGTGCACCCCAGGCTGTTCAAGATTGGGGACTGGGTCTTAAAGAAGGTGCTTGGCAACACGGTGGTCCCTGGCGAAGGAAAACTCGGTGCAAATTGGGAAGGACCATACAAGGTGATTGGTCTTGCTGGCAAAGGGGCATACCATTTGGAAGATTTAGATGGCAAGGCTGTCCCCAGGCCGTGGAATGCAGCCAACCTTAAGGTCTTCTACTTTTAAGATGTAATTTGCTTTTGTTAGCTCTTCTAGGCCTTTAGCTTTTTTGCGTTTGATGTAAAAGATAGCAATGCTTTTGTAATGAAAACTAGCCCTCTTGTTGTTTGGTATTACACCTTTGTACAATGACATCGAAAGGACACCAGGCAATTATGGATGCCAAGGGCAAGGAGACCGGCCTGAATGAGACCGGTCTGATTTCCTCTCGCCGGAATAGAGGCGGACCGCACAAACAATTGGTGCATTATCCAAACGACTAAACGGGACCAATTCGCATTAGGGCCGAGCTGGTTTTGCTCGCCCGGTTGAAATGTTGGCATCATGTCCAACCTAACTGGAACATTGGTGTTTTGCCAAATGTATGGGCCGAGCTGATTTTGCTCGGCCAATCGCCATATTGGTTACTTGTCCAATATGAAAAACGAGCGGATTTTGCTCGGCATAATTTCGCGGTGGAGGTGTTTTGTCCAACCGAGAAGAGGTCGAGCTGACTTTGCTCGGCAGAATGGAAATGTTGGCAGCTTAGCCAACTCACAAGGCGAGCTGATTTTTGCTCGGTCTCGTTGACATAATGGAACTCTATGATTCTGTAAACATGCCAAACCGAGCGGATTTTTCTCGGCCAACTTATAACGTCAGAACGTTTAAATTTTCAAGGAGCCGAGCTGCCAGATCTATTGGAGAACGTTCTGGGTGATCTCAGCTTGGCATATTGCGTGGCTTAGCCGACCTGGCAGTTATGGTTTATCATCGTGTGAGCCAAGAAATTCATGCATATATCAGCCGAACAGAAATAGACACTGAACGAGCAAAAAGGTTGAAGTTTTCATTGATATAGGAAATTTCAGTACAATTTGGGGGACATAGCCCGGTTACACTTCAAAAATAAAAACAAAGAAAAGCAAGAAAATGAAACAGGAAATCTTCAATCCAGTCCAAGGTGTTGTTCGGCCATCTCCTCCGTCTGCTTGGGGACGATGACTGTTTGCTCGGGCAGGTTTTCATCGGCGTCATCGTCGGCTTCATCCACCGCGACAACCTCCCAATCAATAACTTCATCATTTTCCGCATTTTGAGATGCCACTGGTGAAGTCTGCTCGGTCTGTTGTGCGGCGGCGGCTTCTTCCTCAGCCTCTTTCCTTGCCTCTACAATAAGTCGGTTTTGTGCGGCACTGGCATACGCATGCATGTAGATCGGGATATACGCAAAAGGCGGGTTGATGAACATGTCAGAATCCTGACCAAGGCCAACTTTCTCCACGGTCGCTTTCCAGCCGCACTGGAAAAAGATGTCCTTGGTCGCTTGGACTTGACGCTCGTAGGTTTTCTTCCCCTGCTTATATCCACGGTCCTCTACCTCCTCGACCGCTTTGTCCCTTTCTTCCTTGTGGGCATCACGCAGCTTCCACAGCTCGGTGAGATATCGAGCTTTCATCGACTTCACGGCTCGTTGTTTTTCCTCGTTAGCTCGGTCGACTTTTTGGAGTAAGGTATCTCGCTCCGCCACGACTGCTTCTTGCGCGGCCTTCAGTTTTGCTATCTCGCCTTTCTGGGCCTTGTTCTTCGCGATGGCATCGCGCAGGCTCTGCCACAGCTTGATCATGCGGTCGTGGGCAAGGTAGTTCTTTTGCGCAGCCTGCAAACAAATGACAGACCGTTAGCATTCAGAAACCGAGCAAAAAAAAAAAAAAACCAAACAAACAGTCGAAGCAAAAAATGAAGAACTTACCAGCACGATGGATTTCGCCGCCGAGCAGAGGACCTTCAGGTCCGACAGCTCGTCATGCCTCTTCATGTCAGCTGGAAGGATTAGCCCCTTGGTCATGTTGAAGCCAAGGGAATAATCCTTATCAGCATAGACCGAGTCCTCAGCAGAAACTGGTCGGCCCTGGTATTGGAACTCGGGCGCCCAGATCGGGGGGGTGGCTGGGCCCTTGCCCTTGGATTTGCCGGCCAGCGGTTGCTCGGTCTGGTCCCCCAGTTCGGTTGAGGCGACCTCGGTTGAATCTTCATCAACGAGGTTTTTCCCGGTCATCTCCTTCCTCGTCCTCTTCTTTGATCAACCAGCCGGCTGTTCGCTGGCGAGAGCAAGCACAGCTCCTTCTGTTTGCCCGGCTGGGGTGGAGGATGTTCCCCCGGCCGCCTCTAGGGGTTGGGAATCCCTTTCCTCTCCGGTGATCAAGGACTTGATGGCCCTGAGTTTTGCCATTTCTTGCTTGGCGGTGAGGGGAACGAGTCTGATCGGTGGTAGAGTTGGATCTGGTTCTGGGGATGGAGCGCGTAGGAAGTCGGTCACATGGCTTTTGCGCGGTGCTTGGTAGTGATAGGTTTGCTCGAAACCGAGAAGTTTTGATGCCTCCCTTTCCTCGGTTGGATGGCGAAGCAGGACTCTGATGGCCTCTTGGTTGGCCTGGTAGTAGTCCGCTGCTAGGTACTCATCTGCAGAAAGGAGACAAGTGTTAGACCGGTGCAAAATTATAATAACGAAATGCAGAAAGAAGATAGCGCGGTCAGCCGGGCTACTTACCAGCGCTGCCAAAATCTTTCCTAATGTACCAGCCCGGTATGGGCGCCTCAGTATCCTCGTAATTACCGGACACCCAGAGGAAGTCGTCGTCATTGGTTTCTTTGTCTGGGTTGCCTTCAATGAGTTTTGCTCGGCCCTTCTTGACTTTGAGGTACCAGCAAAGCCCACTCTTATTTCTACTTAGGCTGTATTGGTGGAAAATTTCGGCGAGGCCGAGATTGAGACCGAGCATTCGGTTCAGCTCGACGACGCCATTTATTATCTTGTAGGTGTTGTTGGAGACTTGGGTCGGGCAAAGCCTTGTCTGCTTCAAAAATTCGCAGATCAAGGGTTGGACCGGGAAGCGAAGTCCACCTTCTACTATTGACACTACGGTGAAGGGGCACCGGTCTAAGTCTCCCCATGGTGTTTCTCCCTTCTTGGCGAGCTCTAAGACTACGTCATCCGGGACGTTGTACTCCCTACAGAACTCGGCCATCGCACCGGGCGTGCTAACCATAAATCGGTACTTCCCCATTTATGTTGGTCTTATTTGGTTTTGTATCTCGGTCAAAAATGTTTTGTGTTTGCTCGGACTTTGAGCTCCACCAATTATAATGCTGGACTGGATTGGTCGGTCCTATTTGTTCTGCATATTAAAAAATAAGGCTAAGGGTTAGCACAGCATAAATTGCACGGCCCATATGGGAAATCCTAGCTCGAAGAAAGGTTCTAGGCGTGTGGCCGGGCTAACCCCCTATCTCGGCTCATCTACATGGCTGATTTAGCCTTCCCGATTTTGCTTTGTTTCGGCTCCGTCAAGGCAAGTTTTAGCTCGGTTCAGTTCAATTTACAGATCTGATTGAGATTTCAGCCCGGTCAAGGCCCCGTGCCAAGATCTCAGGCTTTTAACTAGGTTCCGTCTAGCTTACCGATCAGACTGAGTTTTCAGCTCGGCTGCAGCCTCAGCGAGAAGCCACGAACCATTTTTTGATCGGTTGAAGCCCTAATTACGGATCAAAATGAGCATTTAGCTCGGTTCTGCGCAGTGTTCATCATGTTCATCTAGTTCATCCTATGTTCAAGACATTCATTCAAACTAAAGGGAATAGGGGCACGAAGGCCCCATCTAGTCTTTCATTTCCATTTTACCTAGGGTGTAAGGGCTCTACAAATAAAGGACAACACAAGAAAGACGAAGAACATAAAGAACAGTGGAGCAAAAACAAAGAACAAACGTGGAACACTGGAAAATGGAAACCAAAGGCAGTAAAGGTGTGTAAAACTTACCACAGGCAGATGAGAGGGCTAGTGCGACCTCAAGAGCTTGACTGCAACCTTCGAAAGGAACGGAAATGGGGATTGGGGCTCAAAAACAGTAATGGAGAGGTTCGAGAGCTTTGGGGGCTAGGGTTTTGCTTTTTTGCTCAAGGAAGGAGATGAATAGTGGAGGGGCACAATGACCCTTCATTGACACATAAAAAGGGGGGGGAAAACCACCCAAACGGCGCAGCCGTTTGAATTCTGCGCGTGCTGGGCAGCTGGCTGCACGACCCAATGGCGCGAAGCCACGTGGCACTGAAAACGCGGCTGTCAGTACGGCTGTACGACCTTTGATGAGACTGCGAAGGAAATAGCCGACCAAATTTGGCAGCTCGGCGACAGATATGTCCGAAATCGTGCTCGGCCTGGCGATGGAGCAAATCGTCTGTTAGCTCGATCACAGAGGTAAACCCGATCACGATAGCTCGGATGGGTTTAAGGGGCAATTGAGAGGGGAGATTTGCACCGTTAGTACGGCCGAGCTAAAAAAGCGGGAGACGTGAGAGACTCTACGGCGCCGAGCTACCTCCCTTACTAGACGGCCGTTGATTCTGTTCTGCCCGGCCGAGGAGAACGGTTACCCAGGCGTGAGCTAAGCCTGGCTGAGCTGCGACTTGCAGACATTCGGCAGGAGACGCAGTCGAATGGCGAGGCCGGGCTACGGACAGCTCGGGCTAGACTGCGAATGGGGTGAAGGCCGGCACACCTGTGACCGGTTAGCCGAGATGGGCAAACTCCAGATAATCTCGGATGAATGAAGAACGGTGAGAGTCCAGCGTGCTTCACGGCCGGGCAATTAGGAGGACCGGCCATGAGCATCTCCCTTTGGCTCTTTGTGCCGAGGTACTGGCCGGTGATACATTTTCCGGTCGTGCGTTTGTGGTGGCCGTTCTACACGAGCAATAGGCCGATCGTGGGACACCGGTTTTGGGGTGCCACATGGGCCAATAGTGTGAAGGAAAGGACATCTGCTCCATGCATGCCACAATACCGTTGGGCAGTTCTGTGTGTACTGGTGGGAGGACTGAGCCTTTACACGCGTAAGGTGGTGAGAGGCGAGCACTACCACCTGTCCAGGGAAGGACAGCAGAGGTAGTGCGCGCACAATCTCGAGGCTGCATGGCCAGCCTAGAAATATGGAGGAAGACGAGCGTAAGAGGTAAGCCAATTCACTCCTCCACAATCACACTCTCGCTCTCTTATTCTTCTTCCTCAAGTGGTCTGACTTGATCGTCGGAGGGTCATTCCGGCACACCACCGCCGGGCAGCTCACCATTTTTGTGTTGCAGAGATAGACGCCGTCAAGAGAAGCTTGGAGCGCAAGGAGTACGGAAAACGGAGGATATTTCGCCCCCGTACAAAAATAAAAACTTGTTTGATGCCCACATTTATTTAAAAAACGAGTAATGTTATACAAATAATTTTTTGTTGTAAATTGATATGACACTAATCACATTAATAAACTGGATTCCATTTCACATTTCAAAACTTTATGATTTCATAACACATGAATTTGTATGAAAAATTTGTCTGTATTGTAATATTTTAAAAAAATTGTTCTAAAAAAAAAAAAACTGAGAGAATGAGTGGTTGAAAGTAATTGCTAAAGGTAGTTACCAAGGGTTGGAAGTGATTTTCAACATTATGGGGAGGTCAGAGGTGATTTGTAGAGGGAGGTTGTTATCGACAGGCAAAGGAGATTGTGCCATATATATTACAACACAAGGACAAGTTCCCTCCGGTTCACTAATTGGACTAGAGGGTTCAGTTTAGTAATTTTTTGACCCATTTTAGGTTCAACTCAGTGATCCGAATCATTTAAACTTTAGTGTCTTTCGACTAAATCAATAACCAAATATTTATGGTATGTATTTTTCTTTATTTTTTATTTTAAAAATCCAAGACGTGTGCATACTTTTTATTTGCTTGATTAGGTTAACTAATAAAATGACTTAAAATGGTGATCTAATCAATTATACAAGTTCTAATTCATAGTTCGGAATATTAGAGAAAATGAAAAAGTAATTTGTTAGATTTATTTAATTTTCTGAAATTATTTTCAATTAAGCATGTAACCCCCAACAATATTTTTTGTTCCGCCCATGTGTACTTTTGTTGGTGTACCGGGATGTGTAACAAATTTACAACTTATTTATGTTTGTTTAAGTTGCACCGAACTGATCGTCTCTGTTATATATCTAATGGCACAAAATAGTATAATGATTTTTTTATACCCATCAAAAATTGTAAGAATAATCTAGATTATCATACTAGTAATTAGTAAGACAATTTCAAAAGATGAGAAGTTATATATGTTTTTGCCTCTCAAAGTTCAAATCTTGGATCCATCATTGATACCCATTAGATATGTGATAGAGATATTCCATTACAACTATGCCATAGAGAGATCTGACTCCCTAAGGCTCGTGGGGTATCGACGTCTAATTTAGAGTCTATTTCGATAATTTGAACTGTTTGTATTATAAATTTGGTCGAGTAGATCATTGATGAAAAAATCAAGTTAATTAGATATTCTTAACTTCATAAAAGGACCACATTTTTTTGTAAAAAATAAATAGCTATCGTAATTTTGATAATGGTTTTTAAAATAATTAGAATCCAATAATTAGGTTATGGATATCCACTTAACTTAATTTTTTATATGAATAATATATTCGACAAACTCTATGTCACGCCCTCAAAATAATACATACAAACCCAACATTCATGATATACATAGACAAGAGAATAAAACATATTTCCATTCATCAGAGTATTCTTACAAAAAGTAATACATGTTGACAACAAAAGTAAATGCCCTGTAGGCTTACAACTTTCCAAGTCAACACTTGGGTACAACAAAAGAAGAGTTCTAACTCTCTACACAAATAAGCCCTTGGCTTGAATTTACATATATCACCACAATAATAAAACGACCAAAAGAGTCTTCCACTCCCAAAACCATCCAACCTAAGACCTCGGAGGTGGCATAATATCTGAACCTGAAAATGATGTCCCATATAGGATGAGCCAACGCCCAGTAGAGATATGCTAAACATAAAATGAGAAATAACTAAAACACTAGCATTTGATCAATGTTTAACTCACACAAACAAATATATATATATCTCTTTCCATTCCATTAATCCAAACCAAATCATAAATATGGTTCTCAATTCATCCAGGAGTTTATAATGAGCCTCCAACTCATATCAATAACGCTTCAACAATTTAATTTCAAATGAGACTACAACTCATATTATGATCATTCCAATACTTCGATTCATCTACGTTACGCAAACGCAATTAGGATTTCGGGACTTTCACCCTGGACACTCCGGCGAACTTAGTTATCACTGGAGTCCATCCCCTATCTCCTTCCAAATCCGGTTTAGGAGTCCATTCCCTATCTCCTCCCAAACCATAGAGTACATCCCCTATCTCCTCCTAAACAACATACATATACAATGTATTTAAACACTTATGATATACAATGATCAAGTAAAGCACATATTCAATGTGTTATTCCATCCATCATATTCAATGACATACTCATATGATTAGTTTTAATTCACCTAATCATCATGCAGTGTCTACAATAATCAAGACTATCCCCCACCGATAGCCTAAAACAATTATTTCTAAACAGATAATAAATTATCAAACAGATTAATTATCTATAATTTCAAAGGTGGGTGATTAATCAATCCAACTCCACCATTATAAATCTCATAATTACTCAATTTCATTATTTCCAACTCAATTTCATATTTCCATAACTTTTCCAAATTAATTATACAAATTAATTCATCACAATAAATTAGGGCTTTTCTCTCCATTTTCTCAACATTGACCCAAAGGTCCAAATGTCATCAATGGACATCAATAGCCTTATTTTAAGACCAAAAATACTCATGTATTGGTCAAAAGAACAAAACCCCTTTTTATACATTGAAACCCTAACACCCAAAATTTTCCAAATTAAACATTACATCAAAATCACCACAAGTTTATGTCAAAGACCATAAATATGAGTAGTTATCCTTACCTCAAATTTCGAAGCTCAAAGGAGAAGATGAAGAAATTCGAAGGTTCTCCAAACCCCAAGATTTTCGGATCAAAATGGAGGTCTTGCGAAGCTCTACCACTTTAATGAAGGCACAAGGGTTGGGTCTCACCAAACCAAGATCAAAATGTAAAAAGAGAGAGAGAGAGTTCTAGAGAGAGGAGCTCTCAAATTAGGGTTTTGAAAAGCTAGAGAGAGAGAATGGCCCGAAAAAGTGATCCAAAATGCTAAAATTCGGACTAATATACAATACAGTCCGCTCGAGCGTGGAACGCCCCGCTCGAGCGTCAAACACAGACCCATGCTCGAGCGTCAAAAGCGCCGCTCGAGCGTCGACTGCACACTTCCAGAAGTTCTGCAGGCGAAGGTCCTCGCTTGAGCGTGAAAGTGGACGCTCGAGCGTCCGATGACCTGCAGAGAAAAGTACTGATGGTTGAATAAAAGCAAAGGGCCCGCTCGAGCGTCAAAAGCCCCGTTCGAGCGTAAAGGCCAAAATCTGGGCATCAACTCTATGTTTCTAAACACAACCAACCAGTTTCAAACTCGCCCAACCCAACCTAAAACTCAAATACAAGGAGCAAATGATGGAAATGCGATACAGACAACAACAATCATCCATGGAACCGAGTTCGGGTTACAATAAACAATGAAGGGAAAACCGGGATCGCTATAACCTCCCCCCTTAAAGAATTTCGTCCCCAAAATTAGTTACAAGTTTCAAAAACATGATCTTTCAATTCTCAACAATATTACAATTCCATATTCAACATCTTGACCCATTACCGGTCATCACATCTCTTTTCAAGAGGCAATTCACAATATAATTCAATATGCATTAACAACATGCTTTTCTTTGAAATTCAACAATTTCCAATACCATATTCCATCATTCCATAACATACTCAATGTTAATGATATATTTGCATTTCTACAATACATTTAACATATACAATGTCAAATTAAACTTCTACTTTCAAAGCATATTCAATAATACTTTCATAAACCAAAACATATACAACGTTTTACAACTTAAGACATATTCAATGTTCTTAAGGTTCATCAATACAACAAAATATTCAACATATACTCAAACATCCACAAATAGATCCGGATACTTCTCTTGGACCTCCAATTCACATTCCCAAGTGGCTTCCTCCACCCCGTGATGTTTCCACAACACTTTTACCAAGGGTATCGTCTTGCCTCGCAAGACTTGTTCCCGTCTATCCAAGACCCTCACTAGTCTCTCCTCATACGAGGCATCCTTATCAACCCCTAAGTCGGTCCAATCCAATACATGTGATGGATCCGGCTCGTACTTCCGAAGCATACTAACATGAAACACGTCATGCACCCCAGACAACTACGGCGATAAAGCTAAATGGTAGGCAACCTCACCAATCCTCTCAAGGATCTCAAAGGGACCAATAAACCGAGGGGACACTTCCCACTCTTCCCAAACCTCATTAAACCCCGGCTAGGTGATATTTTCAGAAAGACATGATCACCCATGTCAAATGCCAAAGGCCTCCTCCTACGGTCGGCATAGCTCTTTTGGCGACTCTGTGCTGTAACTAACCTCCTACGGATAAGTTCAACTTTCTCCGTCGTTTCCCGCACCAACTCCAAGCCCAACAAAGGTGCATCACCCACCTCGTCCCAACACACTGGAGACCTACACGGTCGACTATACAAGACCTCAAACGGTGCCATGCCAATATTCGATTGGAAACTATTGTTATAGGCGAACTCCACTAAGGGCAAGTGCCTCTCCCATGAACCACTAAAGTCAAGGACACAGCCTCGAAGCATATCCTCAAGGATTTGAATAGTACGCTCAGACTGCCCGTCAGTCTGAGGATGATAAGCCGTGCTAAAGGTCAATTTAGTGCCCAAGGCACTCTGCAAACTCTGCCACAACCTAGCGGTAAAACGTGGATCTCTATTTGAGACAATCGACACTGGGACTCCGTGCAACCTCACTATGTACCGAATATACAAGTCGGCAAGATGATCTACCGAATCTCTCACGTGCATAGGAATAAAGTGCGCTGACTTAGTCAACCAGTCTACGACCACCCAAATAGCATCACTACCCCGTTGAGTCCTCGAAAAACCTACAACGAAGTCCATCGTGACATGTTCCCACTTTCACTCGGCTATAGGCAAAGGTTGCAACAAACCCGCTGGCCTCTGATGTTCGACTTTCACTTGCTAACAAGTAATGCACTTAGACACAAAAACTTCCACATCTTTCTTCATCCCCCGCCACCAAAACTAGCGACCCAAATCGCGATACATCTTAGTGCCTCCCGGATGCACCGCAAGGCATGAATGGTGAAACTCTCGGAGTACTTCCTCTCAGCAAGACTCTGGCACAAACAAACGGTCTCGGTATCTCACACTCAGGTCGGGATACACAATCAAACCCTTCTCAATCTTCCCACTGGAGATCTTCTCTCGGAGAGATTCTACCTCAAGGTCACTCTCCTGTGCTTCTAACACTCGACTCACAAGTGTAGGCTACGCAACTACAGAAAACAAAGCCGCAGATTCAACAGATTCACCCAGAAGCAAATCAAACTCGCCAAGTGCACCCAACATTTCCCACTCCCGGATGGCTATACAAGCTACATCACTAATGGACTTCCTGCTAAGGGCATCGGCCACCACATTGGCCTTCCCCGGATGATAATGCAACTCAAAATCGTAATCCTCAATAAACTCCATCCACCTCCTCTGCCTCAAATTCAAGTCTTTCTGTGTGAACAGATATTTCAGACTCTTATGATCCAAGAATACCTCGAATCTCTCACCATACAGGTAATGCCTCCAAATCTTTAAGGCAAATATTACAGCTGCTAACTCTAGGTCATGTGTAGGATAGTTCTTCTCCTCATGTATTTTCAACTGACGTGAGCCATAGGCTACTACTTTCCCTTCTTGCATCAGCACACAACCCAAACCTTCTCGTGAGGCATCACAATGCACTGCATAACCTAAACCCCTCTCCGAAATAATCAAAATTGGAGCGGTGGTAAGTCTAACTTTAAGCTCTTGGAACGACTTTTCACAAGTCTCACTCCATACAAACTTGACCCATTTCCGCGTCAACCTAGTTAACGACGAAGCTAGCCTGGAGAAATCTTTCGCAAATCGACGGTAATACCCGGCCAATCCCAAAAAACTGCGGATCTCAAAAACATTACTAGGTTGTGCCCAATCCTGCACTGCCTCTACCTTGGATGTATCTACAGACACCCCTTTCCCGGAGACCACATGGCCTAAGAATTTAACCTCTCTTAGCCAGAACTCACACTTCCCAAACTTAGCATACAGCTTATGGGTTCTAAGCAACTCATTCAACTCGGCTGGGGCAAAACGATACGGTGCCATGGAAATCGGCGCCGTGTCGGGCACTAAATCGATAAAAAAACTCCACCTCTCGATGGGGTGGCAAACTAACAAGATCCTCGGGAAAGACGTCCGAGTACTCATAAACCACTTTGGGCAACTCAATCTGGATCTCACCACACTCACTACTCATACAGCTAGTGAGAAGGCAACTAAGCTCACTCCGCCATCGCAGATCATACACTGGTGGCAAAACTCTACCAACTCGATCCCCCAAGAAATGAAAACAATCCCCGCTCAAGGTACATACAGTGACCCTCTGGCGGTAACAATCAATAACAGCTCGGTATGACGATAACCAGTCCATACCCAAAATCACATCAAAACCCGACATAGCCATAACTACAAAAGAAAATGGAAGTCGGCGGTCGGCGACCTCTATATCACAGCCCCAACACCCTTGTTTCAAAATCAACTCACCCCTAACAGGTGATACAACACAAATAGGAGAAGCTAACTGTGCCAACTCCAACCCCAAAACAGATGCAAATGCAACAGATATAAAGGAATGGGATGCACCCGTATCAATCAACACATTAGCAACCGAGTTACAAAACAAAAAGGCATCTCTCACAACAGATGGAACCGGTACAAGGTCCTGCGCGGTAACAGCATACACGCGCTTAGAAGGCCCTTGATCTATCTGCTCACCTCTCGGAGCAAAAGATTGCTGCATAGACTGAGACGATGAGGCTCCCTGAGTGGCCCTCGAGGCCTGAACTGATTGAGCTGGCTGAAAACTCTGCCTCGACCCAGACGCACCAAATGTGCCACTCAACTGCGGGCAAAACTACTTCAGGTGCCCCGCTTGACCACACTGGTAACAAGAGAGCGATTGGCCTCTGTCCTGACTCTAGCTCTGAGGACGAGCCGAAGATGAAGCTGCTCTTTGACCTCCTCCCTTTTGCGGGGAAGCTGGAGACTTGTGGCCCAACTGACCACACTTGTAACAGGTAAAGTCTCCCTGATTGCCTTTCCCAAAGCCTAAATTGGGCACTGGAAAGGTAGATCTCGCAAACGCGCCCTGGGACTGCTGAGGGTTAGGACCTCTCTGCCTCCTACCGTCCCCCTGACCATCCTGACTCCTCTTGGAGCCCTTCATCCTCTCCTCCTCCTCACGCATAATAATCTCAAGATGGGCCGTAGCATCTACAAGGCGCCCATACTCCCGAGTCATGGACCCCGCAACTCTCGTCTTGAGCCTGTGTCTTAATTTCTTCTCAAATTCAAGACAACGACATTCCTCAGACGCCACTAGCTCAGGTGCAAACCTAGATAAACTGGTAAATGCGGCCTCAAACTCGGCCACTGGTGTATTCAGCTGCTTGAGCTGACAGAACTGATCCCTCAAATTCTCCCTGACAGCGGGAGACAAAAACTTCTCCTGAAAGGCACCAACGAAAGCCTCCCAAGTCCCTCCAATACGACCTCGCACGAACTTCCACCACTGACCCGCGTCTCCCTTCAATTGGAAAGACGCCAAGGTCACCTTCAATGCCCCGTCTTCGATGCCAAGCATCTCAAACGTCTTCTTCATCTGCTCAAGCCACTTATCAGCCTTCAGTGGCTCTTTGGGATCCCCCACAAACTCATCCGGATTGGACTGGAAAAACTCCCTCTTCAGAAAGGAAGGCCCTGCCTCAGTAACATGGGCCTTGACTTGATTCTCAGCTCTGAGAATGTCCATGGATTCCCTCAACGCTCCTGCCATCTCACGGGCTAAGGCGCCCATGGCATGCTGACCTATTGGCTCGGCCACATTGGCCTGACCAACACCCTCCTGTTGCGCCGGAACTTCATCCGGTATAGGCATCTCTTGCCTTCTAGGCCTACCTCGCCTACCACCACGTCCTCGTCCTGACATCCTAATAAAGGTAACGAAGACATTAGCACATTCACAAATGTGTCGAAGCTATAACACTCACGTCCTAATACAATGGACAACTGTAATTCACTCCACGTAAGCACATAATCACATAAGCACTTACGAATTTCATCCCCGGATAATGACAGTCCCGTGGCGTTGCTAGAGTTCCAGTTAGAAACAGCAGTGATCAAGTGCCTTTCCAACAGGACTCCCAGAAACCCAAGGATCCAATCAACATCCTAGAAACTGAATTCCATACCCACTTAGTCAAGCAAACATGTTATCACATAAGCACATAACATCATGCATAAGTCTCTAACAAGCGAGACAAACCTACTATGGTACTAACCACTTCCCACATACCCAAAGTATTCAAACCCGGTACGCTCTGATACCAAGTTGTCACGCCCTCAAAATAATACATACAAACCCAACATTCATGATATACATAGACAAGAGAATAAAACATATTTCCATTCATCAGAGTATTCTTACAAAAAGTAATACATGTTGACAACAAAAGTAAATGCCCTGTAGGCTTACAACTTTCCAAGTCAACACTTGGGTACAACAAAAGAAGAGTTCTAACTCTCTACACAAATAAGCCCTTGGCTTGAATTTACATGTATCACCAAAATAATAAAACGACCAAAAGAGTCTTCAACTCCGAAAACCATCCAACCTAAGACCTCGGGGGTGGCATAATAGCTGAACCTGAAAATGATGTCCCATATAGGGTGAGCCAACGCCCAATAGAGATATGCTAAACATAAAATGAGCAATAACTAAAACATTAGCATTTGATCAATGTTTAACTCATACAAACAAATATATATATATATATATATCTTTCCATTCTATTAATCCAAACCAAATCATAGATATGGTTCTCAATTCATCCAGGCAGTTTATAATGAGCCTCCAACTCATATCAATAACGCTTCAACAATTTAATTTCAAATGAGACTACAACTCATATTATGATCATTCCAATACTTCGATTCATCTACGTTACGCAAACGCAATTTGGATTTCGGGACTTTCACCCTGGACACTCCGGCCAACTTAGTTATCATCGGAGTCCATCCCCTATCTCCTCCCAAACCGTGGAATACATCCCCTATCTCCTCCCAAACCGTGGAGTACATCTCCTATCTCCTCCCAAACAACATACATATACAATGTATTTAAACACTTATCATACACAATGATCAAGTAAAGCACATATTCAATGTGTTATTCCATCCGTCATATTCAATGACATACTCATATGATTAGTTTTAATTCACCTAATCATCATGCAGTGTCTACAATAATCAAGACTATCTCCCACTGATAGCCCAAAACAATTATTTCTAAACAGATAATAAATTATCAAACAGATAAATTATCTATAATTTCAAAGGTGAGTGATTAATCAATACAACTCCACCATTATAAATCTCATAATTACTCAATTTCATTATTTCCAACTCAATTTCATATTTCCATAACTTTTCCAAATTAATTATACAAATTAATTCATCACAATAAATTAGGGCTTTTCTCCCCATTTTCTCAACATTGACCCAAAGGTCCAAATGTCATCAATGGACATCGATAGCCTTATTTTAAGACAAAAAATACTCATGTATTGGTCAAAAGAACAAAACCCCTCTTTATACATTGAAACCCTAACACCCAAAATTTTCCAAATTAAACATTACATCAAAATCACCACAAGTTTATGTCAAAGACCATAAATATGAGTAGTTATCCCTACCTCAAATTTCGGAGCTCAAAGGAGAAGATGAAGAAATTCGAAGGGGCTCCAAACCCCAAGATTTTTGGATCAAAATAGAGGTCTTGCGAAGCTCTACCACTTTAATGAAGGCACAAGGGTTGGGTCTCACCAAACCAAGATCAAAATGTAAAGAAAGAGAGAGAGAGTTCTAGAGAGAGGAGCTCTCAAATTAGGGTTTTGAAAAGCTAGAGAGAGAGAATGGCCCGAAAAAGTGATCCAAAATGCTAAAATTCGGACTGATATACAACACAGTCCGCTCGAGTGTGGAACGCCCCGCTCGAGCATCAGACACAGACTCACGCTCAAGCGTCAAAAGCGCCGCTCGAGCGTCGAATGCACACTTCCAGAAGTTCTGCAGGCGAAGGTCCCCGCTTGAGCGTGAAAATGGATGCTCGAGCATCCGATGACCTGCAGAGAAAAGTACTGCAGGTTGAATAATCCCACTCGAGCGAAGGAACAAAAGCAAAGAGCCCGCTCGAGCGTCAAAAGCCCCGCTCAAGCGTGAAGGCCAAAATCTGGGCATCAACTCTATGTTTCTAAACACAACCAACCAGTTTCAAACTCATCCAACCCAACCTAAAACTCAAATATAAGGAGCAAAGGATGGAAATGCGATACAGACAACAACAATCATCCATGGAACCGAGTCCGAGTTATAATAAACAATGAAGGGAAAACCAGGATCGCTATACTCTATAACATGAACAATTCGAATAATTAAAATAGGCTCAAAATAAATCGTCAAAAAGCTCAGAGTTATTGTCATAGTAGCAATCCCCATATTCCCCTTCTTCAACCACTGGTACTGGGCTTGCCTTGAAATTTTTGGGGACTCAAAATTTTCAAATTTAATAGAACTCATCAAAGTTCTATCAATTTATTGATCAGGTTGACTATGGAAAACATGTAAATTGTTATTAACCTCTATATTTGCCTTTGAAATAGGGTGTAGTCTGTTTGGAGCAATTTTAGGTCTGAAGTGAAGTAGCCTTATCCCTCAATTTGAATGCCTTTGTGGAAAGCAATCAAATTGAAAAAACATCTAGTATTTTTGTTCTAAACAATTTTCTAGATCTTGATTTAATTGTACTATGAAATAAGTATACTAGTATTATTTGTAGAGGTTCATGATATTACAGAGTTTTTTTTGTTTTTTTTGTTTTTTTTTTTTTATTGTACCTAGTTTTTTAACTCTCGGAAGAATCAGAATTGTAGTAATCACAATTGTCAAACACAAGCAAAAGAGAGACACAGTTAACCTAATTTTCACTGGTGCACATTACCTTGGCAATAGAAGTATGCATTGTGAATCACACAATGTTATGGCACGAATGTAGTTGAAGAATCTGGTGGTGATCTTGGGGGAGAAGACAAGTAAGGCTCAGGTGGGATTTGCAAGGACTCCAGGCTCCCTTCTAGTATCTCTACCACCCTGTTCATTGATGGCCAATGTGAGGGATCCATTTGTATGCACCACAAGCCAACTATAATTATCTTCCTTGCACTTTCATTTGCCTCATAATTCATAATGCCATGCACTCCAAGTTCTTTATCCAGCTCAAGTCGCTTGTATATCCAATGTGGAAAATATATCTCACTTGTGTGATCAACTTTGACATCAATATTCTTTCTTCCTCTGACCATTTCTAGAATCATCATTCCATAACTGTAGACATCTGACTTGTGTGAAATTCCCCCAAAGTTTCTACAAAATACTTCTGGGGCGGTTATATAGTGATATAATACTCTCTTTTTGTGGGCATAGTTTAGCAAGGCCAAAATCGGAGATCTTTGGGCAAAAGTCCTCATCTAAAAGAATATTGTGAGGCTTTATGTCAAAATGCAAAATCCCCATTTTGCAACCACGGTGTAAATAATCTAATCCTCGAGCAATGCCAACTACAATTTTGTACAATGCTTTCCATCCCAATTGGCGATATGTCAAGGAATTCCTATTGTATATGAATTTATCAAGGGATCCACTAGGCATGAACTCATATACAAGAGCTCTATTGTGACCGTTAAAACAGAACCCCACAAGATTTACAATATTAACATGAGAAGTCCTACTAATGGCTGCAACCTCATTAATGAACTCTTCTCCGTTGTCTTTCAATCCTTCAAAAACCTTCACTTCCACAAGGTAACCATTTTCTCGCTTTTCTTTGAAAATGCAACCATGGCCTCCTTGACCTAGTTTAACACTGAAGGAGTTTGTCATTTTCTTGATGTCAGAATAAGTGTACCTTTCTGGAGCAAGAGATCCATAATTCTTCAGGAAGGCCTTAACACTTTGGTATTTCTCTATTTTATTCTTCCAAAAGTATTTAAAACAATTACTCTATCAATATTGGTTCCAAGAATAAGGAAAATTGGCCTCTCATCATCGCTCTCGCTTTCACTCTCTCCACCACATGAAATGGAATTTGTTTGAAAACTCCATTTTACTTCAACAGTTCCATTTTGTAGCTCGAAAGGCCCGAGTTCTTCATACACCTAACCCCATTTCTTTGTATAGGTCATCCCTGTTACAAAACTCACACATTTCATTTCAAATAAAAAAGAAAGAAAGAAAAAAGAACAGAGTAGAGAGAGTGAGAGAGAGGAGAAGATGAAGAAGATGAAGAAGAGCATCAACATCAACATCACCACATCATCATCAACAATAACCAACAATCACAAAAAAAAAAAAAAATTGTAGAATGAACACATCATCATCGACACCAGATATGTGTGTATACACAGATCTATACACACACATATCTATATATATATATGAGAGAGAGATCTATACATCATCATCATCATCAACATCAACACCAGATCATCATCATCATTATCAACACCAAATCATCATTATCAAACTCAACACCAGATCTATGTGTATACACAGATCTATACACACACACACACACATATATATATATATATATATGAGAGAGAGAGAGAGAGCCACCCACCGGCGTGTATACAGATCTCCTTATTCTCCTCATTTTCATCTTCTCTTCCTCATTCTCTCCATCTTTTCTCCTTCTTCTCTCTCTCTCTCTCTCTCCTCTTTTGTCTTCCTGTCTGTCTCAGAGAAGAAAGGGAAGGGAAAGAAAGAAAAGGGAAAAAAAAAAAAAACCAAAATGACATCGTTTTGGGTTTCGGGCCAATTATTTTCGAGCTACCAAGTATTATTCTTACTCCAATGTCTAGCCAGTTATCTTAGATACTTTGAATTATTTATTTGTTCATACAGATGCAAAAGGTGATTGAAACTGTTACCCAAAAGACAACCTAAGAGGGGGGTGAATTAGGTTTTTACAATTAAAAAATTAATAATACCCTAATAAAAATTATGACTAGCACAATAGATAAATACAGTTAATGAAATAAAAATAATTAAAACAAGTGTTCAAACAACTATGTCAGTTAATGATTTTAGCACAGCGAAAATGTGAAATATAGTTACAACAATTTAAATAAAATAAAGAGATAAGGGAGAGAGAGGCAAAACAAATTTATAGTGGTTCGGCTTCAACTCGGCCTACGTCCACTTCCCAAGCTTCACTTGAGATTTTCCATTATGCTCTAGCTTCACGGGGGTGCTAGCAACCTCTTTACAAATGGAGCAATCCTCTACGGATTTTACACATACTTTCTAAGTCAAGAACACTGAGTGTACTAGACTCTTACAAGGTTGAAAAGAATGTGTTTTTGCTTTCACAGAAAGTTACAAGAATTATCTCTCAAAGATAGATATAAAAATGAAGCTTTGGTTTTTCTGTAAACCTCACACAAGAAAGATGGGCTTAAAGCTATAAGGCTCAGTGTATAATTTCTGAGAGGAGATGTAAACAAAAATTAAAGAATACTTCTCAAAGATTTTTCAGAGAATAGATGTGAGTGATTATAGATCAAAGAATATTTTCAGGTTTTTATTTGCAACTTGTTTTACATTAGAGGCTTTGGTATATATAAAGAAAGTTATAGCCGTTTATAGCCGTTGTAGTTATCATTACTAATTTGAATATCTTCCACTTGAATCTTTTGAACCTGTTGACCTATTCATTTGAATTTATAGCCGTTGTAACTCCATCATTACTAATTTGAATATCTTGCCCTCCATCATTACAAATTTGAATATCTTCCACTTGAATCTTTTGAACCTTTTGAACTATTCATTTGAATTTATAGCCGTTGTAACTCCATCATTACTAATTTGAATAGCTTTCCCTCCATCATTACAAATTTGAATATCTTCCACTTGAATCTTTTGAATCTTTTGAACTGCTGCTGTGCTGAGCTGTTTGGACCTCTGTTTTGTGCTGTTTGAACTCTTGATTTAATCAAATATTAAATACATTCTAACAACATTTAGGATAAAGGTTTAGGTGAGAAATAATGAGACAAAATAAATTTTGATTCTATTTTTCTCTTTCAAATAAATTAAAATATGATTAAATAAATCATCAAAATAAATTTTGGATTTAAAATATAATTAAATAAATCATCAAAATAAATTTTGGATTCTATTTTTCTTTTTCAAATAAATTAAAATATAATAAATAAATCATCAAAATAAATTTTGGATTCTTTTTTCTCTTTCAAATAAATTAAAACATAATTAAATAAATCATCAAAATAAATAAGTCTAACAATCTCTCCCTTTTTGATGATCCCACACAATGATGTTTTGATTTGATTTGGGAGTAAGAAAGGCTCTCCCTCAAGTCATGCTCCCTGAATTCAATTCTAAATACATAAGTTAGCACATATATAATAAATAAGCTTTAATTTGAGACATGATATGAGACTAAGATATCAAACTATAAATACATAACATCATATTAGTTTGAAAATAATACCATAATACATAACATCATATAGTTTCTCCCCCTGTGACATTATCAAAAGGAAATCATAGGTTAGAATCTGGAGGAGGAGGAGGAGATACAATTCAAAACATATATATACATAAATATACGATTCACGCGCCTTTCTCGTTTCCGTCGAAAATCGCGCCAGACACGTGTCCTCGCTTTTGCGTCATTGGCCGACAAAAGCAGGCCTCGATTTGGACGAGCCTCGGCTCCCTCTCCCTTTTTGTCTTCTTCTCTTTTGCCTTCTTCTTAAGCACACACTCTTCCATTTTCTTCTTCACCATTCTCTTCTATCTATTCTTCACCACTCACTTTTGTTTCTTTGCAACTCATTTCTTTTACACCTCTCACCTCGAAACCATGGCTTCCTCATCCTGTTTCCTCACTCTGTTTCCAGACCTGAATGATCCTATAAGCGCTGCTGGGCCGAGTGCCCCGGCTCCTACTCTTCCTGACATTCCTCTTCCTAACCTTCCTATGTTATCGATTGAGCAAATCATGGCAGCTCAATCAGACATTGAAACCAATCATTTCACGCTAACGTCCTGTATGGAGACGGTGACGGTAGTCACAAAATTGGCTCGCCGATTGCAGAACAGGACAAGTGAGCTCCATCAGGTCCACGCCCAACTCTCTTTGCTTTAGCACATGTACAAGGATGCACGAGCAGAAATAGGCACACTGAAGGCCGAAAATAAAGAACTTAAACGGAAGACCACCTTCATGGCCCGATTTGGAGCAACGTCGTTCTTGGCCTTTGATAGTCAGCGGGGAGTCGTCGCTCTCGACGAAAGCATGGGGGCAGGGGCGTCAAGGGTCACCCAAGGTGATAAAAAGAAGAAGAAAACGATAGAAGAGGCGAGTAAGTGAGGTCGGCATATGGCCGGAAAAAAATGAAGGGTTGTTTTGTTTTTTGTTTTGTTTTTTTTTTTATTTTTGTATTTTTATTTTTTTTTGAAATATGTTTAGTTTGATTGGCGTATGGCCGTAAAAAAAATGAATGGTGTTTTTTTTTTTTATATGTAAATAGTTGTATTTTGATTTGTTTTTGTTTTCATGTTTATGTACTGAAAAATAAAATTAAAAAGAAGAAAAAAATAAGAAAATTAAGCCCAAACAAAAAATAATAATGAAAAAAATAAAGATAAAAGAAATGAAGCCTAATAGCAAAATAAAAAAAATAAAAATAAAGTAAAGTAAAATAAAATAATACGAGCAGAAATTAAAGTTAATAGGACGTTGGTGTTGCTGGAATGGTAATGCAAATATAATACCATGAGGGTTTAAAAAAAATCAATGTATGCAAAGTTAATTTTACCTCAAGATGCAGAACCGAAAAAAAAAATTACATAGTTTAAAACTAATCAAGTTTAAATTCTTCCCCTTGTTTCATTTGGCAAAATCAATAGGAAATATGAACAATGAAAGCTCATAACTGAAATGTTCTCCTCAATAATATCAAATAGGATGCCAAATGTTACCAATAAGGATGCCAAAATGATACTAACATGTAATCTACCAAGGATACCAATATGCAATCTAGAAGATTTAACAATCATAACTCAAGTATTATGTAGAATACCAAATATTTCTCATAATAGGTTAAACGCAATATAATCTCATGGAGCTAATGTAAATCCAAAAAATAAAGCATGTTCAAGGTATAGCAATCCATACGCCAAGAAAAATTATGAATTTCAATATATAGCACACATTTTAAGCATATGCATGATTTTTAGGCAAGAGCATCATCAAAGAGTATACATTGCAAATCATATGAAGCATAATCAATCTTTTTCATATCAAAGTAATAACAGTATTAGCTCAAAGGAAATAAGATAGAATTTTTACCTCAAAAGCTTAAGAGAGTATATGAGGCATACGTTAGGTTCAAGAGATGGAAGCTTTTCAATCTTCAATTTTCTTTCATGAGGAGTTCATCACAAAAGGGTTTAACATGTATGTTAGCAAAATGATTTCTCCCCCTAAGTTGGTGTTACCCTTTTCTAATGTGACTTGTGTAAATATAGCATTCATAGAACAAACACTATTACTCAATAAAAATACAATACAAATCACTTCTTATCACAAACTCAAAAAGTGAAAAATAATTCAATGATCAAACAAGAGTTTGGAATGCTATTTTTCAGAATTTTCAAGTTGTAGCACATAGCATAATATGCATAAGAAAATAGTGTTATGCTCTTTGTTTTATTAAAAATTGATGCAACAATCTCATTTAATCACATAACATTATCAAGAGGCATTTTCATCAATTCAATCCACATACTCAAGTGTGATAAAACATTTTACTTAATGTGGAACACAACATGAATGTTATAAACAATTAATTCAACAATTTATCAATCAAAAGCATTTTATGAGATGTATGCCAATATAATCCACATTCAAAAGATATTCAATAGGATAGATGCAATGTCTCTACAAACGTATGATACTTCTTTTCATTTAGACATTGATGATGGATCATAATCAACGAATTTCATAACTCATTCAAATATTCCAATGTAAAGCATATAAGCATGAAATTTTCATATTGAGCATATTCTTGAGATCATAAATGTACAATTCAAAATATATATAGTATACATCTCAAAAAAACATACTATGATATCAAAATTGATTCTACAAAGATATGACTCAAAAAGGAATTAACATATTAGTAATAGGAAAGCCTTTTTCATTTTGAATTCTACGACAGAGTTTTGTGAAAGAAGAAAAGGTTTTATCTTTGTGTGCTAAAAACATAACCCATGTAAATCTTGAATAATCATTAACTATAACAAGACAATAATGTTTACCACCTAGACTAGATGTCCTTGAGGGACCAAATAAATCCATATGCAATAGTTGTAAAGGTCTAGTTGTGGAAATATGAGATTTTGATTTAAACAATGTTTTAGTTTGTTTTCCTTGTTGACAAGCACTACAAAGATGATCTTTTTCAAATTTAATTTTTGGAAGTTCAATGACCAAATCCTTTCCCAAAGTTTAGTAATTAAATTCATATGAGCATGACCAAGTCTTCTATGCCATAACCAACTATTTTCATTATTAACATATAAACATTTAACATCACTAGCATAGAGATCATTAAGATGAAAAACATAAACATTATCATGGCGATTACCAACGAATAAAACTTTATGATCATTTGTGCTTTCAATTGTGCAATGTGATTTATCAAAAATAACTCGATTACCTTTATCACATAATTGACTAATACTAAGTAGGTTATGCTTAAGTCCATCAACAAGTAAAACATTTTCAATAGAAGGGTTAGGAGAAATACCGATGCTACCAATACCGATGATTTTTCCTTTCTTGTTGTCTCCAAAAATAACAAGGCCTCCATTTTTGGATGACAGTGTAGTAAAGAAGGATTTATCTCCGGTCATATGTCTGGAACATCCACTATCAAGGTACCAGTTCCCTTCTTTAGCTTTGGACTTAAGGCAAACCTACAAGATGACAATCAAGTGTTGGTTTTTAGTACCCATAGTTTTTTGGGTCCTTCTTGGTTAGTTTTGTTAGATCCCTTAATAATCCAAATCTTTTTAATTCCCATGTTCATATTCTTTTTGAATGGACAAGAAGATATATAATGGCCTTTCGTTCTACAATAATGACAAGTAATATGAGGGTGTGTCATGAGAGGTGCCTTTTTCAAAAATTGTATTGAGATTCTTTTGTTTCTTAATAGGGTCAAATCCAATACCCGCTTTATCAAAAACACATCTTTGATTTCCAAGAAGCATGTTGAGATTATCTCTACCTTTTACAAAATTTTCAAGTGTTTTTGTTAAATCATCAACATTGTTTTTTTAAAGTAGTTTTCTCATTAGAGATAGTATCAAAATCATTTTTCAAAATGATTTTTTCTTTCTTTAGTTCTTCTACATTAATAGATAAAGATGCAACAGATTTCTTCAACACATTATTTTTAGCACAAACTTTTCTAAATTCATTTGATAGTTCATGGAATGCACTTTCAAGTTCTTCATAAAGAGTAGTTACCTCATCTTGAGTAGAGTCTTCATCTTCAAGAGCCATGAGACACAAGTTGGCTACTTCATTTTCAATTTCATCACTTGAGCTTTCATCTTCACTTGAGTTTTCATGTTCTTCTTCATTTGATGATGCTTTGAATACAATTCCACTTTTCTTTTTGTTTTTAACATCTTCATGTCCTTTCATGGTGATCTCATGAGTCATAAGGGAACCCATGAGCTCATCCAATTCAAGTGTCGAGAGATCTTTGGCTTCTATAATGGCGGTGAACTTTGCTTCCCAATTCTTTGGTAAACACCTAATAATTTTTCTTACCAACTCACTGATAGTATAAGTTTTGCCAAGAGATTTCAAAAAGTTTATAATTTCAGTAAATCTAGTAAACATAATTGAAATAGATTCATCAGAATTCATTTTAAACAATTCATAACTATGAACAAGCATATCAATACGAGATTCCTTTACTTGGTTTGTACCTTCATAGGTCACCTCAAGTTTGTCCCAAATTTCTTTTGCCGAATCACAACTTGAAATTCTATTATACTCCTTAGAATCTAATCCACGAACAAGGGTGAGTTTGACTTTAGCATTGGCTTGCAATAATTTATGATCTCTCTCATCACATTCATCTTCAGTTTTAGGTACACTAATATTGTCAACTAATTTGGTAGGAATTTTTGGACCTTTGGTGACAATAATCCACATGGCATAATTAGTGGCTTCTGGGTATAGAGTCATCTTATCATTCCAATGACTATAGTTGTTTCCGTCAAACAATGGTGGCCTATATGTGGCTTGTCCTTCAGCTAAGGTTGCCATGGATCAAAACTCCTAGATGGTTGAATCTAAAACAAGAGTCTAGGCTCTGATACCAATTGTTACCCAAAAGACAACCTAAGAAGGGGGTGAATTAGGTTTTTACAATTAAAAAATTAATAATACCCTAATAAAAATTATGACTAGCACAATATATAAATATAGTTAATGAAATAAAAATAATTAAAACAAGTGTTCTAACAACTATGTCAGTTAATGATTTTAGCACAGTGAAAATGTGAAATATAGTTACAACAATTTAAATAAAATAAGGAGATAAGGGAGAGAGAGGCAAACAAATTTATAGTGGTTCGGCTTCAACTCAGCCTACGTCCACTCCTCAAGCTTTACTTGAGATTTTCCACTATGCTCTAGCTTCACGGGGGTGCTAGCAACCGCTTTACAAATGGAGCAATCCTCCACGAATTTTACACAGACTTTCTAAGTCAAGAACACTGAGTGTGCTACACTCTTACAAGGTTGAAAAGAAGGTGTTTTTGCTTTCACAGAAAGTTACAAGAATTATCTCTCAAAGATAGATATAAAAATGAAGCTTTGGTTTTTCTGTAAACCTCACACAAGAAAGATGGGCTTAAAGCTATAAGACTCAGTGTATAATTTCTGAGAGAGGATGTAAACAAAAATTAAAGAATACTTCTTAGAGAATTTTTCAGAGAATAGATGTGAGTGATTATAGATCAAAGAATATTTTCAATTTTTTTTTACAACTTGTTTTACATTAGAGGCTTTGATATATATAATAAAAATTATAGCCGTTTATAGCCGTTGTAGTCATCATTATTAATTTGAATATCTTTCACTTGAACCTTTTGAATCTTTTGACCTATTCATTTGAATTTATAGCCGTTGTACTTCATCATTACTAATTTCAATATCTTTCACTTGAACCTTTTGAACCTTTTGAACTATTCATTTGAATTTATAGCCGTTGTAACTCCATCATTACTAATTTGAATATCTTGCCCTCCATCATTACAAATTTGAATATCTTCCACTTGAATCTTTTGAACCTTTTGAACTATTCATTTGAATTTATAGTCATTTATAGCCGTTGTAACTCCATCATTACTAATTTGAATATCTTGCCCTCCATCATTACAAATTTGAATATCTTCCACTTGAATCTTTTGAACCTTTTGAACTATTCATTTGAATTTATAGTCATTTATAGCCGTTGTAACTCCATCATTACTAATTTGAATATCTTGCCCTCCATCATTACAAATTTGAATATCTTCCACTTGAATCTTTTGAACCTTTTGAACTATTCATTTGAATTTATAGTCATTTATAGCCGTTGTAACTCCCTCATTACTAATTTGAATATCTTTCCCTCCATCATTACAAATTTGAATATCTTCCACTTGAATCTTTTGAACCTTTTGAACTGCTGTTGTGCTGAGCTGTTTGAACCTCTGTTTTGTGTTGTTTGAACTCCTGATTTAATCAAATATTAAATACATTCTAACAACATTTAGGATAAAGGTTTAGGTGAGAAATAATGAGACAAAATAAATTTTGATTATATTTTTCTCTTTCAAATAAATTAAAACATGATTAAATAAATCATCAAAATAAATTTTGGATTTAAAATATAATTAAATAAATCATCAAAATAAATTTTGGATTCTACCTTTCTCTTTCAAATAAATTAAAACATAATTAAATAAATCATCAAAATAAATAAGTCTAACAGAAATATGCCAGGTGATTACAAAAATTTCAAAAACTTGTTAGGTATGTATCTAAGTGATTATTTATCTGTTTTCATGCACTTCTTTTCTGAGTTATATCTTATTTGAATTTGCTTAATTTATAGTATAGTTAATTACTTAAAAATTCTATTTAGAAATCTTATGTTAGCTTAAATCCTATTTAAGATTTTTTGAACCTTTAAGTCCTATTTAATAAAGTTAAAAATATTAGTTTTTTTTTTTTCAATTTTTAAAACTAAGAACATTATCAATTTTGCATAGTAATGTTCTAGATAACTGTTTCACTAATTGATGACAAAAAAAAAAACAGAGCATGAGATTAAACGTTTTTGCCCTTCTACTTATTTGTTTGATTCGACTATCAAATAAAATCAAGAATATTGACAGTTTTTTTTTTTTCAGTTTTAAAATTGAGAACATTATCAATTTTTTCATTTTTAATTTTTTTTTTTTTTAGTTTTGCACATCAATGTTCCATCATCATGCTCCTTTATAGACACAAAATTTTCAGTTTTGCACAAAAAAATAATTTAGTTTTTTCAATACTTTCAAAAAAAAAAAAAAAAAACATTAAGTGTGTTTAGTTTTAATTTTCTGAAAATTGAATTTTTTATTTTTTCATATATATATATATATATATTATTTTTAGTGAATATTTTTAAAATTTTAAACAAGTTTTTTTTTTTTAATGCACATTACTTAGATGTATCTAAAAAATAAAATATTTATAAAAAATATTTAAAAAAAAAAATAAATGCAAAAGAATACCAAAAAAAAAAATATACTAAATGCTTGGGTTATATATATATATATATTTTTGGTATCTAAAAATTAAAAACATTTACTTAGAATATTAAAAAAAATTAGTGAAAACAAAAAAACACCAAAAAATAAAAAATTTTAATCTTTTTGAAAAGTAAATCCTGAAATAGGAACTAAACAAGCTTATTAGAAATTTTTTTTTTTTTTTTTTTTTTTTTTGCACATTTTTTTAATTTGAAAGTTAATGTTTTAAAATTTCAAAACTCAAAATAAATATCAAATCATCATGTTCCTTTATAAATAATTATTATTTAAGATGGCTGCTAAATGCCCCTACCTTTCTTCTTAGGACCCCCACTTCTTTGAAACCCCCCAACAAAAATGCTACATTCATCATTTTCATTTATACCCCTACCATTTTTCTTTATACCCCTACCATAATCCCAAATATATCCTCACCTTAAAAATTTTTCATTTTTCAACTGGCGACCTCACCTTCAACTCCGGCGACCCCTTCCACAGCACTTAGCCTATAGTGATCCCAGTTTTTGCCCCGACCTTCTTTGTGTCCCAGACTTGGGTTCCGTGGTTGAATATCGTATCCTTGTCTTGTTATTCTCTTTTGATTCTTTGTATTTGAGTTTTGGATTATGTTGGGCATATTTGGAACAGGTTGGTTGTTAGTTGGTCTTGAATGTTGTCGCCCAGATTTTGGCTTCTTCGCTCAAGCGAGGCTTCTTGCGCTTGAGCGAGCCTTGTGTAATTTGCTTCGTCACTTGAGTGAGGGTTTCTACGCTCCAGTGAGGATTGAGAGTCCTCAGCTCTTTTCCTAAACGCAGCTTTTCTGGGAAGGTGGAGTGCTTCGCTCGAGTGAGACTTCTTGCGCTCGAGCGAGCCTTGTGAAATTGTTTCTTCACTCGAGCGAGACTTCTTGCGATCAAGCGTGTGTCTGCGTTGGTGGCAGACCTGAAGCTTTGCATTCTACGCTCGAGTGACGCTTCTTGCGCTTGAGCAAGGCCTCTATTGTGTCTGGTCATTCGAACGACGACTCCGTCGCTCGAGCGAGGACTGTGTATATCAGTTTGCAGCAATGTGATTTTATACCACTTTTTGGTCTCTTTTTCACTCAAAACCCTAATCCGACTACCCTTCTCTCTAAAACACACTCTCTCTCTAAAAATAGCTCCTTGATTTTGAGCCTCTCTACCCTAATCCTTTTGTTAAAGAGTTAGAGTTTTGCGTGGGCTTCCATTTGATCCGAAAAAGTTTGAGTTTTGAGCATCTTCAAGTTTCTCCTTCTTCCTCTTTGGGCTCTACATTTGAGGTAGGGATGTTCTGCTCTTTAATATGGGTTTTAACCTAGATATTTGTCATTTTTGCATAAATGGTGGAGTTGGGAAGTTTGAGTGAAGTTAGGGTTGGGTTTTGAATTTTTGAAAGAGGGGTTTTCTATTTTGGGCTCCATATGTGTATGTGAGGTCTTGAAAATGGGGTTATTTGTATACAAATGATGAAATTGAGTCTTAGGGGTTGATGTTTGAAAAAGGGAGAGATTTGCCATAATTTGAATTAAATAATTATTTTGTTTGAACAATGAAATTGGTATGGGAAATATGAAATTGGGAGGATGTGTAAGTAAAGGGTGTAGTTGGACTTGATAAATCATTCACCTATGGAATTTGATAAATTATCTGTTGGTAGATTTATTTATCTATTTAGACATATTTGTTTTGGGCTAATCGGTGGAGGGTAGCTATGATTGTTGTAGAAACTGCATGAGAATTAGGAGGATTGAAACTAATCAATTGAATTATCTCATTGAATATGACGGTTTGATTAAACCAATGAATATGTGTTTTGATTAGTCATTGTATATGACAAAGTGTTTAAATACATTGTATATGTATTATTGTTTGGGAGGAGATAAGGGATGGACTCCATTGAGAACTAAGTTGGCTGGAGTGTCCAAAGTGAAAGTCCCGAAATCTTATATATTTATGGGTTGCCGGTTCCCTCGAACGTGGTTCCGTAAAATGGCAAGAAATAGAAGTTTTAGATTGATGAGTGTATTGAATTGTGGACCATTGAGTTGTAGTCTCATTTTGGTTGTTTTGATAATAATGAATTTGGTTGATAGATTTACCTGAAATGGAAATGATTGAAGTATTGGCTATCTATATTGAATGACCCTGAAAAGAATATGTGTTGGTTAAGAATGTTGCACATTTATCGAATGCTCATGTTTTAGTTAATTCTCATATATTGTTTAGCATATCTCTACTGGGCTTTGGCTCACCCTACTTGGGAAACCATTTTCAAGTAGAGGCGACATGCCACCTCCAAGGACTTAGCTTGGGAGGTTTAGGGGCTGAGGGCTCCGTTTTGTTGTTACATTTTGGGTTTATCTGTTTTCTTTTTCTTTGCCAAGGGCTTTAATTGTAAGGAGCTTCTGACTCTCTTTTGTTGTAACCAAGTTATTACGCGGGAAAATGTAAGCCCGTAGGGTACTCATTTTGTTATTAGCAGTTAGAGTTACTTGCTATAGTTTCAAAATGAACGTTTATGAAAGTGTAATGCATGTAATATCTTTTGTAATATTAACTCTGATGAATGAAAATATAACATTTCTATTGTGTCTATAGATCTTATGAATGGTTGATTTATATACTATTTTGAGGGCGTTACAACTTGGTATCAGAGCGTAACGGGTTTGAATACTTTGGGTACATGGGAAGTGGTTAGTACCACAATGGGTTTGTCTCGCTTGTTAGAGACTTAAGTATGATGTTATGTGCTTCTATGATAACATGTTTATGTGACTATATGGGATTTAGTTTCTAGGATGTTTATCGGGTCTGGTGGGTTTCTGGGAGTCCTGTTGGAAAGGCACTTGATCACTGCCGTTTCTAACTGGAACTCTAGCAACGCCACGGGACGGTCATTATCCAGAAACGAAATTCGTATGTGTTTATTTGATTATGTGCTTACGTGGAGTGAATTACAGTTGTCGATTGCATTAGGACGTGAGTGAGTTAGCTTCGGCACATTTGTAAATGTGCTAATCTCTTTGTTACCTTTATTAGAATGTTAGGACAAGGTCGTGGTGGTAGGTGTGGTAGGCCTAGGAGGCATGAGATGCCTATACCGGATGAGATTCTGGCGCAGGAGGAAGGAGTGGGCCAGGCCAACGTGGCCGAGCCAGTAGGTCAACAGGCCATGGGTGCCTTAGCTCGGGAAATGGCCAGAGCATTGAGGGAATCTACGGACATTCTCAGGGCTGAGAATCAAGTCCAGGCCCAAGTAGCTGAGGCAGGGCCGTCTTTTCTGAAGAAGGAGTTCTTCCGGTCAAATCGGGACGAGTTTTTGGGTGACCCTAAGGAACCACTGAAGGCTGATGAGTGGCTGGAACAGATGACGAAGACGTTTGAGATGCTCGGCATCGAAGACGGAGGTTTGAGGGTGACCTTGGCGTCCTTCCAGCTTAAGGGAGATGCGGGTTAGTGGTGGAAATATGCGCGGGGATGTATTGGAGGGACTTAGGAGGCCTTTGTTGAAGCTTTCCAGGACAAGTACTTACCTGTTACGGTGAGGGAGAAGTTGAGGGATCAATTCTCCAAGTTGGTGCAGTTGAATACACCAGTGGCCAAGTTTGAGGCCACCTTTACTAGCTTGTCTAGGTTCGCACCGGAGTTAGTGGCGACCGAGGAGCGCCGATGTTTGGAGTTTGAGAAGAGGTTGCGGACCGAACTCATGTTTCGTGTAGCCGAATCCATGATTAGGGAGTATAGGCGCCTTCTGGAGGCTGCAGCCCATCTTGAGACTATCATGCATGCAGGGGAGGAGAGGATGAGGGGCTATAGAAGGAGTCAGGATGGTTAGGGGGACAGTAAGAGGCAGAGGGGTTCTAACCCTCAGCAGTCCCAAGAAGTGCATTCGAGATCTACCTTTCCAGTACCGAGTTCGGGTTCTGGGAGAGGCGGGTCAGGAAGACATCACTTGTTACAAGTGCGGTCAGTTGGGCCACAAGTCTTTAGCTTGCCCACAGAAGGGAGGAGGGCAACGAGCAACTTCATCTTCGGCCCATCCTTAGGGCCAAAGTTAGGGTAGAGGCCAGTCGCTCACTTTTTATCAGTGTGGGCAAGCAGGGCACTTGAAGAGGTTTTGCCCGCAGTTGGGTGGCACACCTGGTGCGTCTGGTTCGAGGCAGACATAGAGTCACCAGCCAGCTCAATCGATTCAGGCCTCGAGGACCAATCAGGAAGCCTCTTCGGCTTAGTCAGTGCAATAGTCTTATGCTCCGAGAGGTGAGCAAGTAGATCAAAGACCTACAAGGTACGTGTATGCTGTTACAGCGCCAGATCTTGTACCAGCTCCGTCTGTTGTGAGAGGTACCTTTTTGTTTTGCAACTCGGTTGCTAATGTGTTCATTGATACAGGTGCATCCCATTCTTTTATATCTTCTGCATTTGCATCAGCTTTGGGGTTGGAGTTGGCATAGTTAGCATCTCCTGTTTGTGTTGTGTCACATGTTGGGGGTGAGATAGTTCTGAAACAGGGGTGTTGGGGTTGTGATATAGAGGTCACCGATCGTTGACTTCCCTTTTCTTTTGTGTTGATGGATATGACTGGTTTTGATGATATTTTAGGTATGGACTGGTTATCGTCATATTGAGCTGTTATAGATTGCTACCATCAGAGGGTTACCATACGTACCTTGAGCGGCGATTGCTTTCATTTCTTGGGGGATCAGGTTGGTAGAGTCTTACCACCGGTGTATGATCCGCAAGGGCGGAGTGAACTTAGTTGTCTTCTTGCTAGCTTTTCGAGTAGTGAGTCTAATGAGGTTTGGGTTGAGTTGCCAAGAGTGGTTTGTGAGTACTCGGATGTCTTTCCTGAGGATCTTGTTAGTTTGCCACCTCACCGAGAGATCGAGTTCTCTATTGATTTAGTGCTTGGTACGGCACCGATTTCTATGGCACCATACCGTTTTGCACCAGCCGAGTTGAGTGAATTGAAGGTTCAACTCCAGGAATTACTAGATAAGGGTTTTATTCGCCCTAGTACTTCACCTTGGGGAGCACTGGCCCTCTTTGCTAAAAAGAAAGATGGGGCCTTAAGACTTTGTATTGACTATCGAAAATTGAACCGGGTTATGGTTAAGAACAAGTACCTTATGCCTCGTATAGATGATTTGTTTGATCAGTTGAAAGGATCTTGTTGTTTCTCTAAGATAGATTTGAGATTGGGCTACCATCAGTTGAGAGTCAGGGAGGAGGATATTCCGAAGACGGCATTTCGTACACGGTATGGCCACTATGAATTTCTGGTGATGCCTTTTGGGCTAACCAATGCCCCAGTTGTGTTTATGGATTTGATGAATCGAATATTCTGAGAGTTCTTAGATCATTTTGTGGTTGTCTTTGTGGATGACATTTTGATTTACTCACCCTCTGAGGAGGAGCACGAGGAACACTTGCGAGTGGTGCTTGAGTTGCTTAGAGCCCATAAGTTGTACGCTAAGTTCAGGAAATGTGAGTTCTGGCTAAGAAAGGTTAAGTTCTTAGGTCATGTAGTATTCGGGAAAAGGATGACTGTAGATTCATCCAAGATAGAGGCAATACAGGATTGGGCACAACCTAAGAATGTTTTTGAGATCCGTAGTTTCCTGGGATTGGTCGGGTATTACCGTCGATTTGTGAAGGATTTCTCCATATTAGCTTCGCCTTTGACTAGATTGACGCAGAAAGGAGTCAAATTTGTATGGAGTGAGACTTGCGACAAGTCGTTCCAAGAACTTAAAGTTAGACTTACCACTGCTCCAATCTTGATTATTTCAGATAGGGGTTTGGGCTATTCAATGTATTGTGATGCCTCACGAGAGGGTTTGGGTTGTGTGTTGATGCAAGAGGGGAAAGTAGTAGCCTATGGCTCACGGTAGTTGAAAACACACGAGAGAAATTACCCTACTCATGACTCAGAGTTAGCAGCGGTGATTTTTTCCTTAAAGATTTGGAGGCGCTATCTTTATGGTGAGAGGTTTGAGGTGTTTTCTGATCATAAGAGTCTGAAGTATCTGTTTACACAGAAGGACTTGAATTTGAGACAGAGAAGGTGGATGGAGTTCATAGAAGATTATGATTTCGAGTTACACTATCATCCGGGAAAGGCCAATGTGGTGGTCGATGCCCTAAGTAGAAAGTCCATCAGTAGTGTAACTTGTACAACTATCCGGGAATGGGAGATGTTGGGTGCTCTTAGTGAGCTTGCCTTGCATCTGGGTGAGTCTGTTGAGACTGTCGCCTTGTTCTCTGTAGTTGCACAACCCACACTTGTGAACTGAGTGTTAGAAGCGCGGAAGGGTGACTTTGAGGTAGAGTCCCTCCGGGAGAAGATCTCCAGTGGGAAGGTAGAGAAGGGTTTGACTATGTATCCTGACCTGAGTGTGAGATACTGTGATCGCTTGTTTTTGCCAGAGTCTAGCCGAGAGAAATTACTCCGAGAATTTCACCATTCACGCCTTACGGTACATCCGAGAGGCACAAAGATGTATCATGATCTGAGTTGCCAGTTTTGGTGGAGGGGTATGAAGAAGGATGTGGCAGTGTTTGTATCGAGGTGCCTTACTTGTCAGCAAGTGAAGGCCGAACATTAGAGGCCAACGAGTTTGTTGTAACCCTTGCCTATAGCTGAGTGGAAGTGGGAGCATGTCACGATGGACTTTGTTATGGGTCTTCTGAGGACTCAACGGGGTAGTGATTCCATCTGGGTGATAGTTGACCGATTGACCAAGCCAGTGCATTTTATTCCTATGCATGTAAGAGATTCGGTAGATTACCTTACTGACTTGTATATTCGGGACATAGTGAGGTTGCATGGGGTCCCAGTGATGATTGTCTCAGATAGAGACCCGCGTTTCACTGCTCGGTTGTGGCAGAGTTTGCAGAGTGCCTTGGGCACTAGATTGACTTTTAGTACGGCTTCCCATCCTCAGACTGCCGGGCAGTCCGAGCGTACCATTCAGATCCTTGAGGATATGTTTAGAGGCTGTGTCCTTGATTTTAAAGGGTCGTGAGAGAGACACCTACCCTTAGTAGAGTTTGCCTACAATAACAGTTTCCAATCGAGTATTGGCATGACACCATTTGAGGCCTTGTATGGCCGACCGTGTAGATCTCCAGTGTGTTGGGACGAGGTGGGCGATGCACCTTTGTTAGGTCCAGAGTTGGTTCGGGAAACTATAAAGAAAGTGGCACTTATCCATAGGAGATTGGTTACAGTCCAGAGTCGTCAAAAGAGTTATGCCGACCGTAGGAGGAGACCTTTGTCATTTGAGGTGGGTGATCATGTCTTTTTGAAAATATCACCTAGACGGGGTTTGATGAGGTTTGGGAAGAGTGGGAAGTTATCCCATCGGTTTATTGGTCCTTTTAAGGTCCTTAAGTGGATTGAGGAGGTTGCTTACCGTTTAGTGTTGCCTCCGCAACTTTCTGGAGTGCATGACGTGTTTCATATTAGTATGCTTTGGAAGTACGAGCTGGATCCATCACATGTGTTGGATTAGACCGACTTAGAGGTAGACGGGGATGCTTCGTATGAGGAGAGACCGGTGAGAGTCTTGGATAGGCGGGATCAAGTTTTGCGGGGCAAGACAATTCCCTTGGTCAAGGTATTGTGGAAACATCATGGGGTTGAAGAAGCAACTTGGGAGCGTGAATTGGAAGTCTGTGAGAATTATCCAGACTTATTTATTGATGTTTGAATGTATGTCGGAATTTTGGCTTTGTTTATGAACTATAAAGACATTGTATATATTTTGGATGATGAAAGCATTGTAAAGGTTGAATGTGTTTCGGAAATGCAAGTTTAATGTGAACATTGTGTATGTTTTAAATTAATGAGAACATTGTATATGTTGCTTAAGTTTTGGAGAAATTGTAAACTTGACATAAACATTGAATATGTTTTGGAAAGCATGAGATGTATGTATTGAAATTAGCTAAATTTTGGAAGATGCATATTGGTAATATATGTTGAGCTATGTTTTGTGAAATTGATCTCTTGAGAAGGGATGGAATGATCAGTGGATCATGATAACGAGAATTGAATTGTAATCATTTTGAAAATTCGAAAATCATGGTTTTGAAACTTGTAATAAAATATCGGGACGAAATTCTTTAAGGGGAGAAGGTTATAGTGATCTCGGTTTTTGCCCCGACCTTCTTTGTGTCCCGGACTTAGGTTCCGTGGTTGAATATCATATCCTTGTCTTGTTATTCTCTTTTGACTCTTTGTATTTGAGTTTTGGATTATGTTAGGCATGTTTGGAACCGGTTGGTTGTTAGTTGGTCTTGAATGTTGTTGCCCAGATTTTGGCTTCTTCGCTCGAGCGACGCTTTCTGCGCTCGAGTGAGCCTTGTGTAATTTGCTTCGTCGCTCGAGTGAGGGTTCCTACGCTCGAGTGAGGGTTCCTACGCTCGAGTGAGGTTTGAAAGTCCTCAGGTCTTTTCCCAGACACAGCTTTTCTGGGAAGGTGCAGTGCTTCGCTCAAGCGAAACTTCTTGCGCTCGAGAGTGCATCTGCGTTGGTGGCAGACCTGAAGCTTTGCATTCTATGCTCGAGCGACACTTCTTGCGCTCGAACGAGGTCTCTGTTGTGTTTGGTCGCTCGAGCGACGACTCCTTCGCTCGAGCGAGGACCGCGTATATCAGTTCGCAGCAGCGTGATTTTATACCACTTTTTGGTCTCTTTTTCACTCAAAACCCTAATCCGGCTGCCCCTCTCTCTAAAACACACTCTCTCTCTACAAATACTCATTGATTTTGAGCCTCTCCACCCTACTCCCTTTGTTAAAGAGTTGGAGTTTTGCGTGGGCTTCCGTTTGATCCGAAAAAGTTTGAGTTTTGAGCATCTTCAAGTTTCTCCTTCCTCCTCTTTGGGCTCTACATTTGAGGTAGGGATGTTCTACTCTTTAATATGGGTTTTAACCTAGATATTTGTCATTTTTGCATAAATGGTGGAGTGGGAAGTTTGAGTGAAGTTAGGGTTGGGTTTGAATTTTTGAAAGAGGGGTTTTCTATTTTGGGCTCCATATGTGTATGTGAGGTCTTGAAAATGGGGTTATTTGTATATAAATGATGAAATTGAGTCTTGGGGGTTGATGTTTGAAAAAGGGGGAGATTTGCCCTAATTTGAATTAAATAATTATTTTGTTTGAACAATGAAATTGGTATGGGAAATATGAAATTGCGAGGATGTGTAAGTAAAGGGTGTAGTTGGATTTGATAAATCATTCACCTATAGAATTTGATAAATTTTCTATTGGTAGATTTATTTATCTATTTAGACATATCTGTTTTGGGCTATCGGTGGAGAATAGCTATGATTGTTGTAGAAACTGCATGAGAATTAGGAGGATTGAAACTAATCAATTGAATTATGTCATTGAATATGATGGTTTGATTAAACCATTGAATATGTGTTTTGATTAGTCATTGTATATGACAAAGTGTTTAAATACATTGTATATGTATTATTGTTTGGGAGGAGATAGGGGATGTACTCCATTGCTTGGGAGGAGATAGAGGATGGACTCTATTGAGAACTAAGTTGGCCGGAGTGTCCAGGGGTGAAAGTCCCGAAATCTTATATATTTATGGGTGCCGGTTCCCTCAGACATGGTTCCGTAAAATGGCAAGAAATAGAAGTGTTGGATTGATGAGTGTATTGAATTGTGGACCATTGAGTTGTAGTCTCATTTTGGTTGTCTTGATAATAATGAATTTGGTTGATAGATTTACCCGAAATGGATGAAATGGAAATGAATTGAAGTATTGGCTATCTATATTGAATGACCCTGAAAAGAATATGTGTTGGTTAAGAATGTTGCACATTTATCGAATGCTCATGTTTTAGTTAATTCTCATATATTGTTTAGTATATCTCTGCTAGGCTTTGGCTCACCCTACTTGCGAAACCATTTTCAGGTTGAGGCGACATGCCGCCTCCAAGGACTTAGCTTGGGAGGTTTAGGGGCTGAGGGCTCCGTTTTGTTGTTACATTTTGTGTTTATAGGTTTTTCCTTTTCTTCGCGAAGGGCTTTAATTGTAAAGAGCTTCTGACTCTCTTTTGTTGTAACCAAGTTATGACTCGGGAAGATGTAAGCCCGTAGGGCACTCATTTTGTTATTACAGTTAGAGTTAGATGCTATAGTTTCAAGATGAACGTTTATAAAAGTGTAATGCATGTAATATCTTTTGTAATATTAGCTTTGATGAATGAAAATATAACATTTCTATTATGTCTATAGATCTTATGAATGGTTGATTTATATACTATTTTGAGGGAGTTACACAGCCCAATTTTTTTTTTTTCATTTTCTAGATCCCCATCACTGTCTTCATTTTCCTCACCAGAAAGACCTCTAGAGAAAATCCCAAATTCATCACCCATAATATCCAATGTTTCTAATAAAAAATCTGAAACTAGCACTACCATTTTCAAGCAATTGACTTATAAGAAGAATTCTAGATCCCATCACTGTCTTCATTGTCCTCCCCGGAGAGATCTTTGGGGAAAACCCAACATTCACCAACTAGAATATCAAATGTTTCAAACCCATATCCCGAAACACTTCAAACCCCCATCCCTCGCTAGCAATCAACCATCACCACCCCGGTAGTCAACTACGGTGGTGCAGCGACGACGTGGCGTTCCTTGCTTGTGCTCTCGCTTAGGATCTGGGTTTGCATTCTTAGTGCTGATTACAAGTGGTTCGTTGGTGGAAGGGTGGTCGTCGGTGGGGTTGGTCCGCCGGCTTCGACGCGTTGAAGGAGGTTTCTATGCGCACAGAGCATAGGTTAACCTGAGATGGAGGAACTGACTAAAGACCGAGCCGTGGATAAGACAACAACGACGATGTATCGCCAGCTAAGAAGCTCCAAAACACACCTAGTGACACCACCTTTTTTGGACCCTTCTTCACTGATATTTCTCTTTCTCTAGAAAATAATGTGAAGCAATGCTTAGAGTGAGAAGATAAGAGCTTCGAAAGGGTTTTTTGTGTCTCTGTTGAATTAAACCTTGCCTTCGGTGGGAGGGAGGTCGTTGGTCGCACTGGTAAAATGTGGTGTGAGGGTGGTCGCCAGTGAGGTGGAGATAGAGATGAGGTTAGAGATCGGGTTAGGGTTGGGATTTGAGTTGGAAGAATAGAGATGGGCATTTAAGCATCCCTCCAAAATTCTAACTATTAAAAATTTGATAAGATTTGAAAATCCAAAATTTTTTAATGGGTAAATTACACTGACCTCCCCTGAGGTTTACCTTAATTACAAGGATCTCTATTGGAGTTTCAAAAATAACACAGACCTCCCTTACTTTTGAAACTAATATAAAAGGACCCCCTTCTGTTACCCATCAGTCCAATTCAAATAGATTATGCTGATGTCATCCATAATTATTCTTCAAATTCCAATACTACCCTTCAAAGGAGGTTAGTGTAATTTACCCATATATATATATATATAAACACATACATTCCATCACTCTTTCCTCTCTCTCTCTCTCTCTCTGACCCATATATTCCAATACTACCCTAGCTCTGATAGACGTCTACCGCGAGCGGTGGTATGCTCTCCGGCATGGCTACCTCCGAACTGCCAACTGGGACGCAGTGGCTGTCACTGTCATCCTCCGCTGCCCCGATGCCTCTCCTTCCAAAACCTCCGCCCAATGCCGCCACAAGGCAGTGGTAATGCGGTCTGATCAGCAATCCAGAGCTTGAAGGCTTGGAATGCGACGTCGAACCAGTTCACTTTGTGTATATAATATATATATATAGAAAAGTAAGATTGGAAAAGCTAAGTTTGGTTGAGCGTGAATTGGTTCACTGTGTGTGTATATATATGTATATATATAAGGTGAATTGGTTCACCCAATTCTCTATCTCTCTAAATATCTCTCTCTATATATATATTTACCAGATCCAATTTGCCCCTTTCTTAATTTGTGTGTTTAATTTAGGGATTTGATTAGGATTGCCAGATCCAATTCCTTAATCTCTATCTCTCTAAGTCTCTCTCTCTCTCTCTATATATATATAGATATATGTTGTGTTTGGGATTCAACTGAAATTAACTAGGAAGATTGAAGAACTAGGTTGAGGATTGAAGGGAAGCTGAGAAAAGAGAATCTATCTATATATATATATATAAGGAGAATGATCTTTTTATGAACAATGATTGTGGAAGTTCCAAACTCTCAAATTAATTTTGTTAATTTGTTAATTTTTAAAGAAATAAAAAAAAATCTATTGGTTAGTTCCTTGAGTCAAATTTAAAAAAAAAAAAAAAAAAAATTCTAATTATCTACAATTTTGAATTTTAAAATTCAAAACAATATGATAAGTCACCCACACTCTTTCCAAAACAATTCAAATAAAAAAAAAAATAATAACTCTAATTATCTATAATTTTTGAATTTCAAAATTCAAAATAATACGGTAAGCCGCCTTTATCCCACTCTTACTTTTTCCGAAAATAATATAAATCTAAAATTTTAAAAACCCAATCAAATTAAAAATTTAATAAAATTCTCTTTTTAAAATACTCAATATTTGATCTTTTTTCTTGCCCAGCCAACTCCTTCCCAAATGTAATAATGCAATGGTTATTCTCTCTTTTCCAATAGTCCAAACTTATTTCAAGTTTGTTTGTTTGTGAATTTTTTTTTTTTTTGTAAATTTATATTTTCGTGTGAGTATTTTTTTTTTCTCTCTATATGACTTTTTTTTTCCAATGTATTTTTTTTCCCCAACTAAATTGATAATAAATATATATCTCTTAACTATTTTTGTTTTGGGAGTTGATTTGAAATTTTTTTTTTTTTGGTGGATGTTTGTGTATTTTTTATATTGTTGTTATTATTTCTTTGTTTTTTTTAAAGAAAAAAAAGAATAAGGCTTCTTATATTGTTCTTTATGATTTGGCCAATTTTTAAATTTCTTAAACAATATTTTCAAATTTTTTATTTGTAAAAAATTAAAAACATTTAATTGACTTGCCTATTAACAAATAAAATTTTAAATAATGAACACTATTCCATAATTTATGGATTTAAAAAAAAAAATTAAAAATCAACACCCATATATGGAATAAGAAAACCTAAAATCACGCATTTTTTTTTTATTTTTCATTTTTAACTCTTTAAAACTCTAACGGTACCTTTTTATTTCCACAACATTATCTTTTTATATTTACAAAGATGGAAAACTAGACCGGAGTTGTATAATGGTCAGTAAAAGTAGTGAGCATGGTAACAACAACGGTGATGATGAGCTCGGCAAGAGTATTGTTTGGGTGAATTTTGAAAGGTGAATATCAAAAGAATAGTAGATAGTTTGGGTGATGAATTGATTTAGAAAACTAATGCGTGGCTGAGATTAAGTGTGAATTTCACTGTGATGACCGAGTACGTAACCGTCTCGTTCTTCCTTGGTTATTGTTGGGTTTACTCTTGTTAGAGTGTTGTTGGGTTTTAATGTGGGGCCTTGTCAACTATTGGGTTCGTTATTTTTGAAAAACTTTTTCTCTAAATTTTTATTCTTATTTATTTCAATTCCTAGTTTCACTTGTTTCGGAAGGAGCAAGGTTGGATTCGGGGTGTCACGAATTGAGCTAGGAAATTTTTCTGGCTGGGAGGCAGAACCGCACCTGTGGGGGCTTGGGCCACACGTGTGAAGCGGGGGCTGCACAAGCGGAAGGGGCCACATGTACGGAGAAGAGGGGGGTGTCTATGGTGCATTCTGCTTTATATGCACGAGTGGAAGGAGGTGCGGGAGAGAGTGCCGCACGTGCGGATGGTAGTGCCATACGTTGTAGACCGCCCGAACTTCCTCCGCGCGCCCCCCTTTCGGAGAGGGCGCAGATTTGGGTTCATAGCTACTACAGTTCGGACTCTCGTCACGGTTCTGTATCTAGTCTCACAAAGTGCACTGTAAGATTGATAAATCACCAAAGAGTCCAAATCCAGCAAATCATTTTGGAAAATCGATTTTAATCAAGAATGCCAAACATGGACTACTTTGCCAGATTACAGAGTTGCCACCTAAATATTTTATTTTTGAAAAATTTAGGAAACCCTGACTCGTGCCAAAGGCCACGTGTCCGTCATCACCAAAGAGCACCCCCCACTCGCCCGATCAAAGGATCGGTCTCTACTAAGCATGATATGTTGTGTTGAAAACACATGTATTCTTGTTCTGGTAATTTAGCTATCTTACTACGTGATGCGCACATCATACAAGTATAGACTAGATCGCCTGAATTGGAACAAAACAATTCAATGTTTGTTTTCAAAAATGGTTTGAATTTGCCACCCTCAAGTGGGCTTAGAAATGTGGATTTGCCACCAAACATGGTGGGCTTAAAACATGATGATTTGCCACTCCAAGTGGGCTTACAACTCACATTTTGATGAAGTGTTCCAATTCAGGCAATCAAGCCTCCACCCACAGGCATTCAAACAGTTAAGCACTTAAGCAAATAGCCTCAGGGCAAGCATGCTATCATGGCAACACTCACACTCATGCAAGGATGCTAAAGCGTAAAGACTTACAGTGTACTTCGAGCCAAAACAAAAGCTAATTAGAAATCATGCATGATCCTAACTATACAAGATGCATAATGCAACACATGCAATAATGCAACTAAAATAGGCTCGGCTATCTAAGATGGCATATGAATGCAACAATTGATACACTGTAGACACCCCATTTTTGACCAACCTTAAGACTCAGACGTCATCGATTAAGCGTTCGGTGATGGTGTATGTTGTGCTCATTCTGAAGTTTCGGAGTTTCGGCTGACAGCCTTATCCCCGGACCTCGGGACCCTTTTGTGCTTTGCCTTGGTTTGCGAACCAGGTCTTGTTTTCTCTTCCCGAAGGGAGGGAGAGGTCTCGTAGACCATCTCTCAGTGGCCGTAGGCTACTTTTTGTGGTCGTAGGCCACTTTTCCCATTTGGAGGCCAGTTTTCGATTTTCAGAGCTGTCGGCCGTACGCCTCGGTTCGGGACCGCTTAACTTTCTCCGTTTGGCACGGTTTTTGGCACACACCTTGCTTCCTCTCTCTGGAGGGACACTGTGACTCGGGAGACCACCTTTGTGGTCGCACGCCACTTTCGATGCTTAACAGCCTATTTTCGGGGCACCCGGCTGTGCGTTTTGACCCCCGAACCCTCGTTTTGCATCCGTCTTGGTTCATTTTTGGCATGGACCTTGTTTTCATTGTTTGGGAGGTGGTACAAGGGTGGGAGACCACCTTTTCTCCTTGGAGACCACTTTTCTCCCGCCAGCCAATTTTCTTGTCAGGAAGCTGGTCTCCTTGGTCTTTGAGCCACATTTACTGGTCTCCTACCATACCATTAGCTTGCATTCAATGCGGAGACCATCAAATGGGGCTGCCGACCACCTTTCATTGGGTTGAACCTTTTGAACTAGTCGGCCGACCAGGGGAAGTGGTCGGCCGACCACCTGAACTGGTCGGTCGACCACTTGAACTGGTCGGCCTGCCTCCCCCAGTTTTGTCTCTGTGAGTGCTTGCCAGCTGTGCCAGCTGGAAGGCACAAACTACATCCTCCATATACGTGTATGGAGGATCTTGAGCCTTGGTTTTTAGCTTCTTTGAGAAGCTTTGGCTTAAAACCTCTATAAAAGAGGGCCTCCCTCTCCTTATACGAGGTTCAGATTTTGGTTAAGGCAAAACAATATATCTCTCTCTTTGTCTCTACATTTAGGCTTAGGAAGTGTATTGTTGTTGCACCTTTGTACACCACCTCATAGCCTAACCCTTCAACCATTGCTTGGAGCTTCTTGGAGGCCATTTTCAGAGGTTAAGGAGTTGGGTTTTGGGTCCAGAAGTTGCTGTCTTGCTGAGCTTCAAGGGTAACACACTTTTTTCCTCTTTTAAGCTTTATTTTGATCCATCTCTTAGCCTTATTTCCATGCATATTTGAGCTTTGTTGTCAACTGAAAAAAGTCTTTTTTTGAGGTCCTTTTGATGTTTGTTTAAGGTCATTTTGTTGTTGGGGGTCATCTACCCCCTTGCATGCTTCATTTTGCCTTGTTTTGAGCCATGCCCTAAGGCCTTTGTGTTGCCCTTTGCTTGGCCTTTTAACCACCGAAATCCAGCGGATTTTCAGTGGTTAACATGTGTTTTTGAGAGCCAAAATCAGAGAGGGGTGACCCTCTCCCTCCTTGTCTTGTTCACTAGCATTTTTGGCCTTACAAAGGAGCCTTTATTTGCACACCTCCAAGCCTTGTTTCAGGCCCTTTTCAGTGACTTTTAGGGCCTGCCTAGGCTCTGTCCAAAGTTGGTTTTGTCACCTTGGGTGTGTCTCTTGCATGTGTAGAATAACCCCTCTTATAGCCTATTAAAGGAGCATATCATTCTTGCATGCATTGATCATATTTCAGTGGGTTTTTGGGCTTTATTTGGCATGTAATGTCTCTGACTTTTGCTGGTTTAGTGGCCTCTTCAATGCTTCATATGCTTGTAGTGTGATCCATGTTCACTAGCTCACATTGCATATTGTTTTGGCTCTTGATTCTAGCATATTTTGGCCATGTTCTAAACTGATTTTATTCATGATTTGGGCTGCCTTAGCTCTGTTTGAGGTCCCATGGTTGAATGATGCTTGCCATGCATGCTTGTAGTGTAATACCCTTGCCTAGCTTTGAGTTTTGGAGCCTCTTGCATGCTTAACTTGAGTTGTTTTCATGTTTTGGCATCATTGAACATGTCATTTCAGAGCTGGAACATGTGTTGTTGTATGACATATTTTATCCTTTCCATGCTTTCATACAGTTGTATCTTGTGCCTTAGGCTTTGGGCCCTTGCATCTTGCATGTTTGCATGTGTTTTGTTGTCTCATTTTCATCCATTGGCCACTGATTTGGGTGCGGCTGAGGTCCATCCATCTTGGTTTAAGTCCATCTTGCATTGTGTATGCCATATAGTCCATGTTATTGCATGTTCGATCATTGCATTGCGTATGCCTCGTTTATAACATTGCATATGTTAGTGCGTTGTGTATGCATGCCATATAATCCACGTGCATTGAGTATGCCCTTGATTAGTCCATAGCATTGTGTATGCTAGTTGCATGCTTGCATGTCATCCTTTGCATGTTTGCATCACTTAGTCACATTACATTTAGGATTGCATACTAGAGTTGCATTTGTACATGCCATGCCATTCTACTTGTTGCATTGTGTTTGGAATAGGAGTTAGTCCAAACATGGGAAACGAGGAACGTTTCATACTCCAAGTGATGAAACGTGCTTCGATTCCCGGTTGCCGACACTCTTGACCACCCATGATGGAGTTATTGGTTTTAGTTGCTTATATGTGCATTCATGTCCCATTGAGTCGTGCAATTCGACTCCTCGGCCATCATGCATCGAGATGCGTGATTGGTGGCCCGAGGATCGAAACCTACACTTCCTTGAGCTTGTACAATGATGGGGAGGGTGGTCGTGCACACATGTGTTCCAAATACCTTGCTTTCTCTCTCTCTTGCCTTTGTTGCAGAAAATGCAGAAACCAGGAGAAGAAACTGGTCGGTCCGACCAGGTTTTCTGGCAGGCCGACCACCTTTTCTGGTTTTCACCACCAAGGGTGGTCGGTAGGTGGTCTCCAATGCCTATAGCTGGTCGGCAGCCTCCCCCCTAGATTCCCAGGGTAGAGTTTCATCTCCTTGGAGCTTTGTGCAAGTTTCTGAAATCAATTGCAAACAAAGGCGAGCTGGGGCATCGCGATGGATTTCCCGACAAGGCGACTCGAGCATGCATGCATCCTTTATCATTCAAAGCAGAGCTGAGGCAGCCCATTTTACATAGTTTGCATGCTAGTTTAGTTAATTTGTTAATTAGCTAGTGTTGTGTAATAATTAGCTAATTCGATTCTGTATTATTTATTCGAACCCTCCGCGAGACGGCGAACTTTGTAATAAGTGTGCGTATGTGTGATGCATGTCTTCCAATCCCATGTCTTTCTCCCTTTTATTTACCAGCTTATGATGGTTAGTTTTAGGGCATGTTTCAATTAGCATCTATATGTTCGCATGCTTGCATTCATTCATCTGTATTGCATGCACCGGGCTCGGCGCATCATACTAACTGCATCGTATTTCAATTCCAAGTTGAATACATGTTACCTGTAGCATCTCATATGCCATCTTAGAATAGCCGAGCCTATCTTAGTTGCATTCTTGCATGTGTTGCATTAGCCATCTTAACATGAACTAGGATCATGCATTGATTACTAACTAGTTTCTGTTTTGGCTTGGAGTACTCGGTGAGTGTTTATGCTTTAGCATCCTTGCATGTGTGTGAGTGACTGCCATGATAGCATGCTTGCCATGAGGCTAACTACTTATGTGATATACCTGCCTGAATGCCTGTGGGTGAAGGTTGGATTACTTGAGTTGAAATAATTCATTGATTGCGAGTTTTAAGCCCACTTGAGAGTGGCAAATCACCATGTTTTCTAAGCCCACTTGAGGGTGGCAAAATCCACATTTTAGCCTACTTGCGAGTAGCAAACCGCTTTCATAGACAAACATGAAATGTTTTGTTCCAATCCAGGCGATCCAGTCTATACTTGTTTGCTGCACGCATCACATAGTATTTCTAGGCTAATACACCGGAATAAGAGCGCATATGTTTTCAAAACAAAATATCATGTTTAGTAGTGGCCGATCTTTGATCCGGCGAGCGGGGGTGCTCATAGCTGACCTTCCCCAATCGTATCCAAGTTTCCGAGCCAAGGCAACTTTGGTGATGACGGACACATGGCCTTTAGCAACGAGTCAGGGTTTCTTAAATTCCCCCAAAATAAAATATTTAGGTGGCGACTCTGTATCTGGCAAGGCAGTCCATGTTTGGCACTTCTTTCTAAAAATCAGTTTCTCAAAACGATTTGCCGGATTGGAGTCTTTGGTTATTTATCGATCTTGCATGGTACTTTGTGACATTAGATTCAGAACCGTGACATTGAGTCCGAACTGTAGTGAGCCTAATGAACAAAACGGGATTTTATTGGGACATTCGGGGACGTCTACATACACGTATTCAAATAGGTATTAAAAATACGATGCAATTTGAATGATGCACCGAGCCCGATGCATGCAAGACAAATAAATGATGCAAACATGCAAGCATAAGGTATGCTAATCGAAATATGCCCTAAACTAACCATCAAAAGCTGATAAGTAAAAGGGAGAAAGAAGTGAGGTTGGAAGACATGCACACACACGCACCCTTATTACAACAATATGCCCTCTCGCAGGAGGGTCCGAATAAACGAGCTAAGCTAATCTAACTAATCTAATTAATCTAATAAGACTAATTATTAATCTAAGCTAAGCTACTTAATTATTACAACACTTTAACTAATTAACAAATTAATTAAATTACAAAACCAAGCTAACTAACAAGTAAAGCCCTAAACTTGTACTACCTCAGCCCTGCTCTAAGAAGTTGAACATGCATGCACGCATTCGGTTTCTCGCCCCGAATAGCCTTCTGGTTTGCTCTTTAGAGGCTCTGCTTGCAGGGTGTCTTCAAGAACTTGCTGCTAAAACTTACCAAACCAATGCTGGGGAGTGCACCAGTGGCCTGCCGGCCATGAGGAGTTGCTGTCGGCCATCTGCGGCCAACAATGAAAGGGTGCCGGCCATTAGTGAAGCACTGCTGGCCACTGGTGTGCTATGACACCAAACTGCAACAGAGCACAAAATAGAGAAAATAGAGGGTCTCCCTAGGGCATATATGTACTGTGCCACTCCATATCATCTCAAAACATTAAGGGGGAGGCACCATTGGATCCAAAACCACCAATCAAGCATCTCAATGCATGATGGCCAAAGATCCAACTTGTACGCATTTCAATAAATGCAAGACAAACAAGACTCCAAGACCACTACCTTATCATGGAAGATCAAAAGCAATGGAGACAAAGGGAATTGGCTCATTTTCATCACTTTGAGTATGAAATGGACCGATTCACTTTGTGTTCAATATAACGTCCGATTGAACACAATGCAATGCACATGCAACATGCTTAGCTTGACATGTTTTATTTGATTCAATTCTTGTTTACTCCTTTTACATTGCCAAGCCATTCAATAACTGGTTTAGTTCAATGTGAAAGTCCTCTAATGGGAAAGATGGCCTCAGCCACAAGCACCTTAAGCATGAAAGAAGCCTCATGCTGTTGGTTAGTAGAAACCCTCAAGAGAAGGTTAAAATCATTAGGCATGAGAGCCTCAATTCCATGCTTAAGCCAACAAGGGGCTTAAGATCACTTTCAAGGCAAATGAAAGATTGAAACCATGGAGTGCAATGACATACATTTCAGCACTGAAATAACATGCTAAGTAACTTAAAATCATGAAAACAACCCATGTAATGCATGTTTAAAGGCTTAAGCATCAAAGCTAGTGAAGAGCTTTACACTAGAACCATGCAATACAATGCTCAAATGATCAAACCAGGTCTGGACAGAGCTACATCATGCCAAAACAGTGGCCTAAACATGCTGGAATTGAAGCACAAAAGGCAAGAAAAACATGCTCACTTATTGGTTGGCAAACAAGGCATCAAAGCACAACTCTTAAAAGTAATGAAAGAGTGATATATGTGAGAGTGTGACAGAGGTATAGGCTCCGAAATTACATGCTAAATGATTCTATGGCATGCAAACAACACAAGCAAAGCATGTTGGGGGCCTCAAAGCAATGGACTAATGAAGGCATTTGCACTATAGCTATACAATACAAGGCTCATAAGGGACAAACAGTCCAAAATAGTCCTAAAACAACTTAAATGAAGTTCTAAAACATGCTTAAAACAAGTCAAGAAAGGCTAGACTTAGAGGCCAAAACAATAGCACATGTTAGGCAATTTAGCACAATTGCACTACAAGCATACAAAGCAAAGCTCGAGTGGTCAAACTGGCTCAAAACAGAGCTTAAACATGCCATAATATTAGCAAAAATGTGCTGGAGCCAAGCCAACACAAGCTAGAATAATAGGCTAATACACTAGGCATACAAGGCTAGCATGCATGATTACACTACAAGTGTAAGAAGCAAGTAAGAGGTGACTCAACCAGCCCAAAACAGAGCTATAACATGTCAAAAAAGTCACAAAAACATGCTGAGATAGAGCCTCAAGGAGATAGAAATACATGCACATATGTTAAGCCATCAACACATGCAAAGGAGAAACAAGGAGGGGAGGCCACCCCCTCCTATTTTGGACCTCAAAACATTGTTTTCACCACTGAAATTCCCCTAGAATTCAGTGGTTAAAAGGCCAAAAAGGTTGGTTTGAAAGGTGATGAAAGATGGCACAAATAGCTACACAAGCTAAGGAGCAAAAGGGAGAGACAACCCCCTAACACAAAAGGGGCTTAAACCACCATTTTTAGAACTAAAAAATAGAGTTTTCTTCAGTTCAAAACCATCTCAAAAACAGTTTGCAAAGGTGGTAAAAAAACAAGTATGAAAACAAGCCTAAAGGGTGAGTTTTATACCTCTTGAAGCCAAGGACACTTTGAGGCACAAAACCAAGCTTAAAACACCTTCCAATGCACAAAGGAAGCTCCAAGAGAGCTTCAAGCAATCTCAGCCCAAAGATGAACCACTCTTGTTAAGGGTTGATAGGTTGAAGATGGATGTATGCAAGCCTTTAAGCACAAAAGCTTTAGAGAGAGAGAGGATCGTAGAGAGAGAGGTTTTAGAGAGAGAGGCTCCCAAGCTTCTTCCTAAATTATTCTCTCCCTTGAATATATGAGATATGGCTTCAATATATAGCAATATAAGAGCCTTAGGTCGAAAATATCTCAAGAGAGACAGCTGGAATAGCTGGAGCAAAAATATCTGCCAAAAACTGCTTTCTGGCATCAATGGCCGGCACTGCTTCATTGATGGCCGGCACTTGATCATTGTTGGCTGGCATGGGACACTCTTGGACGGAAGGGGGCCGGCATTGGCCATTCATGGCCGGCACCTAGCCAAAAAATCCCATTCATGGTCATAAACTTCCACCTCTGGTTGGACAGAAAAATCTGCTTTTTGGGCCCAACTTCAAATAGGAATATCTCCTTCATCTGGACCCCTTTGCAAGTCATTCTTGAGCCTAAATTGAAGCCCCAGAAGTAAGCTTTCCAATGGCGTCAGCCTCACTGCAAAATTCCAAGTGTGCTAAGAGATATCCCTCTTTTACTGAAGACTGCTCAGTTTTGGTCTAACCGGATTCATGCCTAACTTCACCTCAGCTAGTTTCTTATCTCCTCTCTTCTTTTCTTCAACTCCAAACCCCTAAATAAGGTGTTTTGAAAGATTTTTCAAAAATTTCACCTCTTTTTCATTCATTTCCACTTTGTCCTTGCTCGATTTACCGAAAAGCGCAACATTTAATGAAATGCGAGCTTCGGAACATCGTAGGAACTTTGTTTCAAAAATATTTCGAAAGAGAGGGTTTTAAGGTCTAAAAACCATTCAAAATAGTTTTAGTCCACAATGGGGTGTGAAGATGGGATTTGAAGCTCCTCTTGCTAAGGAAATCAAACCTTTGCACTGCACAACTTTCATCACCAAGTAAACCATCAGCGGCGCCCAAGTCTTAAGGGCAGTCAAAAATGGGGTGTCTACACATGTGCAAGAATGGGTGCCGCACGTGCAGGATAAAGCTGAGTCCGAAAATCTGTCTTTTTCTCTCTTCTTGGGCTGAGTGTATCTCACTTTTTACATCTCTCTCTCTCTCTCTAAAAATATTATTTCCTCTCCCTTCTCTCTAAAAACCTCCACCAAACACTGCAAACTCTTGATTTCTTGTCATCCATTGGAGTTTTGGTCCAACATCCTTCATTAAATTTGGAAAGCTAACCGAGGGCTTCGTTTTGTGCGGTGGAGATTGGATTTCAACACTGTCAAATTTGGGGTTTTCTTATCTTTTCTTGTCCAAAATTTTGAGGTAGGGATCTTCTTAGAGTTATACATATATATATATTTGCAAGATTGTGTTGATTTTGGAACTTCCTTGATGGTATTGAAAATTTGGTTTTTGGCTCAAGAATGATAGTGGTTTTAAAGGTGGGTTTACCCCTTGTCTCTTTCTAAATAACTTCTTGAGAGTTTAGAACTACATTGTATGAGGGAAGATGTTTTGGATGAGATTCTTTCAAAAGATGAGGGGGTGTCCATTTTTGGTGAAAAACCTAGAAATTAGGGATTTTTGAAAGGGGTTGAGAATCTATGGATTTTTTTTTTTTTTTTACTCATTAATGCGCCAAAATGAATGAATGATTGGAAAATTTCCTATTGTTATATATAAATGAAAATTTTCATGGAATATGAGAATTGTTGATTTTGGAAGTTGTTGTTCAAAATGTTGATACAGTCATGAAATGACTAAATTGTTGAGAATGCATGAAGTGTGAAAATGTTGCTACTCATTGATGGATTTAAATGAATATATGGCTATCTTGCGAAATGGCAATGAAAAGAGAAATGGGAATTGTGATTATTATGGAAATATTGTGTGGAATAATTGAAAATCGAAGGGCGTTATAACGCCCTCAAAATAATAAATAAAAAACCCAAAAATCATACATTTAAGATACAAGAAGATGACAATATACTCCATACATCAGAGTGTTTAGTACAAAAGTATTACATGTTGACAACAAAAGTAAATACCCTACGGGCTTACAACTTTCCAAGTCCACACTTGGGTTCAACAAAAGAAGAGTTCTAACTCTTTATACAAATAAGCCCTTAGCTTGAATTTACATGTAATACACAAAAATATAACAACAACAGTTCTTCCGCCTCTAAGCCTCCCAACCTACGTCCTTGGAGGTGGCATATCACCTGGACCTAAAAATGATGTCCCATATAGGGTGAGCCACAGCCCAGTAGAGATATACTAAACCAGATATGAGCAATAACTAAAACATTAGCAGATGATAAATGGCTAACACTTGTGAACCAACTTACAACCCAATACAGTTTCATGACAATTATGTGCATGTTTCAGTCCACTAACATTTACTTAAGAAATTCAATTTATAAACATAGTTCAGAACTTGGCCAAATAATTAAATGAGATAACAACTCATATAACAACACTTCCAATAACCACAATTCAATGAGACTACGACTCATATAAAAACACTTAAATACTTCAATTAATACACATATTCGCTGTATTAATGGAGTCCATCCCCTATCTCCTCCCCAAACAGGTTTGAGAGTCCATCCCCTATCTCCTCCCAAACCATAGAGTCCATCCCCTCTCTCCTCCCAAACAATATACATATACAACAAATTAAAGCACATAAGCACATATGGAGTACATCCCCTATCTCCTCCCAAACACTGGAGTACATACCCTATCTCTTCCCAAATAACATACATATGCAATGTATTTAAACACTTCATCATATACAATGATCAATCGATATACATATTTGATGTATTATTTCAACAGTCATATTCAGTGACGTAGTCCAGGTGATTAGTTTCAGTTTTCCCTAATCAACATGCAGTGTCTACAACAATCAAGACTATCCTCCACCGATAGCCCAAAGCAGTTATTTCTAAACAGGTAATGATATTATTGAACAGATAAATTATCAACATCATCATAGGTGGGTGATTAATTTATCCTACCACACCATTCAACTACAATTGCATCCAATTTCGTGATTCTTAATTCAATTTCATATTTCCCCAAATTAATTATGCAAACTAATTTGTCACATCAATTAGGGCATTTTCCATTTTCCTCAAATATTGATCCTAAAACCAAATTCTACCTATCAAACCAACAAAACCTCATTTTCAAGCCCTCATACACATACGGAACTTAAAAACACAAAACCTCTCTCTTATATACCACAAACCAGAAACCCTAACTTCCCAAATCACCAAATCTCAACATCTATATTAAATGACTAATCTTTATGTTAAACTCATAAGAAGGAGTAGATCATCCCTACCTCAAGTTTAGAAGGGGAAGAAGGAAGAAAAACCCAAAAGTCGACGGAGGAGGAACCAAGCTTTGCTCCGATCAAAATGAAGCCCTCGACAAGCTCTACACTTTATCTCAAAGGAGCAAGGTGAGTAGAGGTCTTCAAACAAGTAGATCTAAGGATCTTTGAGTGAAAAGTACCTTGAGAGGGAGAGAGAAGGTGTTTCACGGTTTAGAGAGAGGAAAGTGAAGGAAAGTGAGAGAAAAGGTCAAGTGAGGGCCTTTATATAGTACTAGGTCAAAAATAGATATAAGCCCCAAAGTCAACTCAAAATATCTAGTCAAAATATCCCCAAAAAGTAGGCCCAAATCGGTAGAAAAATCTGGGAAAAAGTCGCAGGTGTCGACCCCTGCAACAGTGGTGTTGACACCAAAGAGGAAAAAAAAATCTGGGAAAGCTTTGATTGCACTACAGGTGTCGACACCACCCCAGACTGGTGTCTACCCTATCTTCCAACAACCAACACACAGACAGAAGAGGGTCGACACCACCCCAGACTGGTGTCTACCCTGTCTTCCAGCAACCAACACACAGACAGAAGAGGGTCAACCCTCTCCCAGTCTAGTGTCTACCCTATGTTCCAGCAACACTTCCAGAACTTCATCAACAGGTAAGGGTCGACTCTAGGCAGGCTGGTGTCGACCCTAGAATGGAATTTCTAAGTCTCTAAGGAACTTTTGACAAGAATAAATGCAAACAACCAAACCCAACAAGTTTAGATCGATTTGTACTCCTTCAAAACTAAAGTACAACAACACCAAAGGTTCCCAAAATAGAATAAAGGGTCCAAATACATTTACCAAAAGCTTTAAAAGGCAGAAGTGCTACAACCTCCCCATCTTAGGAAATTTCGTCTCCAAAATTTTGAATACAACGAAAACACAAGGCCAACCGATCACATAGCACTCAACACCCGAGCACTTAGGAAAGAAACTATTCTCACAACAAACCTTCGGTTAACTCTCACAACAGAAGGGGCTTACCAAGGAGACACGTCCCAATGACAACACTCTGGCACAAAAAGCCTCAACAAAACCAAACCTTTACCGAAACAAATCACCGAAACACCCGACTAGCGCTGCAAGTTAAGCCACTACTCAACATTCATAATTCCAAATAAGGCGATCATAGCAAATCTTTTGTATAAATATAAAGAAAATCATTCTCTTGTTCATGAAACATTTCTCAAAGATGTTCAAATTTTCAATGTTGACATTCCGAAATAGATTTTGCATTTTCCATGTGAAACTCAAAAGTTTTGTAACCATTTTTCATAAACACAGTGTTACCCATAACACATAACCATCCACAGTTTATTTGCCAAAGACTATTCATTTGGAATTCCTCATAACATTCAAATTAAATCAAATCCTCAACATTTTCCTTTTTAACCACGCCCTTAGAAGGCCATAACACTAGGAAGAATTTGTTTTCCAATTCCTTTACAACATAACAGTCGGTGAACTTCTACCGTCACCCAACAACACCCATCACTCATACGGTGATGCCACAACCAACACGAAACATAACATTTCTATAATGATGGTTAATATAAATAACAACTGTGCTATCAACACATAAGGCACAAGAAATTCATGATTTTGCAATTTCATTCCATTATACTCATCATTAGAAACTATCAGCCACACGAGCCAATATATACAAACGAGAAATCTACAACATGTTACCCCAACCCAGGGTTTTTCATTGATTCAAAACAATTCTCACACAAGCTTCCCGACTACGTACACGAGACTCAAGGTCCGCAAAAACATTTCAAGGCATCCATAATCTGATAGCCTATACCCACAAACTCAAGCTTTTCTCAAGGTGACCAATGCCAACAAAAACTCGATGACAACAAGCTGACTAATCAACTCAATAAACCTCTACACTTGGTAAACCAACCATTGATGTACTACTCAATACCAATTACTCCAAACACGGAGTTCCCTGCACAAACCCCAAATTTTGGAATCTCACTGGATTTCTTAAGATCGAACCACACCATCACTATTTCTAGGGGAGTCATCACCTCCCATGCCTACATTGCAAGCCTGTCCTTTCTCCTCAAACTCAAGACCGACATGGTCAACCTCAATCACACAACAATACCAGGGAGGAAATTGCACGCCCTCTAATCATAAATAACGTAAGCGTTTATAAGGTCGAAGTCCTCAACCGAAATTCAAAACTGACTACTATAACTTCAAATAACCTTCTAACTGCCCATGTGGAAGTTACACTCCATATCAAGACACTTTGATTCTCCCTACCGCCCCTTACTCGTATGCCTACATGGCACGCACCCCCTCGTTTCACATTAGAGTCCTAACTGAACCTTTCAAGTTCGGGGTAATATGCCATCTCCAGTCAACGCACACGCCCGTGCCTTACACCACACACACAAGAATTGAACAAGTCGCCACAACTCTGGCAGAGCGCCTCACTCTCTTACATAATTTTGCCATCTCACCAGTGGTTCCACCATCCAAACTGGAGGACAGACCCCTACATTAAAGTGACCCAGCACTATCAAACACCGAACTACTCGATTCCATGAGTAACCACATTTTCGCTTTACCAAGGCATTCTCCTGGGATTGCCCTAAGATCGATCCCCTCCTATACACTGATCAACAAATGACCCACACACCAAACTAGTAAAACCTCCTTATTCTAAGAATGTACTCACACCCAAGTTGGCTAGCAAGGCTCACTATGCCGCAACACCTACCGTTACTACGCAACCGCTCAAACAGAACACATGCCATCATGGCATCTTCATCTTCCAATGACCTACAAGGTCAACTCCTTATTCCACATTCTTTTGTCACTTGTTCCGAGAGTACAATCAAAATATTAAGCCTCCGTGTCAAACCACTAGCCATCACCACTACTGAACAACCACCTGAAACCAAGCCCCGGCACAAAATCATGTCACCGACAAGGCCTTCCAAGACTTACCCTCCTCGCCATTATCCCAGACCTTCATCCGCAAACACCATACCTCTGTGACCGTACTCACGGGTCCCACCCTGATCACGGATTGTACATTTGACCAACCCTACTGACAGCATCTCCTGACTTAAACAGTATTTAGGCACATACCTATCACATTCGAATATAGTTCAAAGAATTCTGAAACTTAGAAAATAACCACTATACCACTGCCCAAAGCATAACACCAGCTGCTCAGAACACACCACTCACCAATGCCGATAACCACGTTCTTAATAAGGGACTAACACTCCCTCAGATAAAACAATCAATCAGAATATATGAAGATTCGGCAACGTTACCTACCATGAAGGTACAAGTCTATTCCTAACGAAACTATGCGCTATGCATCCGTAAAAATATCAGGTTAAATATACAAAGCCTAGTGTTAATCACACACTTCACATCCTCTCGAGGAGTTTTCACAACAGTAGACTAAAATCTCTACCACGCACATAAGATCAACTAGGAAACACCTGTGAAATTCCGCACACCCGGCAAGAATAACTGTTCTCGCCCCATAGTAGTCCTGACCAGGATACGCATCCCTCAATAATTCTTCCTAATTTCGAAACATGGCTCACCGGCCCTCATTCTCCTGAACCAAATCACACACATACTGATGCATTATTACAAAAAATTTTACGGTTTCATAACAACTTGTTACGTTAAATAAACTTTAGAGCCACAACATGCTCCAATCCGCCCAATCCATGGAAATTAACAAACAAAGGCATATATATATATAAACAAGCAATTTTGATGTTTCAACATTCCCAAAACACATTGGTTACACAACAAAACCCAATGATTACAAAATGATAATTCACCAATTACAAAACAGATTAGCCAAAACAAAACCATCCCATCGATATTACCATCGTTACCGTCCCTCCCTGGACCGCTAAAGTCGGTCATTCTCAAACCCAAGACATCCTACGGGCTCACAAGCCATGGACAAGAAGTACTGATGTGTCCCAACTGGCCACATTTGAAACAATTGCATGATTCCCCACTTGGGGCCTGAGAACTCGTCTCCCCCGAGACCCTCGAAATCTAGCCTACTTGTTTCTCATAACGATATCGTCCCTGCCAAAACAAATAAGGTTGAACCCTACTAGGTTGCAAAACTCCCAAAGAAGCCCCTGGCTGGGTACAGAAACGTTTGAGATGACCCTGTTGATTACACACCCAGCAAGTAAGTGGTTCCCGAGTACGTGACTGGTTCAAGGTCTGAACTGGTAGGGATCCCAAGGACTGCTTCCCCATTGCACACTCGATCAACCTAACTCCAGACTGACTAGATGATCCTAGTGGTACAACTACTGGTTGAACTGCCAACCCTGCCCTCTTCTTTTGTGGGCAAGCCGACGACTTGTGGCCCAGCTGACCACATTTGAAACAACCAGCAGACCCCCTACTCTGAGACTGGCTTGAAACCTGAACCTCTCTGGACCTCCCAACCGAAGAGTTCGGAACCCCTGACGAAGAAAAGGATTTGGCCTGGGGCTGAGCATGTGCTCGCCTCCACCTCTTACTAAGCGTAGAGTGCTTATGAACCGTAGGAGTTACTGAGATGGCCTCCTCCCTAACCCGGCCAACACTCACAACCATGGCCTCCTCCCTATTTTGTCCCATAGCTAGTATCGCTGCCTCTACATGATCTGCCGCCTTAACAAGCACACCATAGCTCCTATGCCAAGACGCAGCTATCCTTTCTCGGATGTCATCACACAGCCTACTCTCAAACTCTGAACAATGCAGTTCCTCCGTCTCCACTAACTCTGGGGCAAATCTCGACAGGTTAGCAAACCATGCTTCAAACTGCACCAAAGGTGTAGTACCTTGGTGTAACTCCACAAACTGTTTCTGCAATTCTTCCCGTGTGGAATGAGGGAAATCAAAACTCCCTCGTCTAGGCATCCTAGTAAAGGTAACAAAGGTATTATCACATTAACAAAAGGGCCGAAGTTATTACACTCACGTCCTAACATGATGGACAACTGTAATTCATTCCACATAAGCACATAATCACATAAGCACTTATGAATCGCATTTCTGGATAGTGACCGTCCCGTGGCGTTGCTAGAGTTCCAATCAGAAATGGCAGTGATCAAGTGCCTTTCCAACAGGACTCCCAGAAACCCAAGGATCCAATCAATATCCTAGAAACTAAATAACATACCCATATAATCACATAAGCATGTTATCACATAAGCACATAACATTACACATAAGTCTCTAACAAGCGAGACAAACCCACGGTGGTACTAACCACTTCCCACGTACCCAAAGTATTCAAACCCGGTAGGCTCTGATACCAAGTTGTAACACCCTCAAAATAATAAATAAAACCCAAAAATCATACATTTAAGATACAAGAAGATGACAATATACTCCATACATCAGAGTGTTTAGCACAAAAGTATTACATGTTGACAACAAAAGTAAATGCCCTACGGGCTTACAACTTTCCAAGTCCACACTTGGGTTCAACAAAAGAAGAGTTCTAACTCTTTATACAAATAAGCCCTTGGCTTGAATTTACATGTAATATACAAAAAATAACAACAACAGTTCTTCCGCCTCTAAGCCTCCCAAGCTACGTCCTTGGAGGTGGCATATCACCTGGACCTAAAAATGATGTCCCATATAGGGTGAGCCACAGCCCAGTAGAGATATACTAAACCAGATATGAGCAATAACTAAAACATTAGCAGATGATAAATGGCTAACACTTGTGAACCAACTTACAACCCAATACAGTTTCATGACAATTGTGTGCATGTTTCAGTCCACTAACATTTACTTAACAAATTCAATTTATAAACATAGTTCAGAACCTTGCCAAACAATTAAATGAGATAACAACTCATATAACAACACTTCCAATAACCACAATTCAATGAACAACGGCTCATATAAAAACACTTAAATACTTCAATTAATACACATATTCGCTGTATTAATGGAGTCCATCCCCTATCTCCTCTCCAAACAGGTTTGAGAGTCCATCCCCTATCTCCTCCCAAACCATGGAGTCCATCCCCTCTCTCCTCCCAAACAATATACATATACAATGAATTAAAGCATATAAGCACATATGGAGTACATCCCCTATCTCCTCCCAAACACTGGAGTACATCCCCTATCTCTTCCCAAATAACATACATATGCAATGTATTTAAACACTTCATCATATACAATGATCAATCGATACACATATTTGATGTATTATTTCAACAGTCATATTCAGTGACGTAGTCCAGGTGATTAGTTTCAGTTTTCCCTAATCAACATGCAGTGTCTACAACAATCAAGACTATCCTCCACCGATAGCCCAAAGCAGTTATTTCTAAACAGGTAATGATATTATTGAACAGATAAATTATCAACATCATCATAGGTGGGTGATTAATTTATCCTCCCACACCATTCAACTACAATTGCATCCAATTTCGTGATTCTTAATTCAATTTCATATTTCCCCAAATTAATTATGCAAACTAATTTGTCACATCAATTAGGGCATTTTCCATTTTCCTCAAATATTGATCCTAAAACCAAATTCTACCTATCAAACCAACAAAACCTCATTTTCAAGCCCTCATACACATACGGAACTTAAAAACACAAAACCTCTCTCTTATATACCACAAACCAGAAACCCTAACTTCCCAAATCACCAAATCTCAACATCTATATTAAATGACTAATCTTTATGTTAAACTCATAAGAAGGAGTAGATCATCCCTACCTCAAGTTTAGAAGGGGAAGAAGGAAGAAAAACCCAAAAGTCGACGGAGGAGGAACCAAGCTTTGCTCCGATCAAAATGAAGCCCTCGACAAGCTCTACACTTTATCTCAAAGGAGCAAGGTGAGTAGAGGTCTTCAAACAAGTAGATCTAAGGATCTTTGAGTGAAAAGTACCTTGAGAGGGAGAGAGAAGGTGTTTCACGGTTTAGAGAGAGGGAAGTGAAGGAAAGTGAGAGAAAAGGTCAAGTGAGGGCCTTTATACAGTACTAGGTCAAAAATAGATATAAGCCCCAAAGTCAACTCAAAATATCTAGTCAAAATATCCCCAAAAAGTAGGCCCAAATCGGTAGAAAAATCTGGGAAAAAGTCGCAGGTGTCGACCCCTGCAACAGTGGTGTTGACACCAAAGAGGAGAAAAAAAATCTGGGAAAGCTTTGATTGCACTGCAGGTGTTGACACCACCCTAGACTGGTGTCTACCCTATCTTCCAACAACCAACACACAGACAGAAGAGGGTCGACACCACCCCAGACTGGTGTCTACCCTGTCTTCCAGCAACCAACACACAGACAGAAGAGGGTCGACCCTCTCCCAGTCTGGTGTCTACCCTATGTTCCAGCAACACTTCCAGAACTTCATCAACAGGTAAGGGTCGACCCTAGGCAGGCTGGTGTCGACCCTAGAATGGAATTTCTAAGTCTCTAAGGAACTTTTGACAAGAATAAATGCAAACAACCAAACCCAACAAGTTTAGATCGATTTGTACTCCTTCAAAACTAAAGTACAACAACACCAAAGGTTCCCAAAATAGAATAAAGGGTCCAAATACATTTACCAAAAGCTTTAAAAGGCACAAGTGCTACAACCTCCCCATCTTAGGAAATTTCGTCTCCAAAATTTTGAATACAACGAAAACACAAGGCCAACCGATCACATAGCACTCAACACCCGAGCACTTAGGAAAGAAACTATTCTCACAACAAACCTTCGGTTAACTCTCACAACAGAAGGGGCTTACCAAGGAGACACGTCCCAATGACAACACTCTGGCACAAAAAGCCTCAACAAAACCAAACCTTTACCGAAACAAATCACCGAAACACCCGACTAGCGCTGCAAGTTAAGCCACTACTCAACATTCATAATTCCAAATAAGGCGATCATAGCAAATCTTTTGTATAAATATAAAGAAAATCATTCTCTTGTTCATGAAACATTTCTCAAAGATGTTCAAATTTTCAATGTTGACATTCCGAAATAGATTTTGCATTTTCCATGTGAAACTCAAAAGTTTTGTAACCATTTTTCATAAACACAGTGTTACCCATAACACATAACCATCCACAGTTTATTTGCCAAAGACTATTCATTTGGAATTCCTCATAACATTCAAATTAAATCAAATCCTCAACATTTTCCTTTTTAACCACGCCCTTAGAAGGCCATAACACTAGGAAGAATTTGTTTTCCAATTACTTTACAACATAACAGTCGGTGAACTTCTACCGTCACCCAACAACACCCATCACTCATACGGTGATGCCACAACCAACACGAAACATAACATTTCTATAATGATGGTTAATATAAATAACAACTGTGCTATCAACACATAAGGCACAAGAAATTCATGATTTTGCAATTTCATTCCATTATACTCATCATTAGAAACTATCAGCCACACGAGCCAATATATACAAACGAGAAATCTACAACATGTTACCCCAACCTAGGGTTTTTCATTGATTCAAAACAATTCTCACACAAGCTTCCCGACTACGTACACGAGACTCAAGGTCCGCAAAAACATTTCAAGGCATCCATAATCTGATAGCCTATACCCACAAACTCAAGCTTTTCTCAAGGTGACCAATGCCAACAAAAACTCGATGACAACAAGCTGACTAATCAACTCAATAAACCTCTACACTTGGTAAACCAACCATTGATGTACTACTCAATACCAATTACTCCAAACATGGAGTTCCCTGCACAAACCCCAAATTTTGGAATCGCACTGGATTTCTTAAGATCGAACCACACCATCACTATTTCTAGGGGAGTCATCACCTCCCATGCCTACATTGCAAGCCTGCCCTTTCTCCTCAAACTCAAGACCGACATGGTCAACCTCAATCACACAACAATACCAGGGAGGAAATTGCACGCCCTCTAATCATAAATAACGTAAGCGTTTATAAGGTCGAAGTCCTCAACCGAAATTCAAAACTGACTACTATAACTTCAAATAACCTTCTAACTGCCCATGTGGAAGTTACACTCCACATCAAGACACTTTGATTCTCCCTACCCCCCCGTACTCGTATGCCTACATGGCACGCACCCCCTCGTTTCACATTAGAGTCCTAACTGAACCTTTCAAGTTCGGGGTAATATGCCATCTCCAGTCAACGCACACGCCCGTGCCTTACACCACACACACAAGAATTGAACAAGTCGCCACAACTCTGGCAGAGTGCCTCACTCTCTTACATAATTTTGCCATCTCACCAGTGGTTCCACCATCCAAACTGGAGGACAGACCCCTACATTAAATTGACCCAGCACTATCAAACACCGAACTACTCGATTCCATGAGTAACCAGATTTTCGCCTTACCAAGGCATTCTCCTGGGATTGCCCTAAGATCGATCCCCTCCTATACACTGATCAACAAATGACCCACACACCAAACTAGTAAAACCTCCTTATTCTAAGAATGTACTCACACCCAAGTTGGCTAGCAAGGCTCACTATGCCGCAACACCTACCGTTACTACGCAACCGCTCGAACAGAACACATGCCATCATGGCATCTTCATCTTACAATGACCTACAAGGTCAACTCCTTATTCCACATTCTTTTGTCACTCGTTCCAAGAGTACAATCAAAATATTAAGCCTCCGTGTCAAACCACTAGCCATCACCACTACTGAACAACCACCTGAAACCAAGCCCCGGCACAAAATCATGTCGCCGACAAGGCCTTCCAAGACTTACCCTCCTCGCCATTATCCCAGACCTTCATCCGCAAACACCATACCTCTGTGACCCTACTCACGGGTCCCACCCTGATCACGGATTGTACATTTGACCAACCCTACTGACAGCATCTCCTGACTTAAATAGTATTTAGGCACATACCTATCACATTCGAATATAGTTCAAAGAATTCTGAAACTTAGAAAATAACCACTATACCACTGCCCAAAGCATAACACCAGCTGCTCAGAACACACCACTCACCAATGCCGATGACCACGTTCTTAATAAGGGACTAACACTCCCTCAGATAAAACAATCAATCAGAATATATGAAGATTCGGCAACGTTACCTACCATGAAGGTACAAGTCTATTCCTAACAAAACTATGCGCTATGCTTCTGTAAAAACATCAGGTTAAATATACAAAGCCTAGTGTTAATCGCACACTTCACATCCTCTCGAGGAGTTTTCACAATAGTAGACTAAAATCTCTACCACGCACATAAGATCAACTAGGAAACACCCGTGAAATTCCGCACACCCGGCAAGAATAACTATTCTCGCCCCATAGTAGTCCTGACCAGGATACGCATCCCTCAATAATTCTTCCTAATTTCGAAACATGGCTCACCGGCCCTCATTCTCCTGAACCAAATCACACACATACTGACGCATTATTACAAAAAAATTTACGGTTTCATAACAACTTGTTACGTTAAATAAACTTTAGAGCCACAACATGCTCCAATCCGCCCAATCCATGGAAATTAACAAACAAAGGCATATATATATAAACAAGCAATTTTGATGTTTCAACATTCCCAAAACACATTGGTTACACAACAAAACCCAATGATTACAAAATGATAATTCACCAATTACAAAACAAATTAGCCAAAACAAAACCATCCCATCGATATTACCATCGTTACCGTCCCTCCCTGGACCGCTAAAGTCGGTCATTCTCAAACCCAAGACATCCTACGGGCTCACAAGCCATGGACAAGAAGTACTGATGTGTCCCAACTGGCCACATTTGAAACAACTGCATGATTCCCCACTTGGGGCCTGAGAACACGTCTCTCCCGAGACCCTCGAAATCTAGCCTACTTGTTTCTCATAATGATATCGTCCATGCCCAAACAAATAAGGTTGAACCCTACTAGGTTGCAAAACTCCCACAGAAACCCCTGGCTGGGTACAGAAACGTTTGAGATGACCCTGTTGATTACACACCCAGCAAGTAAGTGGTTCCCGAGTACGTGACTGGTTCAAGGTCTGAACTGGTAGGGATCCCAAGGACTGCTTCCCCATTGCACACTCGATCAACCTAACTCCAGACTGACTAGATGATCCTAGTGGTACAACTACTGGTTGAACTGCCAACCCTGCCCTCTTCTTTTGTGGGCAAGCCGACGACTTGTGGCCCAGCTGACCACATTTGAAACAACCAGCAGACCCCCTACTCTGAGACTGGCTTGAAACCTGAACCTCTCTGGACCTCCCAACCGAAGAGTTCGGAACCCCTGACGAAGAAAAGGATTTGGCCTGGGGCTGAGCATGTGCTCGCCTCCACCTCTTACTAAGCGTAGAGTGCTTATGAACCGTAGGAGTTACTGAGATGGCCTCCTCCCTAACCCGGCCAACACTCACAACCATGGCCTCCTCCCTATTTTGTCCCATAGCTAGTACCGCTGCCTCTACATGATCTGCCGCCTTAACAAGCACACCATAGCTCCTATGCCAAGACGCAGCTATCCTTTCTCGGATGTCATCACACAGCCTACTCTCAAACTCTGAACAATGCAGTTCCTCCGTCTCCACTAACTCTGGGGCAAATCTCGACAGGTTAGCAAACCATGCTTCAAACTGCACCAAAGGTGTAGTACCTTGGTGTGACTCCACAAACTGTTTCTGCAATTCTTCCCGTGTGGAAGGAGGGAAATCAAAACTCCCTCGTCTAGGCATCCTAGTAAAGGTAACAAAGGTATTATCACATTAACAAAAGTGCCGAAGTTATTACACTCACGTCCTAACATGATGGACAACTGTAATTCATTCCACATAAGCACATAATCACATAAGCACTTATGAATCGCATTTTCGGATAGTGACCGTCCCGTGGCGTTCCTAGAGTTCCAGTCAGAAATGGCAGTGATCAAGTGCCTTTCCAACAGGACTCCCAGAAACCCAAGGATCCAATCAATATCCTAGAAACTAAATCCCATACCCATATAATCACATAAGCATGTTATCACATAAGCACATAACATTACACATAAGTCTCTAACAAGCGAGACAAACCCACGGTGGTACTAACCACTTCCCACGTACCCAAAGTATTCAAACCCGGTAGGCTCTGATACCAAGTTGTAACACCCTCAAAATAATAAATAAAACCCAAAAATCATACATTTAAGATACAAGAAGATGACAATATACTCCATACATCAGAGTGTTTAGCACAAAAGTATTACATATTGACAACAAAAGTAAATGCCCTACGGGCTTACAATTTTCCAAGTCCACACTTGGGTTCAACAAAAGAAGAGTTCTAACTCTTTATACAAATAAGCCCTTGGCTTGAATTTACATGTAATACACAAAAATATAACAACAACAGTTCTTCCGCCTCTAAGCCTCCCAAGCTACGTCCTTGGAGGTGGCATATCACCTGGACCTAAAAATGATGTCCCATATAGGGTGAGCCACAGCCCAGTAGAGATATACTAAACCAGATATGAGCAATAACTAAAACATTAGCAGATGATAAATGGCTAACACTTGTGAACCAACTTACAACCCAATACAGTTTCATGACAATTGTGTGCATATTTCAGTCCACTAACATTTACTTAACAAATTCAATTTATAAACATAGTTCAGAACCTGGCCAAACAATTAAATGAGATAACAACTCATATAACAACACTTCCAATAACCACAATTCAATGAGACTACGGCTCATATAAAAACACTTAAATACTTCAATTAATACACATATTCGCTGTATTAATGGAGTCCATCCCCTATCTCCTCTCCAAACAGGTTTGAGAGTCCATCCCCTATCTCCTCCCAAACCATGGAGTCCATCCCCTCTCTCCTCCCAAACAATATACATATACAATGAATTAAAGCATATAAGCACATATGGAGTACATCCCCTATCTCCTCCCAAACACTGGAGTACATCCCCTATCTCTTCCCAAATAACATACATATGCAATGTATTTAAACACTTCATCATATACAATGATCAATCGATACACATATTTGATGTATTATTTCAACAGTCATATTCAGTGACGTAGTCCAGATGATTAGTTTCAGTTTTCCCTAATCAACATGCAGTGTCTACAACAATCAAGACTATCCTCCACCGATAGCCCAAAGCAGTTATTTCTAAACAGGTAATGATATTATTGAACAGATAAATTATCAACATCATCATAGGTGGGTGATTAATTTATCCTACCACACCATTCAACTACAATTGCATCCAATTTCGTGATTCTTAATTCAATTTCATATTTCCCCAAATTAATTATGCAAACTAATTTGTCACATCAATTAGGGCATTTTCCATTTTCCTCAAATATTGATCCTAAAACCAAATTCTACCTATCAAACCCACAAAACCTCATTTTCAAGACCTCATACACATACGGAACTTAAAAACACAAAACCCCTCTCTTATATACCACAAACCCTAACTTCCCAAATCACCAAATCTCAACATCTATATTAAATGACTAATATTTATGTTAAACTCATAAGAAGGAGTAGATCATCCCTACCTCAAGTTTCGAAGGGGAAGAAGGAAGAAAAACCCAAAAGTCGACGGAGGAGGAACCAAGCTTTGCTCCGATCAAAATGAAGCCCTCGACAAGCTCTACACTTTATCTCAAAGGAGCAAGGTGAGTAGAGGTCTTCAAACAAGTAGATCTAAGGATCTTTGAGTGAAAAGTACCTTGAGAGGGAGAGAGAAGGTGTTTCACGGTTTAGAGAGAGGAAAGGGAAGGAAAGTGAGAGAAAAGGTCAAGTGAGGGCCTTTATACAGTACTAGGTCAAAAATAGATATAAGCCCCAAAGTCAACTCAAAATATCTAGTCAAAATATCCCCAAAAAGTAGGCCCAAATCGATAGAAAAATCTGGGAAAAAGTCGCAGGTGTCGACCCCTGCAATAGTGGTGTTGACACCAAAGAGGAAAAAAAAATCTGGGAAAGCTTTGATTGCACTGCAGGTGTCGACACCACCCCAGACTGGTGTCTACCCTATCTTCCAACAACCAACACACAGACAGAAGAGGGTCGACACCACGCTAGACTGGTGTTTACCCTGTCTTCCAGCAACCAACACACAGACAGAAGAGGGTCGACCCTCTCCCAATCTGGTGTCTACCGTATGTTCCAGTAACACTTCCAAAACTTCATCAACAGGTAAGGGTCGACCCTAGGCACGCTGGTGTCGACCCTAGAATGGAATTTCTAAGTCTCCAAGGAACTTTTGACAAGAATAAGTGCGAACAACCACACCCAACAAGTTTAGATCGATTTGTATTCCTCCAAAACTAAAGTACAACAACACCAAAGGTTCCCAAAATAGAATAAAGGGTCCAAATACATTTACCAAAAGCTTTAAAAGGCACAAGTGCTACAGGCGTTTCATGGCATTGATAATTGTTGCATTGGCATTTCAATACTTTTGGTTGTTACAAATTTTGAACTGAAATTTGAAACCTTTGCATTGATGGAAAGAATGATTGTGAAACAAGATTTCATTGTTTTGTTTATGGGGTAAATACGTTGGTAAGTTCGGATAGGGGGTGTGGATGGAATTGATTAATTTGGCCTGAGTGTCCAGGGTGAAAGACCGAAAACACACGCGGAGGAGGTACCACGTGCCTTCCGGTTAGCTACTAGTAAAGTGGGGATTTGGTAGTGCTAGTTATGCTTACTTGCAGACACCAACCTAGGGATTAGTTGAGTCGTATTTACCACCTCTTGAACTTAATTTAAAATTGTTTAATCTTGTTGAAATTTTAAGGTTTCATTGTGCATATTTTTTTTTTTTTTTTTAAAGGATGAAGATTAGACGTTTTTTAAAGGCATGGCATAGCATATGCATTGCATTTCATGAGACTTGTATAAAATATATATACTTTGTTAAGAATTTTCTACTCAGCTTTATGCTCACCTTGTGGGATTTTGGTGCATGTAAAGATGTAGTGATTCCGCCAAACTAAGGGCGCGGATATATGTGTTGAGAGCACAAGGCTCTTATTTTGTTGTGATTGTAATTTTTGCAAACCAAGGGCTATACTTGTATGGGTTCGAGCAACCATTTTGTATAATCGGGCTTAAGCCTTGGACTTTGTAGCCCTAGAGGGCATTTATTTATTTTGACTAGATGTTTTACATGCTATAGATTCATGTACCGAAGTTATTGAATGTATATCCGCATGTGGGACTATTTCGTAAACACCTTATGATCATGTATTTAAGCGTTGGAGAATTACTTCTACTTTCCTAAAGAGTGGTGGTTGATGCACATTTATTGTGTATTTTCTTGGGGCGTTACATTTACCATATAAAAATTGAATATGAATCATATATTTTTTTTATAAATAATTTTGGGTACTTTTGTATAACTATAAAAAATTATTGTGATCACATGTTACTTATCATTTGATATATTATTGTTGTATTATTGTAATGAATTTTATTATTAATGTCTATAATCAATACAGTGGTGAGACGTCACATGATAAATAAAAATATGTTTTGTTATTATTATTATTATTGATAATATATTTCTTTATTTACCTTTTTACAATGTTTAAAAAATTAATTTAGGTTTATTGTTAGTTTTTGTAGATGAGAAGTCAAAAAAATTTAACCAAATTCAAGTTATAACTAATTTGAGATTGAAAATGAAATTTCAAAAAAAATTATAATTATATATAATTTTAAAATATTTAAAAAAAAACACAAGGAAAAATTGGAACTATAAATTAAAATTATCAAACAACCTAATTCTATGAAAACATTTAAATGAAAAATTGATCAAATTTGAATTTATAATTATTAAATATTTTAATAAGCCATTAATTTTTTATTCAGGTTCTAGCCTGATCTGGTCTTAAATAGTTTTTCAAATATAAATATATCTTAATATTGATACAATCAATATTAGACATATTTTAAGAAGGGTAAATTATATCGATAGTCCCTGCATTTTGTCTCTTGTGTCAATTTAGTCTTTGTAATTTCAATTAGTTTGATTTTTATCCCTAATTTTAGATTTTGTATTAATTTGGTCCAATTGATAATGCCGGTTCAAATTTTTGAAAGAAAATAGTTATTGAATTGGTTGAGATTAACTTATTGAGTTGAACAAGTTTATAATTTTGTCTATAAAAGTATAACAGATACTACTCATATGTGTATTTTCAATATTAAAAAAAAAAAAAAACACTAGCAATTATAACAGTTGGATCAAATTGAGACAAAATTATAAATTTAGGGTCAAAATTGAGCAAATTAAAATTGTAAGGACAAAAATAACACAAGAGTTAAAATATAGGGATTACCAATGTAATTTATCCTTTTAAGAATAAGTACAAAATTTCGTAATTAATTTTGAAATTGTTAATAAATATACCAAACAAATATGTACATATTTCATATTTTTGTTATAGATTTTTAAAATATATATATTTATTAATTAAAAATTAAATAAATAGACAGGTCTACTAACTCATGGATTGGAAATGAACTAGACGATTCTCTAAGGACTAGGCTTAAATCAAGATTTAGTAGCAAAAAAAATCGACTTGAACTAAATTTTCTTAGCTATTTTTAGTGTTTAATCCAATATTAGAACCCCCAAATTAGCTCATATTAGTCATGAACTGATAAACAATGATATAATTTAAATTTATTAGGACTATAATATGACCTATGTGATGACGTGGTTAGTTAACCGTTTGTTTTCTTTTGTTTAACCTCGGTTTTGCTATGCTAGTGTGTCGGGTTTCACTTGAAGTCTTGTTAATCATTTGGGTTGTGGTGTTTGGAAGTTGTTTCTCAAATAAATTCTTGTTCTTGTTTATTTTGGTGTTGTTTTTTTTACTTGTTTCGGAGGGTGCATGGCCGAGTCCGGAGTGTCCGGGAATGAACGAACAAATTTCTGGGCTGTTGGGCCAGGGTCGCACGTGTGAGATGAGGCTGTACGTGTGGGGGAGGGGGGCCGCATGTGCGGGAGAGAGGAGTTTTGGAGGGTTGCATACTGTCTAATAAGCAGGTGCGGTGTGAGGGGCAGAGGGAGGCGGCCACACGTGCGGGGATGAGGGCTGCACATGCGGGAAGCAGGCTCCGTTCGTGCGGGGGCACGCGCCGCACGTGTGGGACGCTGGTAGATCCGGAAACTCTGTTTTTTTTTTTTTTTCTCTTTTTGGCTGGGAATATCTCATATTTTTCTTATCTCCCTCTCTCTAAAAATACCATATTCTCTCCCTTCTCTCAAAAAACCCTCACCTAGCACACCAAACTATTGATCCTTCTCAATCCGTTAAGATTTTGAATCAAATGCTTCTCAAAGCTTGAAGAGCTAATCAAGAGCTACCTTTGGAGTGATGGAGATCTTATTTGAACGCCTTCAAATTTTTGGGGTTTTCATCTCATCTTTCATCAACAAGCTTGAGGTAGGGAGATTTTCTTTGAATTATATATATTTATGCTAGATCTTGTTGGTTTAAAAGTTTCTTTAATAATTTTGGAAGTTTGGTTTTGTCTCATAAATGTTGAGAGTTTTGAAAGTAGGTTTAATCTCTCTTTTTCTAAACTACTTTCATGAGGGTTTTAAATCACGTGATAGGAGAGATGATGCTTTGGGGGAAAACCTTTTCAAAAGATGAGAGAATGTTGGTTTTGGAGAAAAACCCTGGAAATGTGGGGTTGAAGAACATGTTGAGGATTTCACGAAATAATTTTATTATTTCCAATGTTAGTATTGTTTTTCTTGTGTGTTAAATGTAATGAAGAAAGGGGACTTCTTAACAATGTTGATGAGGGAGAAATGGTAAGGGATATGTGGAATAGTTATTGTTGTTTATTATTGTTAAAATGTGGTTATTCTTGATGAGTCTAAATGGACACGTAGTCATCTTGTGAGTCTTACATTTGGAATGAGAAGTGAAAATTACAACCACTAATGGGATAGTGTATGGAAAATGTGAGAATTGGAAAGGTGTGCATTTCATTGATGGTTGCACATTTAGTTGAACTCATGGTATGTGTTGGCTTATGTTAAAGGAAGGAAAAAGGGGATACGTGGTTGCCATTGTATTATTTTTGGGATACTTAAAAATGGTTAGATGTTACGAAATGTTGATTATCATTGCATTACACATTCATACAACTGATTTTAATGTATTTTGAATTGAGTTTGGAATAAATGACTACATTGAGAAAGGAATATTTTGAAATGAGAAATATGAAAATTAATTTGGGGTAAATACGTTGGTAAGTCCAGTTAGGGGGTGTAGATGAAATTGATAAGTTGGCCTGAGTGTCCGAGGTGAAAGACCGAAAACACGCGCGGAGGAGGTACCACTTCCCTTCCGATTAGCAACCGGTAAAGTAGGGTTATTGGTAGTGCTTGTTGAGCCTACTTGCAGACACCAACCTAGGGATTACCTGAGTTGTATTTACCGCCCCATTGAAATAAATTGTAAGTTTGAAATTGTTGAAATCTCAAGCTACTGTTGAACATGGTAATTCTTTTAACAAAAAGGGCATGTAAACGGAATTCTTTTATTGGCATCGCATGGCATTTGCATACAATATTTGGAACATTGCATAAATGTATATACTTTGTTAAGAAATTCTCTACTGGGCTTTATGCTCACCCCTATGGGTTTTGGTGCAAGAAAGGACGCGGTGAACCCACCAAATTAGGGCGTGGGAATATGTTTGAGAGCACAAGGCTCTTTGTTGTGATTGTAAAATTTTGTAAGCCAAGGGCTAAACATGTATGGGTCCGAAAGACCATTTTGTGTAATCGGGCTTATGCCTTGGAACTTGTAAGCCCATGAGGGCATTTTATTATTTTTGGAACATGATGCTCTACATGCTATAGATTCATGTATTTCTATATCCTTGAATGTATAATCTGCATGTCGAACTTTTGATTAAAACGTGTTGATTAATGGTGTAAGGGTTGGAGAATCGTTATTATTATTTAGTGGATGTTGATTGATGTATTTAATTATATCAAATTATTTAGGGGTGTTACAACCTACAATTTAGGGTGGCTTTATCTTAAATAGTAATTTTTTTTATATATAAATATATATAACTATTCATTTAATTGTTTTAAACATAAACATATATATATATATTTTTTTAAAACTATAGTTCAAACTTTTTAATAAGTATGCATAAAATAAGTCCATATTTCTTATTTTTATTATAAGAAAATATTTACAAATATTTATTTACTGATTTAATAAATAGATAGGTCAAATGATTCATATAAATTGAGAATAGAACAAAACAATTTTTAATGATTAGGTGAAGGACAAGTTGGTGTAAATCTAATATTTAGCCCCCAAATTTAATATCACAAGTGAATCCTAATTCATTTTTACGTAAATCTTATAACATAAGACAAATTATAATTTTTAGACTTCACAAAACATGAAAAAATTACTATATTAGCAAATGTAATTTACTACTATCCTATGATAAAGTAAATTTACGAAACTCATAAGAAGAAATGTATTTATATTTTATCATAAATATAATTTTTGTGATTTATTTTTTAATTTTTACCACTTAAATTATGACATATATTTGTTATTAGGAACTTAGAGCACACAATTAATGACATAAGAATTTTTAAAAAAAAAATCTTATATGTAATTGTGATAAAAATGAATAAAATTTAATTAATTCTAAATTATTTTTGCTGAATATTGTAGATAAATTTTTTGGATTATTATTTAATTTTAAAAATTAATTTTTGATTATTTATTTACACATGTGCATAGCATGGGTAATTATGCTAGTATCTATCTATCTATCTATACTATATATATAACCAAATGTACTTATTTTTGTCAAAAGCTCCAAATATTTATTCCTCAATTCTCATAATTTTAAAACTCTCTCTTTCCTACATGGATACCTTCTTTGATTGCCTTTCATGTTTTCTTTTTCTTTTTTTCATTTTCTATTTGTTTGATTAATTAAAATTAAAATTAATTTGATTGCTTATGGATAAAGATTTCAATTTCAAAATTCCTCCATATAGATAAACATATAAAAACTGCAAATTAATTTTATAGTCTACAGATAAAGATAAAAATTAAACAATTAATTTTAAAAAAAATTAATTTCATAACTTATGGATAATTTAAAAAAAAATCCCATAAATAAACACATAAAAGTTAATAAATATAGTGATCCGGGTTTTTCCCCATCCTTTGTGGTATTCCGGACTCGAGTTCCGAGTTGTGTGTTGATATCTGTATCTTGTTTCCATCCTTTAATTTCTTATATTTGAGTTTTGGGATGTGTTAGGCAGGTTTGTAACAGGTTGGTTGTGATTAGAAACAAAGTGTTGCTGCCCAGTTTTTGGTGTCTTTGCTCGAGCGAGCTTTGAGTTTGTGTCTCTTGGCTCGAGCGAGAACTCTTGCACTCGAGCGTGCGTCTGTGTCTCTTTTGACCTGAAGGTTGTGTTTCTTGGCTCGAGCGAGATTTCCTTCACTTGAGCGAGCGAGCTGTATGTTTTGGGTTTCTTTGCTTGAGCGAGCACTCTTGCGCTCGAGCGTACTTCCGGGTTGCAGACTTGAAGCTTCGCCTTGTTCGCTCGAGCGACACTTCTTGCACTTGAGCGAGGTTTTTGTTGTGTCTGGTCGCTCGAGCGACCACTCCTTCGCTCGAGCGAGCTTCGCGTATACCAGTTCGCAGCAGGGGTCTTCTTCTCCATTTTTGATCCTCTTTCTTCCTCAAAACCCTAGATCGACTCTCTCTCTCTCTACAAATACATCTTGTTCTAGAGACCTTCTACCCTAGTCTCTTTGTAAGAAAGGTTGAGCATCGCGGGGGCTACGTTTTGAACCGAAAAAGTTTGGGTTTGGAGCACTTTCAAGTTCTTCTCTTCTTCTCCTTTGGGTTTCTCCATTTGAGGTAGGGATTTTCCTTGCTCTTTTTCAATACCTTGTCCATAGATAGACATGTGGTAAATTTATATTGCATGAAAATCATATCCATGTTGGATTTCTTTGAAAATCATGAAAGGGAACCTAGGGTTGGTTGTTTGAGAATGAGTTTGGTATCATTGATTGTTGTTTAGGCTAATTGGGAAGTGATCTAGCATGATTATGTTGAAAGAAGAGAAAGCCCTAAATTATATTTTGATTTGGTAAATTAAAAGGGAGGATGGTTGAACAACGTTTGTAAATTACTATTTTTAATATGGGTTGTGTAAAAGTGTTACTGGCTAAGGGATAAACTATGGCATTGGGGTTATTTTGAAATGAACGTATTGAACTGAGATGGGTTATGGCTTTATTATTCGTGGAATTGGTTTTGTGAAATGAAAAGAATGGAATTGGTTTTGTGAAATGGGAAAAGTGGGTTGGAATAAGTGGTGGAGTATGTTGACCTGGAAAATCTTGAAAATGGAAAACGAAATGATAATTCTATGTGAGTCTCGAAAAATAAATACGAGAGTTGAACTATTATATCATGAGTGTTGAATACACACATTTGGGGGTATTACCTTTAACTATCGTACTAGTGTCGTTGTCGGGTTTAAGATCTCATGAGAGTTGAGTCTTTTAATAAGTGTGTTGAATACATGCATCTAGAGGTTTTGTCCTTGGTCATCGGTGGAGGATGACATTGTTGTGTTGAATTGTTGTGTATGCATTACACTTGTGTTGGTTGAACATTATTGTATAGTTTATGTATATGTATTACACTTGTTGGTTGTACTTTGTCGCGTTGAAATGATTGGTGTTATATACCGCGCTTAGAATGAGGGGTACCAGTACCTTCCAGCTAGCGCCTGGAGAACTTGGTAGAGGTACCAACACCTTCCAGCTTGTGTCTAGAGAACTTGGTAGAGGTACCAGTACCTTTCAGCTTGTGTCTGAAGAACTTGGCATGTCATTTGTCATAGGTGTATCCTTAACTTACAGTGCTTATGGTGGGTAGAGCAGAGCTTTTTATCATCATTGTCTCAGTGTATCTGAGTACGTTATGGGTTACTATGGTTACAGTTTTGAGAGGGCGAGTTGCCTCATTTGTTGATCACATACTTGTTGATGATTTGTTGTTTTCTTTTTTTTTACTAAAGGTATGCATGTATAGATATGAATGTGTTGGGAACAGACATAAATTCTATTTTGAGATTTTGGAAAGTGTGAAGGAAATTGGGTATTTGTGAACTCATTTTGAAAAAAGGCAAATCTGTTGTAAGTACGGAAAGTGGGAGAAAAGTAATAGGCTTGGTGAAATTGTTTTCTAAAATTGTTATTGTCATGAAAGCTTGGAAAAAGGAGTAATGAAATGAAAAGAAAAGAAAAGAAAGATGAATCGCTTACAGTGTTGAATGAAATGGCTGATTTGAGAAAAGTTCATACATATGTATATTTTGTATAAACTGCCACATTACTATTCTAGTATGAGATTGAGCATTCATGATCATAGCTATCTGTAAGCTGTTATTGTTGAGGATCATGTTGAGATCCCTACTGGACTATATGTTCATCCCACGTTGTTGAATCTTTTTCAGATGATAATCAGAATGTGCTACAAGATTTTGGAGCTTCTTATTTGTTGGCCACGGGGCCTCTTTTGTGTTGGCGGAATGCCATTGATGTAAAAGGGTTACACCCTTCTTCTTGATTTTTAAATGATGTAAGCCCACGGGCAGTTTATTTAGTATGTTCATGTTGTATTTAATTTGTATTCGGATGAGAGAATAGTTATTTATTTCTACTCATTGAACTAAAGAGTTTTTTCCGCATGTCATCTCTGAAATTGAATTTAATTAATGAATTTGGTAATGATTTCGAGTAATAAAAAGTGGGGCGTGACAACTTGGTATCAGAGCGAGCCGGGTTTGAATACTTTGGGCTCGTGGGAAGTGGTTTTTACCACAGTGGGTTTGCTACGTGTGGTGAGGACGTTGCATATAGTTAGCATAAATGTTAGGACTTGTATGTTGCATTTATGTGAGCATGGGATTAAGTTTTCTGGATAGTACTCATAGCCGGTGAACTTGCTTTGAGGTCCTCTTGGAAACACGCCTGATTAACGTGGTTTCTGATAGGAATTCCTTGAGAGTTCTGGGATGAGTGACTATCTTTGTGGACTTGATTCGATTATGTGTTTAAATGTTTAGATGTTTATATGCAATAGAAATGTATGTTTTGGGGACTAAGTGTGTTTTGTGACTTAAGGGTGGTAAGTGTGTGCCTTGGGGAAGGCTGTTGTGTTGTGCACTAAGTGTGGTTTTGTTTTTTGTTTTTTTTTTTGGGCTTTATAGGATGTCTACACGAGGGAGTAGAGGACGGATGGGTAGTAGGAGTGTCGGTAGAGGGACAATAGTTCCTTTAACACCCGCCGTTGCAGCATCGGCTGTCAGCGAGGATGTTGCACGCGAGATTGTGAGAGGGGTGCAGGACGTTCTAGCTCGCACTGAGGATGACAGCAGGCGTACCCTCAAGTTTACTAAGGAGTTTCTTCGCTCCAGTCCACCAGAGTTTGTGGGGAAGGCCAAACCGTTGGAGGCAGAGAATTGGTTAGAGCAGATTACCAAGACTCTTGATATGCTCAGAGTCAAAGATGAAGAGTTGAGGGTTTCTTTGGTGACTTTTCAATTGAAGGGAGATGCGGGTTATTGGTGGAAGTATGCTAAGAATACTGTAGGTAGCACGTGGGTTGCTCTTACCGAGGCTTTTTGGGCCAAGTATTTCCCTCCTTCTGCTCGGGAAAGGTTGAGGGAACAGTTTGTTGAGTTGCGTCAGGATGCTACTCCAGTGGCACAGTTTGAGATGCGGTTTACCAGTTTATCAAGGTTTGCTCCAGAGTTGGTGGCAACAGAGGAGCGTCATTGTTATGAGTTTGAAAGACGGTTGTGTATCGATATCCGGGAGAAAGTAGTTGGATCCCTTTGGAAGGGTTATTATAGTCTAGTCGAGGCAGCGGCCCATGTGGAGGCCATGGTTGTGAGTGTTGGTCGGGTTAGGGGGGAGGCCATCTCGGCAACTCCTACGATTCATAAGCACTCTAGGCTCAGTAAGAGGTGGAGGCGAGTGCATGCTCAGTCCCAGGCTAAATCCTTTTCTTCGTCAGGGGTTTCGGACTCTTCTGTTGGGAGGTCCAGAGAGGTTCAGGTTTTTGGCGACTAAAATTGATTTTGGTCGGCATTGGTTCTATATTTACCTACTAAAATATTTTAGTCGACAAATATTCTCAATTAGTGACTAAATTTTAAATTAGTCGGCAAAAATTAGAGTTTTCAGTGACTAAATAAAAAATTAGTCGCTGTTGGTGTACAATTTAGGCAAAAAAATTAAAATTAAATCTGTATTATACACTTTTTCCTGACTAAAATACTTATTAGTCACCAAATTGGCTTTACCGACCAAAAATTTCGCCGCTAAAGGCTGATCAGTCATTCATTTCCCGACTAAAAATAATTTAGTCGGTAAAAAGTTGAAATTCGAACTCGCGCCACTTCATTAAGTGATGCGCGCGCGTTGCTGGTGACGTATAGGCAACCATCTCACACACTGAACCACAGTGTATCACACACACCTCACTAGAACTCAGCCCCCTCACCGTATTCTACTGTACGGGCGACGCACAAACAGCCACATCCATCGCCACCGGCGCCAATCACCACCGTCTCAGCCCTTGAATCACAGGTTCTCTCTCGCTCTCTCTCTCTCCCTCTCGCTATGGCGTTGTGCTTCTCAGTCCGTCTGTGGGCGTATCTATGTCTTTGTCTGTCTCTGTGTCTCTCCATCTCTTTCTCTCTATCTGCATCTCCCTTTCCCCGTGTTTTGCCTCTATTTCAGACCCGTAGCTTGCTGTGTAATGTGTGTGAATGATGTTTGAATGAACAATCCGAAATCAATTTGTAAGCAATTTTTAATCATTCAGTGTGTGTAATAATAATAACAATAAAGGCTTCAGTGTGTGTAACAATCAGATGATTGATGAAAATTTGAATTTTCTTGAACCCCAGTATTATACAAATTGAAATTTTGAATCACAGGTTTTTCTTTTTGGTTAGGTTTATGTACTCAACCCATATATGTCACTAAAATCCACTAAGATAATTTGAATTTTCATCATAAGCCCCCCTAATTGATGTGAAAAAAATAAAAGATTTGACCATGAAATTATATGGAAAACATTTTATGCAAATACATGTATAATAGATTTTTTTAAGTTTTTCTGATTTTGAAAGCATTCATGTCTAATTCAATTGGAAATAGAGTACCATATTCAATACATAACAAAGAAAATAAAATTGGGGAGAAGTGTGCTCAAGCAGCCATGGGTTAGTCGTCAGATTCTGGGATCAAAATCCATATCAGATTCTATGCTCACTAACCTTGCAACATGATGTTTAATGTCTCTCTCTATGATTTTCTGTTTGTCTCCCCCTTTCTGTGTTTCCCCCTATTTCTGACATTGTTGTTGTTTCATGTGTGTGAATGATGTGTAATGTGTATGAATGATATTTGAATGAATAATGCCAAATCAATTTTTAATCAATTGATTTTTCTGTGGTTTAATTCTGTCTATGTAAATTTAATCAATAGGATATCACGGAAACAATTCCAATGATAGCCTCCTTATTCAATTAGGAAATGCCATGTTGTTTGAATATATGGTAGCAGAAATTTCCAATGGCAATTGTATAATCATTTTGTTTAATTAAAATAGTGATAACTAACATCATTCATGATAGGTATAACTATTTCTTCTTGGTTTCTATAGCATAGCTCAGGATTGAAGGAAAATTCTTTTGTTGCTTGTTGACCTGTACATGGACTAGATTACGGAAGTCCTTTTTAATTCCTTCAAAAAGGGCATACCATAATAAGATATATGAGTCTCCTATATATCTTATGTCAAATCTGTAACTGTTGACCTGTAGAAATGACAATTTTTTTCCAAGGTCTACTGCAAGATAGTATGACAATTTCTACAAATCATATGTATCTAATCTTCATACCCTTAGGGCTTAGATGAAGCCCTACTCAACAAACAAAGGCGGCACTAATATGGAAATAAAGATGATAAATCCAATATGTAAATGTAATCAGTCTATTCCTTTAACCTTGCTATTTATCACATTGGCAGGTTCCACATAGGGAATACAATATACTTACAGTCATCTGTTGTAAAATATACTTATTCGTCTAACACTTAAATATATATATAAAAGTCATCTGTCTTAATTAAGAAGTCAAAATATGATGATCATATCATTCCGTTGTTGAGTATTTTTGTTTATTTGTTGTCCATTCCTACGTTAAAGTTTGCTTCACTTGTAGGGTTCACAAGATGGACAAGAGTTGGATGATGATAAAAGATAGGTTGAAAAATAAAGAGTACCAACAAGGTGTTAAGTCATTTATTGACTTTGCTACGAAGCATTTAGGCACACACGATGAAATACGTTGTCCGTGTGTTGATTGCTTGAATGGCACAAAACATAGTCCACAAGTTGTACGCCTGCACTTAATTCAAAGAGGAATCGTGTGTTCTTATAGAACTTGGGTGCACCACGGGGAACATGTTCCACTGTGTCATGATCATCCTAGTGCATCAAACATTGATAGTGAAAGATATGGAGCTGCAATTTTTTACATTGATGATAATTTGGGCGAGTTGCCAACTATGTTGGAAGAGATTTACATGAGTGGCCTCATGGATAATCATATCGACGAATCACCTAATAGCTTGGAGAGAGACAATTTGGTGAATTTCATTAGGTTGTTTGATGATGCTCGACGCAAAGTGTACCCGGAGTGTGAAAAGTTTTCCATTTTGTCCTTCGTTATTAAGATGCTTCATATTAAGGTGTACAATAAATGGAGCAACAAATCTTTCGATATGGTTATGCAAGTTTTCAAAGACATTCTCCCAAAGTGTGATGAAACAGTTCCGTGGACCCTTTATGAAGCAAAAAAGTTCTTACGTGAATTGGGTTTGGGATATGAGACCATTCATGCATGCAAGAATGATTGTATTTTGTTTTGGAAGGGTAATGCAAAACAGGAGAATTTCCCTACATGTAAGGAGTCTAGGTACAAGTTCAACAATCAGAGTGGTAAAAAGATTCCTCACAAAATTTTGAGGTACTTTCCTTTGACATCGAGGTTGAAGCGTTTGTACATGTCGAAAAAAACCGCCGCAGATATGAGATGGCACAAAGAGAAGCGTGTGGATGATGGAGTGTTAAGGCATCCAGTCGATGGTCAGGCATGGAAGGACTTTGATATGCAGCATCCTAAGTTTTCTGTAGAACCCCGACATGTAAGGTTAGGGCTTGCCACGGATGGTTTCAACCCGTTTGGAAATATGAGCACATCATACAGCATGTGGCCCGTACTGTTAATGCCTTACAATCTTCCCCCGTAGAAGTGTATGAAAGAGCCATATCTGATGATGTCAATGCTTATTCCCGGTCCATCCTCTCTTGGAAGAGACATCGATGTTTACTTGCAACCATTAGTGGAGGAGTTAAAGAATTTGTGGGAGCATGGTGTGCAAACATATGATGCCACAATCGGTGAAATATTTACAATGCATGCAACAGTCATGTGGACCATCAATGACTTCCCTGCATATGGTACCCTCTCTGGTTGGACTACAAAAGGTTACTTGGCTTGCCCTAATTGTAACATAGATGCATCATCTCAGCATCTGCGAAGTAAGATAAGGTATATGGGTGCTCACCGGCACTTGCTCGAGAACCATATTTGGCGAAGAAGTAAGCTCTTCAATGGTCAGAACGAGCATCGGTCCAAACCTGTGGAGTTATCAAGAGATCAAATGCTGCAGCAAATTGATTCGAGGACATATAGGCCGTATGGCAAGCATCCAAACAACCAAAAAAGACAACAGAATGAAAGTCCACCTTCCAATTGGACAAAAAGAAGCATTATGTTCGACCTACCCTATTGGAAAACACTAAAGCTTCGACACAACCTCGATGTCATGCACATAGAGAAGAACATATGTGACAATCTGGTTGGGACACTACCGAGCATTGATGGCAAGAACTAGGACACGGATAAAGCCCGCTTGGATCTAGAAGACATGCGGATACGCAAGGAGTTACACTTGAAGAGGCGTTCCAATGGCTCATTTGAGAAGCCTTCGGCATCGTACACATTGTCCCCGGTAGAGCGACAAGGTTTTTGTGATTTCTTGAAATCGATTAAGTACCCTGATGCCTATGCAGCAAATATATCCAATTGTGTCACCGCTCAAGGTGGAAAATTATCTGGCCTCAAAACTCATGACTGTCATGTCCTTCTACAATGGCTACTTCCAATTGGGATGCGTGGATACCTGTCGGAGGAGATTGGGACCACACTCTTTGAGTTGGGAAATTTTTTCAAACAGTTGTGCTCAAAGACATTGAGGGTGATTGATTTGGAAAAAATGAAGGAAGAAATCGTACTTATACTTTGTAAGCTTGAGAAGATTTTTCCTCCCGCGTTTTTTGATGTCATGGTCCACTTGGCAATTCATTTGCCTCACGAGGCTATGCTTGGAGGGCCTGTGCAATATCGATGGATGTATCCCATTGAGAGGTAATACCACAAGTTCCCAAACATCCCTACTTACAAGTACTACATAATGTAAACATTAACATTCAAATCATATTGGCATGTAGGATGCTCAGACTTCTGAAAGGCTTTGTTCGCAATAAAGCTCGGCCAGAAGGGTCCATTGCAGAGGCTTACATTTCAAAAGAGTGTACGACGTTTTGTTCAATGTACTTAGACAGGGTTGAAACGATGTTTAATCGGAAAGAACGGAACTATGACGGGGGTGACAATGGCGCGGGGTTGGCGATTTTCACTCAAAATGTTCGTCCGTTTGGTCTACTAACAAGGGAAACTGATGTGTCTGTAGCTGACCGTGAAAGGGCTCATTGGTTTGTCCTACACAACAACTTAGAAGTGGAAGAATATCTAGCGTCGAACCTGCGACGTACTATATGTGACCTATATGCTTTTTTATTAGGAATTATTCTGCAAATTACTTATGAATTATATTGTCCTAGGTAGGGAACACAAGACGTTGTTGCAACAACAATATGGAAGTGCATGCGACATTGCCAAGATACAATGCAACGAATTTCCTAAATGGTTCAAAGATCGCGTATGTTAAAATTCCTTATACTGTAGTTTACACATCAGCTTAAGTTATGTCAAAAAATAACAGGACAGTTTTTTCTTATGTAGATGAACCAATTGCGGCACAACAAGTCACCCGAAGCCATCGATGAGATGTGGTCACTGGCAAATGGTCCTAACAGCTTAGTGAACACATATTCGGGATGCATTTGTAATGGCATCCGATTCCATGCTCGCGACCGTGACAACCGTCGTAAAACTCAAAATAGGGGATTGGTAGTGGAAGGGGACCATGAAGGCCAACTCATAAAGTTCTACGGCTATAGTTGCAAAGTTTGGGAAATGACATATTTGTTTAGGCACCGTATTATTTTATTCCAATGTGAATGGTATAACACTAGTAGTAACAGAACTTTTCGTGTCGAACCACATTTCACTACTATTGATATACGCAGTCGATGGTATAAAGATGACCCGTTTGTGTTACCAAGTCAAGTGCAACAAGTTTTCTACGTGCATGATACGAAGTTAGGTGCCAATTGGAGAGTAGTAGAAAAGTTTCAACAACGACGAATTTGGGATGTGCCCGAGGTGGATGTGCCACAACCTGATGATGTGTTCCAACAAGATGAAAGCACTAATGTTGTACCAACTGAGCCTATGGATGACGATGTGGTGTTGCGTCGAGATGATATTGACGCTGAAATTATTCCAACGGAAGTTTTGCAGTCTGATAACCGTGTACAACCCTTGATTGGTATGGACGATGACTTCATATGTGATGATGAAGATGAACCGACAATGGAGGGTGACAATGAAGAAGAAGATGAGCTTGACAGTGATTTTGATTCAGATATGGACATAGAGTGTTGATGTTTTGTCTTTTTGTCGTTTTGTTGATGTAATGGGGGAAGGGATGGAGGAGATTCCCCTTCTTTATGTGTTATGTAATTAGATAAGAGTTTAGTCCTTTTGTTTATATTGTTCTTGATGTCATCATATTGGCCTTCGCGTTGTCTTGGATGTTGTCTATAACCATTTGCTTGGAAGTGGTCCATTTGATGAGAACTATGTTCTTGACAAGGTCATGAGTTGATTCCTATGTTGTATTTTTAGCTTTCTTTCCTTCCTTGATTTACATTTTTGTTAAAAAGATCTCTTCATACTCTTGTCATATTCAAAATACTTGGGCATCAAGGTGATTTATTAATGCACCGATTTTCATGAGTGGTTTAATTAAACTTAGGCATCAAGGTGATTTAAGTATATACTCGTTCACATGAAAGTTAAATTGCATGGTGTTAATTTGTTTCTGGAAGAAACTTAATAGATACTTTACCAAATTCCTGTATTTCACATTTATGCTTAACATTGGTTTGTGTATATCACTTTTATTTGACAATCATTATCAATGTTTGCTTAATAATAGCGATGATGCTTATATAACATTGGTTTGTGTATATTAATAACAGAATCGATTCTTGACCATGGGTTGTTATTGGCTCTTTTTGAGTCTTATTTTAGGGAGTTTCATGAATTAATATTGGACTTTCTGAATAGAGAAGCGGCTGACTGCAGTTCCTGAAGCCAGCTTGTAGCGCTCTTAGGGTGAAAATGACTTTATTGAAAAAGTTATCATCTAATCATATATGAATATGTTTATGTGTATGTATGTATATTTATATATACATATTTTATTACTGGTTTAGACTATCTCTTCAAATTCATGAGTATTGTCACTGACTCACTGCAATAACATGGATTCCATGTATGTGCTCACCGAGAGTGGATTGCCTGGTGGTTAGAAAAAATGCTCATTGTGATTGCTCAGGAATGGGGCTGTAAAGTTGCTTGATAAATGTTGACAAAGAAAAGAAGGAATGAATTTGGAATTTCTTATCTGAATTAGTTTGGTAGGCCTGGGAATGAAGTGGTTTTTAAGGTGTTGAGTTTCCATCATCTATGATGTGAGAGTAAACTAAATTCCATGGTTTCGGCACCATCTCTTCATATCCTTGAGCAAATACTGTACTAAATATATGACATGAGAATAAATTCAATCCATGGTTTCTAAGTGTTGAAAGTTTTCATCGCTATCTTAGTTGTAAATATATTGCTATTGGCCCTTTGAATATTAACAATTCTGTAGTTACCTTTTACATTGGATAAAATTTGCCGCTATGAGTTCATCCAGCATCTTAGCTTTTCTTGCTTGTCCATCCTTGTATATATTTACATGAATATCCTTCCTGGAGTTTTTATATCTGCTCTTCAGCCTAAGCAGTGGTATACATCTCGTTACTCAAATCTATTGAACTTGGCAATAATATTAATCTAGTTTCTATTTTCATGCATTGTGGAAGTATGAAGTTTATGAATGGGATTTGGTGAGAACTTGTACATTTATATTTGTGGCATTGGAATAGAAATAAAGTCAGAGCCACATCAAAACACCTTGGATTTTCTTTCCATATATAAACTATGGTGCATGCCAAAATTGCCCATATTTGTGAAGGGTACTCTTACAAGGCGAGTGCAGAGAGAAAAAGGCAGGTGTATTTAGTAGTTCCCATTTGTAAATAATCTGTGGCATGAAGCAGAAGTCTAAAGAGGGAAAAAAAAAAGAAAAGACAAACCTGTTATTGAAGGGGCTACGCATATTTCTGAGGTTTGATGGGCTGTTGATGCTTAGGAAACATAGCACATGAGGAGAGGTTACAGAAGGAGATGAATGAATTTAAACATAAAAATAGGTCTGTTACTCTGTGTTGGTCCTGGGAATACGGGATGTTTAAAGAGGTTGACTTGGTACTGACCTAACCTTTGTTGCAATATGAATTATATATATTTTGAGAGATGTGTAAGCAGAAAAATCTTTCTCATATATTGCCACTGTTGTTGATTTTGCTTTCCTCTACATGATTTGTTGGTCAATGATGAAATGTTGGATGACTAGATGACATGCTTAATTACATTTCATGATTTACCGTTCTGGTGGGGCCAAAACGAACCTCCGTGTGGCCGAAACGAACTGTTTCCCCATGCCAAATATGACTTGTGACAACTGACGGAATGTTATTCGGGCCTATGGGTTGGAATTTAGAGACGAATACGCCTAAAACTTAGTCGAAAAAGGGCGTTTCGGGGGCGAAAATTCAAAACAGCCCCCGAACCTCCGTGTGGCCAAAACGGGCAGCTTCCCCATGCCAAATAGGACTTGTGACAACTGACGGAATGTTATTCAGACCTATAGGTTGGGATTTAGAGCCGAATACACCCAAAACTTAGTCGAAAAAGGGCGTTTTGGGGGCGAAAATTCAAAACAGCCCCCGAACCTCCGTGTGGCCGAAACGAACAGTTTCCCCATGCCAAATATGACTTGTGACAATTGACTGAATGTTATTCGGACCTATAGGTTGGGATTTAGAGACAAATACGCCCAAAACTTAGTCGAAAAAGGGCATTTCGGGGGAGAAAATTCAAAACAGCCCCCGAACCTCCGTTTGGCTGACACAGGCAGCTTCCCCATGCCAAATAGGACTTGTGACAACTGAAGGAATGTTCTTCGAACCTATAGGTTGGGATTTAGAGACGAATACGCCCAAAACTTAGTCGAAAAAGGACGTTTCGGGGGCGAAAATTCAAAACAGCCCCCGAACCTCTGTGTGGCCGAAACGAACAGTTTCCCCATGCCAACTATGACTTGTGACAACTGACAGAATGTTATTCGGACCTATAGGTTGGGATTTAGAGACGAATACGCCCAAAACTTAGTCGAAAAAGGGCGTTTCGAGGGCAAAAATTCAAAACAACCTCCGAACCTCCGTGTGGCTGACACGGACAGCTTCTCCATGCCAAATAGGACTTGTGACAACTGAAGGAATGTTCTTCGGACCTATAGGTTGGGATTTAGAGACGAATACGCCCAAAACTTAGTCGAAAAAGGGTGTTTCGGGGGCGAAAATTCAAAACAGCCCCCGAACCTCCTTGTGGCTGAAACGGGCAGCTTCCCTATGCCAAATAGGACTTGTGACAACTGACGGAATGTTATTCGGACCTATAGGTTGGGATTTAGAGCCGAATACGTCCAAAACTTAGTCGAAAAAGGGGCGTTTCGGGGGCGAAAATTCAAAACAGCCCCCGAACCTCCGTGTGGCCGACATAGACAGCTTCCCCATGCCAAATAGGACTTGTGACAATTGACGGAATGTTATTCGGACCTATAGGTTGGGATTTAGAGCCGAATACGCCCAAAACTTAGTTGAAAAAGGGCGTTTCGGGGGCGAAAATTCAAAATAGCCCCCGAACCTTCGTGTGGCCGAAATAAATAGTTTTCCCATGCCAAATATGACTTGTAATAATTGGTTGAATGTTATTCGGACCTATAGGTTGGGATTTAGAGACAAATACGCCCAAAACTTAGTCGAAAAAGGGCGTTTCGGGGGAGAAAATTCAAAACAGCCCCTGAACCTCCGTTTGGCTGACACGGGCAGCTTCCCCATGCTAAATAGGACTTGTGACAACTGACGGAATGTTATTCGGACCCGTAGGTTGGGATTTAGAGACGAATGCGCCCAAAACTTAGTCGAAAAAGGGCGTTTCGGGGGCGAAAATTCAAAACAGCCCCCGAACCTCTGTTTTGCCGACACGGGCAGCTTTCCCATGCCAAATAGCACTTGTGACAACTGACAAAATGTTATTCGGACCCGTAGGTTGGATTTAGAGACGAATACGCCCAAAACTTAGTCGGAAAAGGGCGTTTCGGGGGCGAAACTTCAAAACATCCCCCGAACCTCCGTCTGACTCTCACGGGTAGCTTTCCCATTACAAATAGGACCTGTGACAACTGACGGAGTGTTTTAAACTTGCTAATTTTGTGAACGTACACACGTGTGTTATTATTTTTATCACATGTTCTAATATCCTCTCTGAAATGGCACTGACATAATATAAGCACCGATGGTTTTATATCCAATCTAATGATTCAAGTGCCTTTTGCAAACAAATAATGAGGAAGTTGGTAAAAAGAATACTTTCTATTCACATTGGACTTTGATATTGGTTTAGCCACAGAATTTGGATACATGTTGCATACAAATAGAAGATTGTTACATTAGCTGTATGTTACTAATGAAAGATTTAGTAATAATTGTTCTGCATTTAACAATGTTCCTTATAACAAAAGACTTTAGAAAGACTGTACAATGACTGATAATTGTTCTGCATTTAACAAGGTTGCTTCTCACTTATTTTTCTTTGTCACTTGTTCCCAAATTCATTCATGAAGTTGGGCATTTTTGCGTCCAATTCTAATTTTTTTTTGTTTTTTGTAGATGTCTTCGTTGCGTGGACTTGCAGAGATATTTTGGTGTATGGAGAAGAAATTGTACTTTTGTATAGAAGTAATATAATACTTTTGTCGTCTCCAGCTTTTGTGCAGTTAACTATTCCTGATACAGAAAACTATTGGCAGCGAACAGATAATTATTGGCATGGTAGATAGATCACCTTTTGACGCTGACCACTAAATTGATTTTTTGTCGTGGTACATAGATGTATTTTTGGCTTGGTACATACATCACCTTTTGTCGTGGTGCAGATTACGATGGTAATTTATACCATGCCAAATGGTCATTTCACATGGTATAGTAAATGTAATTTTTGTATATGGAGGGCTTTACTTTTTGTATGATTGTATAAATTGTATGGAATTATTATTTTAGTTTAGACAATAGTTCATTTGTATGTACTTGGACAGTTAAAGTAATTTATTTTTTGTATACGGATGCAGATTGTGGAATGATTGATAATTTATGTATCATTTTATTTATATACGTATTATAGGTTGAATGGAATACAAACAGGTTATGGACACATTATAATATTAGCAATAAAGCATAATATCATGTTTTTGCCGACTAAACGTTTTGTAGCCAATAAAAAGGGAAAGGGAAAAAAAAAAAAAAAAACAAACAAACATTTGGCTACTAAAAGTTTTGTAGCCAAAAGAAAATCAAACATTTGGCTACTAAATTTTTTGTAGGCAAAAGAAAAACAACCATTTGGCTACTAAATGTTTTGTAGCCAAAAGAAAATCAAACCTTTGGCTACTAAAAGTTTTGTAGCCAAAAGAAAATTAAACATTTGGCGACCAAAATATTTTGTAGCTAAAAACAAAAGTTGAAGAATAAATATGACTTTTGGCGACTAAAAATTTAGTAGCCAAAAATGTCATAGTTTAGGCGACTAAATTTTTTGTAGCAAAAAATGTTGAAGTTTAGGCGACTAAATTTTTAGTAGCCAAAAGAAATAGTATTTGGTGACTAAAATTTTAGTAGCCAAAAAAGATTGACTTTAGGTGACTAAAATTTTAGTAGCCAAAACACTAGTATTTGCTTTTGGCGACTAAAAAATTTAGTAGCTAAAAATTTTTCGGCCACTAAATAATTGGCTTTTGGCGACAAAAAAATTGGTCGGCAAAAATGTATTTATTTAATTAATTTTCAAACCTATTGGCGACTAAATTAGGTTTAGTCGGCAATTATATTTCCCGACTACTCTTTGGCTACTAATTTTCCGACCAAAAAATTTAGTCGCTAAAGACTATAGGCGACTAAAATATGACTTTTGGCGACTAAAAATTTAGTCGCCAAAAGTGAAAATTCTTGTAGTGTTTATAAGGCTGTCATTCTTTATAGTATTTCTTCAATCTCATCTCTAAATTCTCTCTTTGAAATTTTTTTTTTTTTTCTATAATAAAGTTTTGAATCAATTTTTATCAAATTTGTTTTCTTGGTCATTATTTTATTAAAAGATTGAGACAAGTAAAACTTTCATATGATATATGAAATTAATGAATATAATACAAAGATGATAGGAAAGTACTACATATTTGTCAATATCTCTATGTTATTATTAGGTGATTTGCTAGGTTATACTATCAATTTAGAGCCCATATGATTTAATTCAATGTCCATGACTTTATTTGTATTGGACCATTTTTTTGTTGAGTAACTTATATAATTTTTTTTTTTTTTGGTATATAATGATTAAAACTATTATTTGTTATATTTCTTCAAGGACAGTTCAAATAATTTTTCATCATTTTTTTTATAAATAAAATGGATCAAAACTATTTTCTTATATAATTTCTATAATCCTACAAAATTCTTATTTGATTAATTTTTTTAAAATGGTGTAGGAACTATGCAAGTATTATTCAAACTATGGAGAATGATTTATAGTTTGATATGATATGCGTGTGTCATTGATAGAGGAAATCAAAGATAGAGAGTTGCTAACATAATCAATTAATGATTTGTTTAAGAAGTTCTTTTTATGAGTAAGGCAACGAACTTAAATTAAAATTTTTTGAAAACTACTTGTAAGTTATAATTAAAAGTCGATATTTATTCATAATTTGATTCCACAATAATAATATACACCACTGATTTAAAAGTTCAAGTAAATTTATAATAACTTTTCTGAGTTTATAGAATTTTTCTCTTTTAATGTTTTGTTTAGTTTGATACAAGTTATTTATATTATCAAGTGCTTGTGATGCTAATATTCTCAACAATTTTTATAATTAATAATTTTTTGTTTATTGTGAAATTTTGTGAGTTAATTTTTGTTAACATCTACCCAGATGGCTTAACATCATGACTTGTCGCTATTAAGACATAATTTAAGATTAAGATGATTTATTTATCACACAAAATATGTATAGTCTATTTTTTCTGTGCATCGCACGGGTTACCGCTAGTATTATATAGGTAAAAGAGGGTTTTTAACCCACAAGCCTTGTGGGAGCTTCAATATCCTAATCTAAATTTTGTAATTTTTTTATTTAAAAAAAAAAAACTCAGCATTTGTTGACTTCTCCCAACCCACAAGCCTTTTTGACCTCTCTCATACCTACTGTTACACCCTTTTCAACTTCTTCCATACGCTGTGGTTAGTGATGAGATTACTAAATTATTTTTTATAAAAATCTAAAATAAAAAAAAAAATTGTATATTAAAAAAATATCTAAAACAAATATAAATTCTCATATATCTATCTATCTATTTATTCTAACCATAAATCTTGTGGAGTTCCAATATCTCAAACTAAAATTTTGTATTTTTTGATTTTAAATAATTAAAAAACTCCTCTATAGCTCTCATTCGAGCAAAATAAATAAATAAATAAATAAATAATATATCTTGATTTATGACTTTCAAATGGAAAGTATATCAAATATATAAAATAGAAAATAAAAAGTATACTAATCCATTTCAAAATTCAAATGTGAGAGGTACTAAATATGGAAAGAATTCAATTAATTTAAATTTAAAATTATAATGATTTATCCCATAATATATTTTGATTTATGACTTTCAAATGGAAAGTATATCAAATACATAAAATAAAAATAGAAAGTATGCTAATCCATTTCAAAATTCAAATTTGAGAAGCAATAAATATGGAAAGCATTCCAATAATTTAAATTTAAAACTATAATGATTTATTCCATAACATATAAGTTTTAAATAATGATCTATTCCATGGTTTATGTATATATTCTATTATAATTGCAAAACATTGTCATTTCATTAAGGTTGAAAGTTGTAATTCTTTTTTCTCATTTTTTTTTTATTTTGTTTAATTTTTTGTTAATACGTGTTACAATATGATTAGTCTATAAATTAATTTTATATTCTTAAAATAAAATTTAAAATTTGGATTCTTACTTAAATTATGTTACTATAATTGGAATGGAATCAATATTCATTCCTTAAATTTTGAATCCTTTATTAAATTATAAAATAAAATTACAAATTTAAATTATTCTTCAAATTATATTACTACAATTAGAATGAGATCAATATTCACATGTGTCATAATATTATTAGTCTAAATATAATTTGTTTTAAATACATGTGTTCAAATTATTAATCGCTATTAATTTTTTTTCTTTTTTTTTGTTTTAAATTTTACTAAAAAAAATTATATCCTTCTAAACTATAAGGACTTGAACAATAATATATTTTAAAATAATTTCTTTTCTTTTTTTTTAACAAAAGAACAAAACATAACTTTTTTAGCACTTACCAAACATGATGGATTTTGTTAGAATTCTTATTATTTTTATTTTTTTTCTCAATTGTCAATTAAAAAAATTAAAATAAACAATAAAGATATCTTTGGCTCAAATGATTAAAACGTTACTTTTGCTAAAATAAATTAGAAAGAAATGTTAATTTTTTTTTTTTATTAAAAGTAATAGTTCGTTAAACTTTTTTTATTTAAAAAAAAAAAGAGGGTTATAGGTGATAATTTATTATTCATTTAAAATTATTTTCAGATTAAATGAAAATACAATATTAAATTTTCTTCTTACCTTTTTTATTCAAATACTTTTATTTTGTAAAAAATTTGTTTTTAGTCTATTTAATATTTTATTCTAATTTTTAAATTAAAAAGCATTTCTAAAAAATCATATTTAAATTGCTTATGCCATTATAAAAAGGAAATTTTTTTAATATCAACTTTTCTAAAAGGTGCATTTTTAAAATATTTTCAAGAAAAATTCTATTGGAAATCTTAAGTATATTTTAATTAATTTTATTTATTATTTAAAAATTAAATTAGCAAATAATTTATATATTTATATATATAATTTTGTTTTAGTTGCTCAGATTATTTGGTGTTTCTGTCCAAATCTACTCAAATTTAATTTGAATTTTTTAATTTCTACATATATCCTCACTTAATTAAAAATTATGTGTAGACACCCCATTTTTGACGGCCCTTACAACTTTGACGTCCTTGCATGCACACTCGATGATGAGTCTGTGTTGCTCGCCAAGTGCTCGAAGTCCTCAGCGGACTGCCATAACTTTGAGCCTTTCAAACCCTATATCCTTTTTGTCTTATTTTTGGACCATGCCTTGGTCTTTTCGGCCTACAACCTCTGGTGGCCTGTTGGCCATCCCTAGAGGCTGTCGACCATCACTTTTGGGCTGCCGGCCACCAGTGTTTTCTATAGATATTTTATGCCAGTTGTGCCAACTGTTTGCACAGATGCATGCATCTATCCACACGTGTAGGGTTAGATCTCCTTGAGGGAATTTCATGTTTTCTATATATATAGACCGCCTCTCTCTTGTAGCAAGGTTAGAAAATTTTGAACTCAAAAATTTTCCTCTCTCTCTACAATTCTCTCTCTCTCTAGCATTTCTATACACTTTAGCCTCCAATTCCTTAACCTTTGCCTATACACCCTTAACCAAATCTCACCATCTTTGAGCTGAGGTGTTATTGAGCTTGGTTTGAGCTCTAGAGGGTGTTGTTTGCTTTTGTTGTTGCTTGGAATTGTTTCTTCTCTTTAAGAGGTATAAGGCTCTACCTATTTACTTGTTTGCTTTGCTTTTATTCCTATTGTTATTCCATTGTTTTGGGCTGTCAAAACTCTGTGTTTTTTGGGCTGAAGCTTGGGTTTAAGGCCATTAAAGGTTGAGGGGTTGATAGCCCTTCTCTATACCTTGTTTTGGAGGCCTTTGCCCTTATGTTTCCCACTCCTTTACTATCTTTTTCCAAGCTTTTAAACACTAATTTTTAGAGCTTTTTCAGTAGCCAAAATCATGTTTTGAAGTCCAAATTTGGAAGGGTTAGCCTCTCCTCCATGTGTCTTATTTGCTAGCCTAATTAGCTCTATGTGTTAACTTATTTTTCTACCTTGTTTTAGTTTAATTCCAGCATGTTTTAACCTTTGATTTGGACTGTTTTAACTCTGTTTTGGGTTGGTCAAGTCATTTGAGTCTTGTTTTGCATGCTTCTAGTATAATAGTCCTCATAAGCTTGATGTTTTAGGTCTTAGACATCACTTATTTGAGTTGATAGCACTTATTTTGGGCTTTTTATACTTCCTTTCAACAAGCATAATGTCTGCAACCTCCCTCCATTCTTGGCTTTTTTATTTTGCTTTGAAAGTGGTTTCAAGTCATTTGTTTGCCTAAGCATGAAATTGAGGTTTCATACTTAATGGTTTAACCCCTAGGGGGTTCATTACCAACGGTATGAGGCTTCTTTCATATCCAAAGCAACTTATGTTTTGAGCCCTCTTTCCATTAGAGGACTTTAATTCATCATTGGACTTAATTGAATTAAAGAATGGTTGGTAAGTTAAAATGAGTAACTAAAACTTGAGATTAAAAATGAGCAAAATAATAACTTGTGTGTTAAATCGGACGTTAGTTGAACACATGGACCTTGGACTATTTCATACTTACTAGTGATGAAATGATCCAAGTCTCCAAGGTCAACTTCTTCCCTTGATCTTTTATGAAAGGGAGGAGGTTTGTGTCTTGTTTTGCATTTATTGAGCTTGCACATCTTAAGTCACAAGCCATCATGCAATGAAATTGCTTGAATTGGTGGTTTGTGGCTTAAGTTCACAACTCCTTGGATTTGCTCATGAAAAGGAGTGAGTTGTGCAAACAAACCCTTGAAATACCCTGTATATGCTCTATTTGTCCTCTGTTGCAACCAAATGAACCAGTGCATCAGTGGTCGGCAGGTGGCCGGCAGACCACCATCCATGGCCTGCAATCTTTACCAATGGCCGGCTGGTCACTGATGCAAGTCTCAGCAGAGTGTTGGTAAGATGGAGCAAAATTGTTCTGGAAATGTTCAACGGTGCAAACAGAGGTATTTGGGAGCAAAACGGTGGTTTTTTTGGGTGGAATCCGAGCACGCGCATGCACATCCCTCATTTCCCGAGGCAGAGTAGTTAAATTGCTTAGTTTAATTGCAATTGTATTGTAATTCCTAGTTAGTTTATTCAAGTGTTGTAATAATTAGTTAATTAGTTTAGCTATTTATTCGGTTTGTAATAATTAGCTTAATTAGCTTAGCTTAGCTTAGTTAGCTAGTTAGCTTCATTCATTCGGACTCTCCTTTGTGAGAGTGCAATGTAATAACGTGTATGTCTTCCAACCTTATGTCTTTCTCCCTTTTACTTACTAGCTTATGATAGTTAGTTTAGGGACATATTTCAATTAGCATACCTTATGCTTGCATCCATTCATCTTGTATTGCATGCACTAAGACTCGGTTCATCATTCTAACTGCATTGTTGTTTAAATACTTAGTTGAATACGTGCTTAGACCGCATGTTATCAGATCGATTCATATGCCATACTAGTGGCCGAGCATATTAGTTGCATTTTCCCATGTGTGGCATTAGACATTTGGCATAGTTAGGAACATGCATTTTTCCTAACTAGTTTCTTTTTTGACTTGGAGTACTAGGTGAGATTTTAGTGCTTTTGCATACTTGCATGAGTGTGAGTGATTGCCATGACTAGCATGCATGCCATGAAGCTAAATGCTTACTTGCTATAAATGTTTGAATGCCTATGGATGAAGGCTTGTTGCTTGAATTGGAATAATTCAAATGAATGTATGTTTAAGCCCACTTTGTTGAGTGGCAAATTCGCAGACTTTAAGCCCACTTTGTTAAGTAGCAAAATCAAATCCTTTTCGAAAAACAAACATGAAATTGAATTGTTCCAATTTGAGCAAACTAGTCTATACTTTGTGTGCGCATCACATAGTAATGCTAGCCTAATAAACCGAACAAGAGCATATAATGTTGATAAAAATCATATCATGATTAGTAGAGGCCGATCTTTGATTGGGCGAGCGGAGGTGCTCAATTTATGACATTCTCCTCTCGTACCTAAGTTCCTGAGCTGAGGTAACTTTGGTGATGACGGACACGTGGCCTTTGGCACGAGTCATGGGTTTCCTAAATTTCTCAAAAATAAAATATTTAGGTGGCGACTCTGTATTTGGCAAAGCAGTACAATTTTGACATTTTTGATTCAAAATCAATTTTTCAAAACGATTTGTCGGATTTTGACTCTTTGGTGTTTATCAATTTCACATTGCACTTGTGAGATTAGATTTAGAACCGCGGGAGTCCGAACTATAGGGCTTATTTCGAGTTTCCGAAAGGGGACACGAAAAAGTCGAGCTACACTATGTTATTCAATCTTTAAAAAATTTTAAGCTTGACTCAAGTTTGGGTTGAGCTCACCAAAGTTTGCAATTCTAGCAAGTAGGGTTGAAAGTTACATGATTAAATTTGTGACAAATTAAAAAATAATATATAAATTGTGATAAAATGTGGGACTTAAATTGTAAATTTTAATCTTTTTTGTTTTCATAATTTGCATACAAAAATTTAACTACTTATATTATTTTGTATAAAAATATATTATTAATTTTTTTACATGCCGTACATAGCACGAGTTACCACAAGTATATTATATAAGAAAACGGAGGTTTTTAACCCACAAGCCTTGTGAGAACTCCAATATTCCAATCTTAACTTTCTAATTTTTTAATTTAAAAAAAAAACCTCAACATTTATTGATTTCTCCTAAATCATAAGTCTTTTTAACTTCTCTCATATCTACTACCGCATCATTTTCAGCTTCTCCTACATGCTATGGTTAGTGATGGAATTGTTAAATTATTTTTATACAAAAATCTAAAAAAATAATTTGTATATTAAAAAAATATCTAAAACAAATATAAATTCTTATTAAAAAATAACAAGCTGCAATTGTGAAAAAAGAAAAAAAAAATTAAATTGTAAAAAATAATTTGTATATTAAAAAATATAAAAAAAAAATTAAAACGTCAAGTATACTTTTACATTATTATTCAACGTTTCTTTCATTTTTTTTGATACTTTATCTCATTATTGTTTGTATTTTGTGTTATGAAATTTATTACACATGTGTTTGCTAAAACTATTAGATGGACCTATAATGCAAGAAGTGCAAACTATTTTAATGTCATTCTTGGAATAAAAAGTGCAAAAAAACATACACAAAAAGTATATATGAATAGATAAGATTTTACAAAATTTATTTGTGAGTCTCACTTCTTGAAAATCCTATAATTCATTTATTTTTTGTATTATGTTTTATGTTTGATTTCTGTACTCTCTTTATATATATATATATATAGTTTTCTTTGTTTTCTTTAAAAGTTTATTTTTAAAAATTAATAAATAAATAAATAATTTTCTATTTCAAACAATTTCATTTTTATTTTTATTTATTATATTTTTCTTAAAGTAGTTTTAGTTTTGGGCAATTACTTACTTTTTTTTTTTATATATTGTAATTTGGTGCATTTTCAGTGTATGATATTTTCACTAATACACTCGAAAATGCACTATGAAAGAAGAAAAAAAAAATAAAACAATACGATGAATGTAGAGCAAAGATCAAAGATCAAAACTCCTAAAGCAAGCAAACAAACAAGTAGATTAGAATGTTTAATAATAGACATTTGAAAATTTGCAACAAAATTTTCTAACTTTCCTTTTTGCTAAGAAAATTCTATTTGGTACTACCTAATAAAATGCTTTTAAAATAGTTGGTTTTTTTTTTTTTTTTTTAATTTGAAATTAAAACTATAGTAACTTTATGTAAGTATAATTGCTAATCACTTTTTTTTAATGTATAATATTTATATTAACTACCTTTTTTAGGTTTATTTTTTTAAGTATTTATAAAGAAGTAAAAAAATATATCATTAGGAATAAATTTTCCCTTAATTTAATTATAAATTTTTCCTGTACATTATTTTTAAATTTTGAATAAAAGTAAACATAAAATAATTGATTAAAGATATGCTGCATTTATTATATTCTTTTTTCTGTGTGCAAAAAAAAAAAAAAAAATTTAAAAATCACAATTCATATACATACAAATAATTATAAATACAACTAATACATAGTATGGGCGAAATATTAGTAAATTCATAAATTAAAATTTGTGTTTAAATGCCTTTTTATAGTATTACTTTCACTAACGTAGACAACTCTATAAACCTGTAACGCCCTCAAAATAAACTCATAAATCAACCAACGATAGCATGCTTAGACATGAGAAAATAAAGCATGATTGTATTCCATCAGAGTAATCCTTATAAAATGTATTACATGTTGACATCAAAAGTAAATGCCCTAAGGGCTTACAACTTTCCAAGTCAACACTTGGTTACAGAAAAGAGTTCTAACTCTATACAAAGAAAGCCCTTGGCTTGATATACATATAATACAACCAAATACACAAACAGTCCAACAGTCCCAAGCCTCCCAAGCTACGTCTTTGGAGGTGGCATGCTACATGTACCTGAAAATGATGTCCTATATAGGGTGAGCCAACGCCTAGTAGAGATATGCTAAACACAATATGAGCAGTAACTAAGACATTAACAATTGATAAATGTTTAACTCACATAAATCAAATTCATAAACCATTTCCATTACATGACAACTGTGTCCATGTTTCATTTCATTTTCCATTTCTTATCTAGTTTTCAATTCACAACTACGGCTCAGAACCTGGCCAAACAGTTTAAATGAGATAGTAACTCGTATTAAACATTTCCCACTTCATATTAGATAAGCATACTAGCTGTATCAACATTTCAACAGATAAGCATATGAGCTATATCAACACTTCAACAGATAAGCATATGAGCTATATCAACACTTCAACAGATACACATTTTAGTGCTGTATCAACGGAGTCCATCCCCTATCTTCCCCTAAACCGTGGAGTACATCCCCTATCTCCTCCCACACACACAACGTATATAAACATAGGTCATATACATAATCAATCAATACATAAAATTAATGTATTCTTTCAACCGTCATATTCGATGACACATCCAATTGATTAGTTTTAGTTTGCCTAATCATCATGCATTGTCTACAACAATCAAGACTACCCTCCACCGGTAGCCCAAAGCAATTATTTCTAAACAGATAATAAAAGTACCAACAGATAAATTATCCGCATTTTTAAAAGTGAACGATTTATTAATCCGACTCCACTATTCCAACTCATAATGAACCAATATCATTATATTCAACTCAATTTCACAAATCCATAACTTTTCCAAATTAATTATGTCAATTAATTTATACATAATTTGGGGTTTTCTACCCCATCTCTCATTATTAACCCAAAGGTTCAAATATCAACAACTAACAACTATATCATCATTTTGAGATCCAAAATACATATTATGAGCCAAAATCACAAACCCTCTTTTATACATTTTGAAACCCTAAGTCCCAAAATCAAAACACTTAAACCACATGCTCAATACCTAGGTCAAAACCCATAAGAGTGAGTAGGAATCCCTACCTCAAATTCAGAGCTCAAAGGAAGAAGATGAAGAAATTCCACGTGCTCCAAAACCCAATATTCTCGGATCAAAATGTAGCCCTCAAGGATCAACACACTTTTTGTAAAGGCCAAAGGGAAGGAAAACACTCTAGCTAGATCAAACCCTAGAGAGAAGGGAGATTCTAGATAAAGGAGTTCTCAAAAATGGCTTTTTGAAAAAGTAAGAGAGAGAAAGAAAAGTGAAAAGTGATTTAAAATCACCCAGCGGATAACTCATATACGCATGACCCGCTCGAGCGGATAATAAAACGCTCGAGCGTCAAGCACACAAATCTGGACCCGCTCAAGTGCAAGAAGGCCCGCTCGAGCGCCAAGAAACAAAAGCAAAACACATCCGCTCGAGCGCGAAGAACCAGTCCGCTCGAGCGTAGATTTTCGTCTCCCAGAACTTTCCAGAAAAAGAACTACCTGCTCAAGCGCCAACATACCCGCTCGAGCGCGACCGCTTGAGGGTAAAGAAACCCGCTCGAGCGTGAAAAACACACCTACAGAAGTTTTGCAGAGGCACGAAATACTGGGAGTGTGTAAACCCCGCTCGAGCGCAAGAAGACCCGCTCGAGCGGACCGCCTAAAAACTGGGCAACAAGGAAATGAAACCAAGGCTTAACCAACCTATAACCACCCTACCCAAAACATCCTAAAACTCAAACATAAGAAATTAAAGGATGACAACATGATATATAACCACCAACTCCACGGAACCAAAGTCCAGAATACAACAAATACAGTAAGAGAATACCGGGATCGCTATAAAACCCATGTAAAGAAACATAAAAAGACGCAATCATCTTGATTCTAATGTGAAAATATAAAGAGGTCCCCCAATTACCATGTCTCATATATTATCCATTACTTACTACACATAAGAAGTTGCCCCACAAATTATTTGTATTTTTTCAAATCTAAAGTGTTTCCATTGTTTGTTTAACAAACTCCACTCTGTTTTGTATGAGTTTTTAAATTTTAAAATTTAACATTTGTTATTTATAGTGAATTTTTTTTTATTTATGTTTTAGTTATTTTTTTTTTTTTTAATTTAGAGGAACATCAAAAGTAAAATATCTGTGAATAAATTTTGTATTTAATAAATTTTGTAATTTTTAAGTGTATTTAAATTAAGTGGATCTAAATAAAAAAAACTAAAATATTAAAAATATTCACTAAAAACAAAAAAATCAAAACTAAAAAATCAAAAACGATTTTAAAAAGTTCCAAATATTTTGTACTCTGATAGTGTGGGTAAATCTCTCTTTCTCCAACTCTATCCATATACATATAGACTATGGTTTATAAAAATATTAGAGATTCTAAAAATTCTATCAAAATTTTTATCAAATATCTCATAGTGAATTTTTAGAGTCTGTAACATTACTCTATGAATTATATATCTGTTGGCTGAATAATTTGTATAAGCCAATCACAGTTCAACACGTGGCATGAAAAGGGCAATTTGGGGAGGTAATACAAATTGCCAACCATAGTCAGACAAGTGTCAATCCATATTAGTAATAATGGGTCTGCGTAGCACTGGAATGATCAAAGGATATAAAATGATGTGGCCTAACAGTTACTCACAAGGTTTAAATTCAAAATTAAGAGGGAAGCGTAACTGTAAACATGGCATAGTGGGATTGATTGTGACAGAGCATGTTTAGCGATCATGGAGGGACATTTCAACTGTTAGGAGCCTACTTTGACGGTTATCATTGAGAAGTATAAATACCAGAGAAGGCCTCAGAAAGGAGGATCCAGACTCAAATCAAAAAATCAGTTTTATCTACTTTATTTTCCTTTCCAGTTTTTACAGTTCTTTGCATTTTTGTACTTCAAATTCCCGTATTGAACTTCATTCATAGGAGTAGTTTCAAATAGTTTGTTGCTGTAAATCTCTACGAGGCTGGGTCAGATCATTGTAAGTTTTTCATTTTACTTAATGAAATTCTACAATTATTCTTCACTTAATTGTTATTTACTAAATTCTCCTAAACAAGCCACCAATAAAAGTCCTCTTCATCAGGCTGAAAGAACTAAAACACAATCCTTTAATAATTGGTTGGCAATTAATCTTTTGTAAGGACTGATTGATCCTTGCTGACACGCTTAAAATTACAATACTAACATTTGAAAGCCAAAAAAACCAACAATATCTATAAATGATATGTAATAATAACCCAAATCTTCAAATTGTGAGTATTTAAAATTCGTTGGCAATTGAAAATCCGGATTCTTACATTGGATACATATCATAATATTACGTGACATGTGTACATATGATATTTTTTTTTTCAAGAAATAACATTATACAGTGTATGATAGAATTCAAAATCTAAAAATTAAAACATTTTAAATGACCAACAGTGAACAGATTTCAAAAACAATAAAAAAAAACATAAAAATCATGAATTTAGGGCATAACTTTCTATGTAACTGCTATTGAGGTATTTTGAAAAAATTCCAAAAATTGGAAAATCAACACCAACTCAACAGTTTGACTTTATAATAAATAACTAGAAGTAATGGCGCACGCGATACGTGTGCTAACGATCATTTTATTTCAAAAAAATAAGATTATAAATTGTATGATTGACTTTAAAATTTGAATATTAAAATAAATTAGAAAAAATCAGAAATTGAAAGATTTGACAAAAAAAAAAAAAAAAATTAAATTTATGGTATAATTGTCCATGTAACTTCTATAGGGATATTAAAAATTAAAAAAAAAATTAAATTAGACATTTATACAATGTCTTCCCTTTCTAATAATATAGAAGATGAGTGATTATTCTGTAATTCGAGTGATATGCATGACACAAAGCCAATGAAATTCAATTGCAAACTTGAATAATCCATTTCGTCTTTAGTTAAAAACCATTCGATTGCATCCCCAGCTACTGCACTGACAGGACAATTCTGGTCTAAAATTGTCATGGATTGCCCTAGCATCAGGTTTCCCCAATAAAACTCATGGAGTATTCAAAATTGGACCTTAGTGAAACGACAACGTTTTGTATTGTTATTTATGTATATCATGAGTAGGGTTAGGTATAAGGTTATTCGAACAGCACAACTCGCCTAACCTTAACCGATATGCATATAAATGGACGGTTTTGCAGATGCTGTTTGGAATATGGTATGACTGCTGGTTGCGGACAGGTTGCGAGTTTAACCCACACCATTAAGAACCCGCCCACACTTAGACCCTTTTTTTTTTTTTTTAAAAAAAAAAAAAAAAAACCTGGACAGTTGTTATTTTATTAGTACATTTTGGATGAATGTAAAAATTAATGAAAAATTACTTTTAAGTAAGCTTAGAATTTTGAATGATTTTATTTTAATTGTACTGATGGGTAGTAAATAGTAAATGAGATTGATGATCTAGTTTAGGATTTTGAAAGATGTGCTTGTATTAGTTTATGATTTGAATTAAGAGTTTAGGATTCTAAATGATTGGTTTGTGTTAAGAATTGATTTTGTTGTGTTTTTAATTTTATAAGTTTTAATTCATTAATTATTAATGTTGGAGCATTTTAGAAAATGGGGAAAAAAGGCCCAAAATAAATATTTACAAAATGGGAAGAAAAAAAAAAGAAAGCTCCAAAATAAATTTCTAAAGAAAAAAATTCAATCCACAAACCGCCTGCAACTGCCCACACATCCGCAAACCGCACTGTGGGTGGTTACAAGTTGAATTTTTTTCAAACAACATACATACGGGTGGATCCAAATCGATCCGCAAACCGTCCAAAATCAAACCGCAACCACCCCTAACCATGAGTTGAAAATACGAGATAGTTCGTGTACAACTTTTGTAGCTTCAAAGGCCTATTTCGATATTTAGATTAAAAGTTAAAAATTAATTTTTAAAATTTTTTCAGATCATATTTACTCTGTCTAATTTCAAATTTCTAAATTTAATTTTTTAGAATTTAATTTTTTGTTTTTTGTTTTTAGTGAATATTTTTAAATTTTAAACACTTTTTTATATTTTTTAAATCTACCTTATTTAAATATATCTAAAAAATAAAATATTTGTAAAAAAACAATAAATACACAAGAATATAAAAAATATACTTAATTTTCATATATATATACATATATATTTTTGGTATTTAGTAAAAATTTTTAAATTTTTTTTTACAAATGTTATATTTTTTAAGAATATTTATACTGTATCTAAAAATTATTTAAAATATTAAAAAAATTCAGTAAAAATAAAAAAATATGAAAAATAAAAATTTCTAATCTTTTAAAAATTAAATTCAGAAAAATCAAACCAAACAAAATGATTATCTCTATATTTTTTTTTACATATTTTAAAAAAGAATAATACTATATGCACCCATTAATACAGTAACTAGTGTACTAATTAATGATGTGACATAACTTAAAAAGTTTTTGATTTTTGTAATTTGTATAACGAGTGGAGTCAATAATAATATCATAACTAAAATTAGTAAACTATTTAGTACACTAATTGGTTCATGAAACACCACCGTTTAAAAAAATGTCAAAAAAAAATAACTTTTAACCTATTCTTCATAATAAGTCAAAACATTTTCTTGTATCATAGTGTTTGGATGATTCAAATGGATGAATAAAGAAGCTCGTCATCATAAAATCTTCTCCAAATCCCGTTAATCAACACCAAATTAACGCATAACTAATTCTCTAATTCAAACAAAATTAAATTAAAAACAGCTAATAATAAAAAATAAAAATAAAAGAAGATTTACGGAACTCTTGCAAACTTGTTCAAGAAAATTAAAAAAAAACAAAGAAGACCGTGTTTGTGATCACTGAGTTACTCCACAAGCATCTTCGGACGCAGCTGGCGAGTCTAACACGGAGTCGAAAGCCTCGTGCGGCGGCGACACCTCAACTCCCCGAATCTCATCTATCAGCTTGACAACGTGGCCCATTTTAGGCCGTTGATCTGGGGCTACCGATATACAAACCATGGCAACTTGCAACAACCCCACCATCTCCTCCTCGATGTCCTCACACCTCATCAGCTCCAAATCGAAAACCTCCGCCGTCCATTCCTCTCTCACCACGGACTGGACCCACCTCGGTAGGTCCACCACCCCACCATACCCTGTCTCAGACCCCACATTATCCCCCAAAGAGGGGCACTTCCCTGTGAGCAGCTCCAGCAATAGGACCCCAAAAGAGTAAGCATCAGATTTCTGGGTGATCTTTCGTGGGTCCAATGCTTTCAGGGCACGATAGCCGTTGGATCTCGGGAGGAAGGCTGTTGGAGGCGCGAACACAGAGAGTCCAAAGTCGGAGACACGTGCGTTTCCGGCCTTGTCAAGTAGGATGTTTGTGGACTTTATGTTGCCATGGGTGAGTCTAAGGGACCGACACGAGCTGTGAATAAAGGTGAGTCCTCAAGCTGCTCCCGCAGCAATCTTCAGCCTTGTTGTCCAGTCTAGAGGGGTTCGCCTCGGTCCCTGATTTCCTGTTAAAAACAGATTTTGATCGTCTCTTTTCATTTGCTTAAGTTTACAACATATCTTGAAAATTCAAAGTCAATCAGTTGGATCATGAAATAAAAAATTTCATTCCGTCCATGAAAAGAATTACAAAACTGTTATCATCTAAACAAACCGCAAAAAATTATTCGTCCTAAAGAATGCTTAGTATCTTTTGCATTGACATTCACATGATTTGATTCTTCTTTAAAAAAAAAAATAAAAAATCAAAATCATGTGGTTTAGTGTCACATTGCAATAATACTAACCTTATCACATTTTCTTATTATATTTTATTTATTAAGTAATATGTCACTACTGAATTGGAAATAGATGAGTACTCAAACAAATCAAAACGGTAGTAACAGATCATCATAACATTATTAAACACAATAAAAAGAAAATGATTTATTATTGTGTGCGACAATGCGATAAATAAATCTAACACCATCCATTTATACAAGTGCAAATTGATAACGTTAAATGCATTTGCAGAATTATCACATATATAGTAATGAATACTTGATCTACAGGGGGAGACATCTGTTTGTTATGGAGGATGATCCCAACTGGGTACTGGGTCCCATTTACAATTGTATGGTAGCTGCTTGTCAAGGCCTTGGTTGTTTCCAAGCTATCCGTGCGGCACTTAAACAATCTCAAATCTTACTTGATGATGCTAAATCAGCCTAACTCACAAACTTATAGGAAAGAGAAGTTAGAAGAACACCAGAGAGTTTGAGAGAATGCCTTGTATTCACTTGGGAGAAAGCTTTACAATTCTTGGATGCACTTGGGTGGTTTGGGCAAATGAGACCCTACCCTTTTTATAAGCTACAAGGAATGTTTTAGATCTACAATGATGGAGAGGATTCTAGATCCTTCCTCCTACTACATCTTATAGACTATTCTAGAATCACTCTAGAATGTCCATGTCTAGAAGGGTCTACAAATATCTACAAGTATGTACAATTCTCTATAAAACTCTAAGGAGTTCTAGAAGCTTCCAGCATCCTGCATGGTCTTCATATTTTCTCAAGTCTTCCAGGAACTTCCAGAATATTCCATTAACCTCCCTTCCTTGAGACTTTCTTTTGGTAGGTAATTTTGTCTTGGTAATTCGACGGGACGTGACATTCTCCCCCCACCTATGCTCGCGACGCCCTCGTCGCGCCTTCTTCCTCGAAGTCGCAGGTTTTCTCCTTATCTTGCGCCTTCTTAGATTTGCCTAGTCCCCTAGCCTTATTGATGACTTAACAACTATGCATATCGGTGGACTATCTTCTGTAGAGCTAGTTATCTTCTTGACAATGTCTGCTACCTCTTTCTTGTCTGTTCTTTAATATACATAGCTGACAGAAGTTGGAGTTTACTCACTATTGGCATCATGTAAGGCCCACCCTCCATAATGCACATAGTGTTGTTGCGAGGTAATAGTGCCACGTTAAACTCCCGCAAGAATTCCATTCTTAGCACCACGTCATAGTCATCGAGTGATACTATCGAAAAATTGACTTTTACACGCCACCCACCAATTTGCAGCTCAACCCCTTGAGCCATGCCATCTACAGGCTTTGCCTTAGTGTTTACCGTCTTCATCAATCCTTGACCCTTGTCAAGTTTCAGGCCAAGCCTCTTAGCCTCCTCCTCCTTGATGAAGTTATGCGACGCGCCTGTGTCTACCATGACTTGGGTCGCCTTCCCATTGATCTTGGCATCGACATACATTAAACCCTTATCTCCTTGGGTCAATGTAGTAGGCTTCGATTCGATGGCACCGAGTAACTGTAGAGATCCTATCTACGAAGTCTCCACCTTTTCGCGTTCTTCAATCATGGCATTGAGGGCTTGCCTCTTGGGACACTCTCTTGCCGAATGTGGCTCGTCACATAGTAAACACTTGGTCTTGGGTTTAAATCCCTCATTGTTCTCTCTGACCTTGTCTTTGCCCTCTTTACCAGTGGAAGGCTTGCCTTGCCTTCCTTTGCGTTGGATGCCTTCATCCTTATCCCCCTCACTTTCACTAAAATTTCTGCTAGGGTAACCCTTGGATGTTTTGGCCTTGTTGTCTATCCTTTTATACTCAATCCTCATCCCCCTCACTTTCACTAAAATTTCTGCTAGGGTAACCCTTCGATGTTTTGGCCTTGTTATCTATCCTTTTATACTCAATGAGGGACTCCGCTACAGCCATAGCCGAGGCAAGATCCTGCACTCCGCGGCGACGCAATTCTTGCTCCGCTCATGGTTGTAAGTTGTCCAAGAAGTTAAAGAGTAATTCTTCATCAGTCATACTCGGGACCTCAAGCATGAGAGTAGAGAATTCTTTTACATAGTCCCAAATATACGATGTGTGCTTAAGTTTCTTCAAGCTCTTTCTAGCTTGATAGGCCACATTCTCAAGATAGAATTGTTTCTTAAATTCTTTCTTAAAATCATCCCAAGTATATAGTGCACATACCTTTCTCAATGTCGGCATGCCTCCTATGCCACCAGAGTGTTGTTGTGTCGGTGAGGTAAAGGATTGCGGTCCGTACCTTGGCATCTTCTTCAATTACCGCCATCGCTTCGAAATACCTCTCCATGTGCCATAAGTAGTTGTCTACTTCCTTAGCATCCCTCTTTCCATCAAAAGGTTTTGGTTTTGGCACCTCCACCTTGGACGACCACGGCAAGGTCACAGCTCCCCCGACTATGGCCTTCTTGCACATTGCCATATCTTGGTGCACCTCCTCCAAGCGGGCTTCAAACTGCGTGAGCATCTCCAACACCTTGGCTTGGAAGGAATTATTGGCCACTTGAGCATCGTGTGCCACAGAATTGATAATGGAAAGCATGCCATCTTGGAGTTCCTTGATCTCCTCCTTGAGACCCTCTACCTCCCGTTCAAGGCTTTGCTCCAACACATCAAGACGCTCCCCCGATTCACCCACAGCAAGCTCCAGCTTGGCAAGCCATGTTTCCATGGCGGTCATAGCATCTCGTGACTTATCCTTCATTCCCTTCATGGGTTCCCTTCCACGGGCTTGCTTAGTCACAGTCTCCTTTATGCCAGATGACATTGTTGCCTTCTTTTCCTTTGTCGCAAACCTGTCTCTGATACCACGTGTCAAGGCCTTGGTTGTTTCCAAGCTATCCGTGTGGCACTTAGACAATCTCAAATCTTACTTGATGATGCTAAGTCAGCCTAACTCACAAACTTATTGGAAAGAGAAGTTAGAAGAACACCAGAGAATTTGGGAAAATGCCTTGTATTCACTTGGGAGAAAGCTTTACAATTCTTGGATGCACTTGGGTGGTTTGGGCAAATGAGGCCCTCCGCCTTTTATAGGCTACAAGGAATGTTCTAGATCTACAATGATAGAGAGGATTCTAGATCCTTCCTCCTACTATATCTAATGGACTATTCTAGAATCACTCTAGAATGTACATGTCTAGAAGGGTCTACAAATATTTACAAGTATGTACAATTCTCTATAAAACTCTAGGGAGTTCTAGAAACTTCCAGCATCCTGCATGATCTTCATATTTTCTCAAGTCTTCTAGGAGCTTCCAGAATATTCCATTAACCTTCCTTCCTTGAGACTTTCTTTTGGTAGGTAATTTTGTCTTGGTAATTCGGCGGGATGTGACATGCTGCTAGTGATTATTCTATAGATATATATATATAGTAGAGGAGGCAAAGGCAAGGCAAAGGCCAAGGCAAAACCTTTTTACCCAAGAGAAAAGAACAAAAAGTAGGAGAGGGAAAATAAAGATACTGATTATATATATTTCAGAGTGCCATGGGTCCTCTGTGGCTCTATACAGATACAGACACACCACACCATTGAGTATTTCACCATTCCCCAATGGGAAATTTGGTTTTGCAGCTTTGTGTGTCCCCCCTCCATTGTTGTGTAATTGTTTTTAATTGGGAAAGGTACAGAACAACAGAGCGTATGTGTGGAGTGGACCCAATATAAAAAATCAAATGAAATAAGAGGCAAGCCCCCATTGGGACAACTTTATTTATTTATTTATTTATTTTTGGTTGGCTCATAGGAGTGTTGAGGATTGTTCAAGTTGTAAGGATTTGGGGTGTTAAATCTCAAGTCTCAAGTTCGACTCTCGCCTGGACTAGTCACTCAAGTGATAGCATATAAGGTAAGTAGGGTGTCTTTTAGGCTTCGATGAACCGTACCTAAAGTGCTAGTAATGTGGGTTCAAATCCCTACTTGTGTGTAACTCTGCAACTTACCACTATATGATTGAGTGGTCCTATTATGTAACACCACCTATGGTGTCCTCTAGGACTTTGGCTCCCTTAGGCTCTTAACCCCAAAGGTCACCGACCTTATGTTGTTAGGCGTTTTTTTTTTTTTTTTTCACTCAGCCAAATTATTGTTATATCATGCATATCACTAAAATAAATTTACCGTTCAAATTTATATTACTATGAAGTAAAAAGAAATTAAAATAAAAAATAAAAAATGTGAATTAAATGCTTTCTTAGATTTATTTGTGAAATAAATGGGTCAATCTATGTTCATATTCTAGTTAATGGAGTGTCATGTTTATTGAAAGAAAAATAAAATAAAAAATTATGGGACATAAACAATAATTTTTTAGGGAAATAAAAAACAATAAAAAAATTTAAAACCACTAAAAATGTATTTTTTAAAAAATTGAAGAGAGGGATGTGTCCCTCTTGGGCCTATAATGACTCCGTCACTGCATATAGTTTTCTTTTCATAAATATCAAATAATTATCGAATCTTAACCTTGCGCCGGATCAAAATGACTAAATTGACATTTTTAAACATAAAAATTGCAGAGCACCCACGTGAGCATCCAAATGTGAATAACATGGTTCGATGTTGGCTTTTGTTAAAGTAAGATAGTCCAATTTCGTCAAATGGGTTATCTAGGAAAATTTTATGGGACCTACTAAGGCCTTGTTTGGGTAGTGCAAAATAATCTAAAAAGTCAAAAAGTTACTCAAAAAGTTAAAAAGTTAACACTATTCACCAAAAGTTAATAATTACGGCTGCATAATTCCCAATTCAAATTTTCCTCTAAAAACCAATTTTCACAATTTTTTATTACACATTTTTCCATAAAAAGTCAAAAAGTTAACCCAAACATCCATATTTTCAATCTCAATTTTTTAGTCAAAAAAGACAGAAAGTGCACTTATTTAGTCTTCCCAAACAAGGCCTAAATCTACTTTTTTTTGAAGTATGTCATTACCCAATTCCCACCTGAGACAAATACTTTACAAAAGAAAATAGTCAAACCAAGGCTATGAGTGCTACTTAACCAAAGCTTTTCTTTTTTTCTTTTTTTCTTTTTTTTTGACTACACATGTAATTATACTAATCAATTGCATTACAAACTCATTTAGTTGGAAACCTTGAATCCTATTAAGAAATTACTGACTAATACAATTTCACAAAAGAGGAGAATTCACTCACTTTCACTAATTGGACTTAGTTTAGTGCTTTACAGCCTCATTTTGAGTCCACTTCGGTGATTTGAAACGGTCAAATTTCAGTAAAATTAAATTAATCAAATGTCAGTAATCATATGTTTGAATCATATTTATTTTTTTTTAAAATAAACAAGTATGATATTAATAATAGATTGATATCTGGTCAATATGATTTTATATAAATGATCTAATTGGGAGGCCCTAAAATTTGAAGTGTTAATAGACTCGAAATAGGCCCAGTGAGCACTAAACTAGACCCTCCAATCTAATTAGTGATAATTAATAAACTAGAGGGAAGCCACCTCCTTTCGCAAACACTACGAAGACCTTATGGTGAGGTTTCTGGATGGGAAACGATTCGCTCAAATCCACTATTTGGACTAGTAGTTGTTTGGGTTTGTCAAGCTTATCATCGGTTTCACTATCTTTTAGGTTCGTGTGTAAATCATATTGATATGATGATTAAAATAGCATAATTCTATTATAAAATCGTTCCCACAAGCCTAAACACCACCATCCGATCCTCTGTATGGACTAGACTGGAATATCCTCACCCTTTATGAATCTCTGTACTCAAGCCTAAAATTAGACGATGGATTGCAACTCAATCTCTAAATCGGGATGTTCTATGTCTAAATTTGTCTCCCTATCTAAATAAACTTTTTAACACTAATATCATGGGAAAACTCAAGACACACCAATTCCCTCGAAATGCAAATCAAAACAATTTAAATATGAATTTAGAAGAAAAACCAATGTGCATGAAATACAAATGTAATTTTCTTCTTTATTTATTTATTTATTTTTTCTTACATCACTATTCAAATTCATAATCTAAACGCATATTTTCTTTTCTGTTTCTAATTTCTTTCCTAAATTCACGATCTAAACACAAGAAATTAACAATTTCATGAGACTCTTAATCCCATATTATTTTATGGGTAATACTACAAACCAAAAAAATTAATCAAAAAATTAACTAAAAAAAAAGAAGATTAAAATTTAATTTTAATCCAACCCATTAACAAATTTGCAATTCAAATAACTCTTCCTAAACCTCTAAACAAAGGGCTCTTTTGGGAATCAGGAAAAACGCCGCGTTTGGCGTTTGGGCAAAAACGCCAAGTTGATTTTTTGGCTCATTTGGGAAGTGGCGTTTGGGCAAAACGCCAGGTTGGAAAATTACGAAAATATCCTCAATATTTGATACTTGTGGGTTTAGGTAAAATGTAATTTTTTAAGTTGGGTGAGGCTATTTTAGTCATTTTAGTGTGATGTGACACCATAAATAAATATTAATTTAAAAAAAAAAAGCAGCTTTTTACCAACTTTCCAAATCACTCTAAAAAATCTTAGTTAAAAGCAAAAAAAACTGATTTTTACCACCTTCCCAAAATAGGCCAAACTAAACAATAGTAAAAAGATTTTAAGTGTGAGAAACGTACCATGAAGAAGCCAAAACAAGTTTCCATTAGGCATGTAATCATAAACCAACAACTTCTCATCCCTAGCAAAGTAATAAGACTTCAACCCCACAACATTCTGGTGTCTCAACCTCCCCAAAACCTCCATCTGCTGCTCAAACTCTCTCCTTCCACCAATACTCGAATCCTTACCGCCACCACATTGCCATCGTCAAGCACCGCCTTGTACGCCGTCCCAAACCCACCTTTCCCCAGCATCTCCGCCGATGCTCGAAGCAAGTCTTCGAGCTCGAACCTCTTCGCACCCTCGAAGAACACCATTCGACCCCTCTCGAACCCGGGTTGGGTTGTGGTGTGAGGGTACGGGCTTGATGAGTACACGATCGTCTCTCCTTCTAGGATTTGGGACCCTTTTTGCGTTTCGGAATTTGCCGCAGTAGCAGTAGAGGAGGACGGACCCTACGGCGAGGACTAACACGTCGCCGATTATGATCGCGATTATCATCACCGGGGTTACTTTTCCTACCCCCGAGTGACGTGGGTTTCCCGATTTATTCGGCGTTGTGATCACCGGGATTGAGCTCGGCGAAGACGAAACTACGGGGCTCAATGGAGACGCGATGGCTCCGGATGGTCCGGGTCGGGTCGGATCACTGGAGAAGCTTTTGTTGTTGTTGGGTTTGCAGGGTGGTAGGGGAGAACCACAGAGGACCGGGTTGAGGGAGAAAGCGGATTCGGGGAAGCCCGAAAGGGATTTGGGTATTTCGCCGGAGAGTGTGTTGCCGGAGACATTGAAGTCCTGGAGATTCGGGAGATCAATCTGGGAAATGTGTCCTGAAAACTGGTTTTCTTCGAGTCGGAGCGTGAGGAGGTGAATCGGACGGTTCACAGTCGCTGGAATCTGGCCGGAAAAGTTGTTGTGAGACAGATCGAGCCGGTACAGACGAAACAGAGACGTGCCGGAGTCCGGAAACTCGCCGGAAAACTGGTTGTAGGAGAGGAAGAGGAGTTTCAGTGCGGTGAGGTTGGAGAGATTTGGAATGGGACCGGAGAGGTTGTTTCTCTTGAGACTGAGAACTCGGAGCTGGGTTAGGGAGGTTAAGGGTTGGAATGTACCGTGGAGGTCTAAGCCTTTGAGAACGAGTCGCGAGACTCGGTTTTGGTGACACGAGACGCCATACCAAGAGCAAGGATCTGTGGATTGGTTCCATGTGTTGAGCTTGTTAGATGGGTCTGAAGCTGCTTTGAACTCCATTAATGGTTCTATGTCTGGGTTTGAAGCTTTGAGGAGAGCGAAATTGAGGAGTATGAGAGAGAGAAGTAAATATTGCTTCGCCATTGTTGGTCTGAAACCAGAGAGAGAGAGGGAGGGAGAGTAGGGAGTGTGAAGGGTGCTTTGTGTTGAGGGTGATGTATGTAGGGGGACAACGTTAGGAAGGGTTGAAGCGTAATTAATTAGATTAGTTTGGGGTAATAAATGGAATTTATAGTATTTCACTTTTTGGAGGACACTGGTAAATTTTCTTCTTTTACATGGGATTGATTGAGCGGCGGTTGAACGGAAAAGCATGAAGCATATGGGTTCATGCATGAAATTAGTGATGAGGCAGTAAGTCTCGTTCATTATTACAGTTAATTATTATTATTATTATTATTATTTTTTATTTTTTTTTTAACTTTGTCACCTTATTAGTTGTGAGTTTAGAGTCACTAAATTAATGGTCTCTAGCACCAACGAAAGACAAAAATATACTTAATCCTTCAAGTATATTTACAAGGAAAACTAAACCAATCCAAGGAGAGATTGGTAAAATTGGTTATTTTGAACCAGTTGAGATGGGTTTAACGAATGTGATTTTATCACATTTTTTAAACAATCGTGTTGGAGACCCTCAGTCTCTAAGTACTCCCACCACCCCCCACACACGTGGGGGTTGGCCATTAGATAAAATATATATATATATATATAAACCAATTATACCTTACTGGAGTCTTAGGGGTGGCCCCTAGTGGAAGTTTGGGTCAATTTTCTTTTTTAAAACGATTTTAGTGAATAATCAAATTACAAAAAAATCAAGATTTAAGTATGATAACAATTAAATTTTAATTTTTAAATTTTTAAAATTATATTAATTCTAATTACAATTAATAAAATATGGACAATCTAGATAATTTAATTATTTTTTATAAATAGTTCTTGTAACGCCCTCAAAATAATACAAATAACCCAACTTATAAGAGGAATGAATATAACATAATTGGTACACTTTCTCATAACATATATCGAATTACAAAAGGGGTTACATGCATTATATATTCATAAACGTTCATTCAGAATCTATAGCATGTAATACAAATTAATAACAACAAATTTAAATGTCTTACAGGCTTACATTTTTTCAAGACATATCTTGGTTACAATCAAAAGTGAGTTTCGCTCATTACATCTTAAGCCATTGACTTTACAAAAATATACAATCAAAATGAGAAGCCTTTGCTTTCAAAAGTTTCTCCAACGCTATTACCTTGGTGGAGGCATGCCATCATTACTTGAAAATGTTATTCCCAAGTAAAGTGAGCCACAGCCTAATAGAAACCATCTAACACAGTATATGAAATTTAGCAAAGGTATAAGTACACTAAGCATATACAACATCAAAGATAAAGGCATCCACATTATGTATAGTATTAAGTTACCAAATTCAATCATTAAGCCATTTCCCTCCATTTCATTTAACCACATAAGCAAATTTCATCATTTTTCAATAACTCAAATGAGATTACAACTCATTAGTTCTAGAACCACATTATCAACACGTAAACACTTTAAACTTTTCTTTTACGGATATTTCGTCCGCGGGCAACCGTCAAACTGGACCCATGTATTCTTTCACGGATATTTCGTTCGCAGACAGCCGTCAAACGAGACCCATGTATTCTTTCATGGATATTTCGTCAGCGAGCAGCCGTCAAATAGGACCCATGTAAACGTAGGCTATACAAGCACTACAATTGCCATTTTACGGATATTCCGTCCTTGGGCTAGGCACCCATGTATAATTTTGAGACTTTCATCCAAGATACTTCGGCCAACTTAATTATAATAGAGTCCATCTCCGTTCTCCTCCCAAACAATCACATATACATATACAATGTATTTAATTACAAACTCAAACAATGGAGTACATCATCTTTCCACTTCCAAATAACCATACATATACAATGTACATAAATATAGTCATATTCAATGACTAGCACAAGTGATTAGTTTCAATTTACCTAATCCGCATGCAATTTCTACAACAATCATAGGTATTCTCCACCGATAACCCAATACAGCTATTTCTAAACAGATATCAAATCTCATAACAGATAATTTATTCTAAACTATCAAAGAATGGAATAACACATAACCAATCCCACCATTTATATTAATATATTTTCAATTTCACATTTTTAATGTGAATTTCCATTATTTATACAAAATAATAATTTGATTCAATTAGGGCAAATTCCCCATCTTTCCCCAAATATTAGCCAAGTGCCAAATTTATCAAATCATACACAATACAACATCATTTTCAAACCTCTCAAGCATTTATTTCACCTTTATCCAAAAATCCCTCTTTCCATTTTATGTTCAAACCCTAGGTTTGCCTTAAACACCCCCAAATCACATCATTGTTGCACTAGATACTAATAACTAAGCTAAATATCATATGGACGTGTAGAAAAGATCCCTACCTCAAGCTTAGATGAGAGAGAAGAGAGAAAAGCTCAAAAATCGAAGGCGACAAAACAACGATTTGCCCCGATCAAAACATAGCCCTTGACAAGTTCTACACTTAATCTCAAGGGAGTAAGATGAAAAGATCACTCTAGGTGAGTAAATCTAGAGATTTAAGTGAAAAAGTTTGAGTTTTAGAGAGAGAGAAGAGAACACGGTTTGAAAGGAAGAAGGGGAGGAAAATAATGAGAGAAAAGTGGTCTATTTATAGTAGTAGAGAATAGCTCTAAGGTCAAATAAAATAATAGGCCCAACACCCCCCAAAAGGTAAGGCCCTATTGGACCCCAAAATTTGAAAAAAAAAACATGCAAGGGTCGACCCTACGAGCAGGGGGGTCGATCATTTAGGTAGAAAAGACAATCTAGCAACAAGCAAGGGGGTCGACCCTATTTTCCAGCAACTAATACACAGATTCTGCAATATAAGAGGGTCGATCCTTCCCAGACTGGTGTCCATCCTATATTCCAGCAACACTTCCTGAAACTTCACCAATAAGTAAGGGTCGACCCTTAAGAAGTTTAACGTCGACCCTAGAATAGAATTTCTAAGTCTCCAAAGAACTTTTGACAAGAACAAGTGCGAACAAACAAACCCACCGAGTTTAAATCGGATTATACTCCTACAAAACCAACATACAACAACACCAAAGATTTCCAAAAGAAAATAAAGGATTCAAATACACTTCCCAAAAGCTTCGAAGGATACAGGTGTTACATTTCTAGATGATAAGAGCATCCACACCATACTCTTTAATTTTTGAGTTAAATTAAAGCTATTTCATTATTTTAGCTACTCACCTTTTAGCACCTATTGCATCAAACTCTTTATTCTAACTTATTTTATTAAATATTATTTTCTTATTGTGTTTGTTAGTCTTTTTTTTTTATTATTATTAAATAGATAAGTTACCAGCCAAACAATTTTTAAAAAAAGTTAAAAAATTTTTTTTGCCACTGACCAGTTGACAGGATGAACTTCCGGGTGGACATCCGGTAACACACAAATAGCGATGAACAGTGCCTCGTTTGTTGTAATGAGTTACTGTACCGATTGTAAATTTTGATGAGCTACAAGTGAGTTTGATGCAGATGATTTTTTTTTGAAGTTTTTAGCTAAAAAATAAAGTTTGAAGAGCTTGACGAGGATGCTCTAACAGTGCCTATGGATTGAAGAAATAAGGAGATGGATGGTAGGAAGCTGGTGAAGGGGAGTAAGCCATGGGTGGGGAAAAAGGATCTGGGGAGATTTGCTGTGTTTTTGGGCACAACAAGCTACTGTGCTTTCTTGTAGAGTGTCGTCCGAAGCCTCTTTCGATAATCTGAACTGTTTATATTGTAGGGTTTGTCGAGTAGATCATCCATGTAAAAAAATCAAGTTGATTGGATATCTACAACCCTATAAACAAAGCACATTTGTTTTTATAAAAATTAACGGTTAACATGACTTTAATAAATTTTTAAAAACAATTAAGACCTAATCATAAGGTAATGAATATCCGATTAACTTAATTTTTTACATGAATAATATTATTGACGAACCCTATAATATGATCGGTTCATATTATCAAAAAAAACATTTGAAACAAACTCCCATAAAGGGACACAGGGAGCTGCTGTGCCTTAAGGCACATCAATATCCCCAAGCCTAAGGAATGAAGAAGAGATAATACCCCCCGAGAACAAGAAATGAAGAAGAGATAGTAGTGGATTGAAGAGAGATAGGTTGGTGATGGATCACTGTAAGGATGCAATTAAGGTGGCTATATATAGTAATAAAGGAAAAAATGATTAGATTGTCTAAATTGCCCTTTTTTTCACTATTAACAACTAACCGATACAAAAAGATAGTTAAAATTGATATAATTTTAAAAATTAAAGTTCGATTTGTTGTCAAGGTCAAGCCTTGAGTTTTTTTTTAACATATATATATAATTTTTCATTACTTTTTTATTAATTTTAATTTTTTTATGTTTATTAAAAATTTTAAAACTAATTTTTTTGGCTTTTTAATTTTTTAATTTTTTTTATGAAGGCTTTAGAAATTAACAAATCAGATAAAATTTAATAAATTATTAAATAAAAAATTCAAAACGAAAAAATATTTGTGAAAAAATAGATCAAGAGTGATGATATACATACAAAAAAATTTATACAAAATTCTCATACGTAATGACGTAGTTCAATTGCAACCTTTAATTTTAAAACAAAATACTCATAAAGATGACGTATATTTATGATATTGTCATTGCTCATTCTAGACGTATTTTTTATATAAATTTTATGCATAAATAGAATTTTTTATTAATCTAATATAGATTGGTTGACAAAAATCCTAGAGTATTCAGTGTAATAGTGATACTGGTGATATAATATCACTAACAAACAATAGCCCCCTACATGTTGAGGGTCAACCCCCCACTTTGTAGGACACGGGGTCACTGTTGTGACCTCCACTGCTATGTTCTCTGTTGTTGTCACGCCCTCAAAAGTATAACATTAAACCCATCAATTTAGACATGCATTGACACAAGAGACAAACATCATTCTATTCAACAGAGTAATTCTTTACAAGAGGCATTACATATTAGCAACAGAAGCAAATGCCCTATGGGCTTACAGCTTTCCAAGCTAATACTTGGTTACAAAGAGGAGAGTACTATCTCAAATACACATTAAGCCCGTGGCTTGAAATTACATGTAATACAACAAAAGATAACAAAACCACAAACGTCTGCCTGCCTCTAGCCTCCCAAGCGATGTCCTTGGAGGTGGCATGCTACCTGCACCTGAAAATGATGTTCCCATATAGGGTGAGCCATAGCCCAGTAGAAATACACTAAACCAACTATGAACAATGACTAAAAGATTAGCAACTGATAGATGGTCAACACTGATACATTCATTTACATCTTATTTCAACTCCATGACAATCAAGTCTATGCTACACTTCACTTTCCATTTCTTATTCAACTTTGAGTTTGAAAACAAGGCTCAGTACTTTGGCCAAAACATTTGACGAGATTTTAGTTCACCACTAGAACACTTTCGAAATTCAAGGTGGATACACATTTTGGTGTTGTATCAATAACACATAAATCACTTCCATACTTTACTTATGATACACATGTTGGTGCTGTATTAACTCAACATAGAAATATTTCTATACTTCACAATTGATAACGATATACATTTTAGTGCCATATCAAATCAATCCAAACACTTCCGTACTTCACAAAACGATGATGATATACATGTTAGTGCTATATCAAATCAAACAAACAACACTTCAATTGATAAGCATATGAGCTGTATCATAACTACAATGGGAGAGCATATGAGCTACATCCCCGGGTCCATCCCCCATCTTCCCATAACCATTAACCGGTTTAGAGGTACATCCCCCATCTTCCCCTAAACCGTGGAGTACATCCCCCATTTCCTCCCATACACAAGCAATGCATATAAGCACAGAATCATATACGCAATTAATCAATACACAAAGTCAATGTATTCCAACAACCGTCCACACATAATGCATATAAACACATTGGTCGTATGCACAATAAATCAATACATAATGTTAATGTATTCTATCGACCGTCATACTCTATGACACATCCAATTGATTAGTTTTAGTTTGCCTAATCATCATGCATTGTCTACAACAATCAATACTACCCTCCACCGGTAGTCCAAAGCAATTATCTCTAAACAGGAAATAAATGCACAAATAGATAATATATCAACATTTCAACTCGGTGAACAATGAATGATTCAACTACACCCTTTAGTCCCATACATTCCCAACTTCAACATTCTCAACTCAATTCCTCATTTTCTTTAATTAATTTTATACACTAATTAATTAAACCAATTAGGGAAAATTACCATAATTCACAAAACAACCCTAAGGTTCCATTTCTATCAATGTTCCAACATTAATCTCATTTCTCTATGCCTAACTTGCATATAGGTTTATTATAAATAAAACCCCAACTTTTGTAAAATTACACAAAAGACCCAAACTTTCTCAAAATTACCCGATAACCCCCAACATATCAAAATGCTAAAAATCAAAGACAAAACTCATAAGATGGAGTAGGTTATCCCTACCTTGAAGTTAGAGCCCAAGTGGAGATGAAGACCAAAACCCAAAGTGCTCCAAATCCCAACTTTTTCCGATTAAAACAAAGATCTCAACACCCTCTATCTTTTTAACAAAGGACTTAGGATAGATTCACACTCTAAAGAGATCAAATCTTAGAGAGAATATAAGTTTAGAGAGAGAGAGAGTCGGCTGCTAGGGTTTCAAAATGAGAGGAGAAGAAAAAATGAAGTTCTCCCCGCTGCTGCCTACTGATATACAACAGGCTCGCTCGAGCGAAGACATGGTCGCTCGAGCGACCAGACACAAGAACGCCTCACTCGAGCGAAGAAAGTCTCGCTCGAGCCAAGAACTCGAAGCTTCAGGTCTGCAACCCAGAAGCATGATCGAGCGAAGGAATGCTCGCTCGAGCGAAGAACTCGAAAACATACACCTCACTCGCTCGAGCGAAGGGAAGCTCGCTCGAGCGAAGAAACATAACTTTTAGGTCTAAACCAGACGCAATCGCTCGCTCGAGCGAAGACACTCTGGCTCGAGCCACCAGACACAGAAACTCACCTCTCGCTCGAGCGACTGAATCTTGGCTCGAGCGAAGGACCAAAGACAGAAGCTCGCTCGAGCGAAGAACTGCTCACTCGAGCGAAGACCCAAAATTCTGGGCAGTAACTCTTGGCTCCCAAACACAACCAACCTGAAACAAACCTGCCCAACATATCCTATAACTCAAATACAGAGTATGAAAGGACGCAAACAAGGTTTAAACAGCTGCTAACATCTACGGAACCAACTCCGGATCACTGTACAACAAGGGTTAAAACTCGGGATCGCTATAGTTGTGCCTAAAACGACAGTTTTTCAACCTCTTTTTCTTTTGTTTTTCCTTATGTTCTCACTATGTTTTTTGGCGTGATAAATTACACTTTTCCCTTAAGCCCTAAATCCTAACCCTAAAATAAAAAAAAAATAAATTTTAAGAATTAAACTGTAAACCCTAAAATAAAAAAATAAATTTTAAGAATTAAACTCTGAATCTTAAACTCTAAAAAAAAATAAAAAATTAAGAATTAAACCTTAAACCCTAAACCCTAAAATAAAAAAATAAATTAAATAAATTTTAAGAATTAAACACTAAACACTAAACCCTAAAATAAAAAAATAAATTAAATAAATTTTAAAAATTAAATCCTAAACCCTAAACCCTAAACCTTAAACCCTAAGATAAAAAAAATAAAAAATTTAAGAATTAAACCCTAAACCATAAAATAAAGAGGAGTGTAATTTATTACGTCAAAAAACATAGTGAGAAGAAGAAGAAGAAGAAGAAGAAGAAGAAGATGAAGAAAAAAAAAAAAAAAAAAAAAGAGGCTAAAACTGAGCCGTTTTAGGCATAGCAGGAAACACAACAATGGGGGTCACAGTAGTGAACCCGCTTCCCACTTTGTAGGTGGGTAAATGATGAAAAATAATTGAACAATAATATCAATGATGTGGTATCACTATTGCATTGAATATTTTTCCATATAGAATGACTTACATTTGTGGTAAATTTTTAAGACAAATGAAGAAGTGTCACAATGTGAACAGAATTGAAAACCACCCAATAATCACTTCATTTAGAGATTTTGTCAAAAGTGTAATTTTCCCTGCGGAGGTGAATCCCGCCTTCACACAAGATGTTCGTGGCTTGGCTGGCTTACCCCAGTTTTTTTTTTTTTTGATAAATTATACTTTGGGGGTGATTTGAAAAGTTGGTTAAAAATTGACTTTTTAATTTTTTTTATCCTTTTGTGTGTAAAAAAATATGAGAGATAATGTGATCCAAAATGAATTAAAAGTTAAAAATTAACCTTTAACTAGCTTCCCAAATTGTCCCTTTATCTCTTTTATATTTGGTCTTCATTTTTTACTTTAATTCTTAAAATTTATTTTTTTTTCCACTTTAATGTTTTATGTTTCAAAGTTTTTTCAATTTACTTTAAAAATTAACTTGTGTTCAAAATTAGATAAAAAATAATACATTGACAATTACGTTACGTAAACATATTTTATTATGAGTAATGTTAGGGATCATGAAATACATCATGAAAATTTTGCATCCCTTGATTAGTCTTGATTAGTGTGTGGTGTTTTATTGTATGGGTAATCCAAAGGTTGAGAATCTTTCATGATAATATTCATGATATATTTTTCATAATCCCTAGCATTACTGTTTTATTATATATGACTCACACTTTTGACAAACTAAACTTTAATATAATAATTTATTTTTAAATTATGTGATAGTTAACGTGAGATTTTATGCTTAATTTTGAACAAAAATTAATTTTGAAAAGAGATTCAGAAAAATTTGAAACGTGAAAATTCAAAGTAAAAAAAAAAATAGAAATCAAAAGTGAAAAAATAACCAGCATAAGGAGAAAAATGTAATTTTATTTTTTAAAGCAAACCGATCAATGCAATTAAAGTTAGTCATACAGCTATTAAACAAATGTCAGTTAATGACCCAAACAACCCTCATTTAACTAATGAATTTCTCTAATTTCCATGGTTATTCAAAGACTGACAGCTAACGTGGGTTCTAATCTCGAAGCTGTTGAGCTAGTTAGAGGCAGGGATATTTTCGTAATTTTCAGACGAGGGCCTTTGCAGAGCCTTGCCCTGCTCGAAGCGCGAGCGGATCCTCTAGAGTAACTCTCTAGAGTGATCTCCTAAAGTGGATGATCGGACGGCTGTGGTTAAGCCTCACCAAAACGACGTCGTTTTGGTGAGGATTTTCAAAAAAAAAAAAAAAAACAAACCAGAATCAGGGGTTTCAAAAGGGATTTCAAAATTCCCTCCATATGTATACAGACGACTATACAGACGGCGGGAAGAATCAAAGAAAGAATGAGAGAGTGAAGAAGAGTTGGCCGTCGCGAAGAGCATCCTGTCGCCCCACCGTCGCCGCCGTCCTGCTGTCACCGCCGCCGTGGCCGTTGCCCCTGCTTCACTATTGGGTTAGTTCACATTTTCATTTTGCGATTTATTTATAAAGTTTTGGGCAATATTGTCGCAGAAAAAAATTTGATTGGAAGAACATAAATTGTTTTTTTTTTTATTCATGTTTTTTTATTTAATGGTTCATACTTTCATTCAGATTAAAAACTCCACGAACATCAGGGGTGGTCTTTAATTTCAGTATTTCAGTTGGATTTATAATTTATTGGCCACTAATGATTTATTAGTATGGTTTTCTGTTTCTAAGACTGAGGAATGATTATATTATATATATAATTTTATGCTAAAATCTTGCCTTTTTTGCTGAAATATTGCTGATATATATTGCTCCACACAAATGTTGCTTCAATCTTGCTGATATATATTGCTCAATCCCTGTGATAATATATATATATATACATTATACATTATATATACGTCAACGTGAAGCAACCTTAGGAAAAAAATGGGTTCAGCTTTGTATGCTTATGTAAGTCAACGTGAAGCTCTCCCATCTCTGTATGCAAATCTAACCAGATTATTTCTCTGTCAAACAACAATTTTTTTTTCCCTGTTTCTTAAGTGGACATAGGCAATTTACATCCTAATTATCAGATTATCAGATATGCATTAATCAATTTTTTTTTTCAATGGGATTGCTCCTCAATGTGTTTTATAGGTGCTTCTTTCTTCTTCTGATAGAATTTCAAGTAAAATGAAACTTGACAAACATATTGTGTAGATAAATCTCCGTAACAAACATACAAGCTAGAAACTTGTTATGACATTCTGTAGTTTTTGTTATAGGCTCATAAGAGTTAAGGCTCATTCTTTAAGTTTTATAGTTAATGCAAAATGTATCATTTGTGCCCTTCTCCACCAAGCATTACTGAGAAAAGAAATTATTTGACATTAATCATAGCCCAAATTCCATTCATATATAAATGGCATCAACTCTTTTTATTTCTCTTCTGATAAAGTTTGACCCTCCTCAAATGAAGTTTATTACTGCAACTCTAACCACAAAGATAGCATATTGCAATTGGCATTTGGTTTTTGTTAATTTCTATTTTTTTTGTTTGCCTTGATTATCTAATTTCTTTTATTCGTTGATTATGTTATTCAGTTTGTATTATTTTGCAAACATAATTTACAGTTTTTATGCTAATATTGAGCACTTCTTAATTTTTTAAGTGACTTGGCACATTCAGATGGAACCTAACAATCATGAGAATGACGGGGGTGAGTGTGATTGGAAGCCTAGAGTTCGCATGACGTTTGATGCAGAACAAGAAGCTTATGATTTCTATAATACTTATGGAGGAAGGTTGGGTTTTAGTATTAGAAGGGGTTATGTAAACAAGAGCAAAGACGGGCAAATCACTTCAAGGCAATTTGTTTGTAATAAGGAGGGATTTTGGGTTGTCGACAAGCGAGATCCATTAACAAAAAATCCTAGGCAGGAAGTGAGGACTGGTTGTCAAGCCCAACTTGTCATTAAGTGGGATAGGAATATGCAGAAATTTTTTGTTAGTGATTTTGTTGAACAACATAATCATATCTTTGTACCAACAGAATGTACGCATATGTTACCATCCCAAAGGAAGATATCCGAAAAATCTAGAATCCGTCTTAATGCTGCATTTGAGCTCATGGGTAATGAAGTTGGTGGAAGGGAGTCGCTTGGGTTTACAAAACTTGACCAAAAAAATTATTTGAGAACGAAGAGGCAAAACAGTTTAGCATATGGGGAGGCAGGTAGCATTTTGCAATATTTTCGTGACAAATCATTGGAGAATCCATCTTTTTTTTACTCGGTCTAATTAGATAACGAGGAGCAGATTACGAACATATTTTGGGCCGATGCTCAGATGATCATGGATTATGGGCAATTTGGTGATGTTGTCACTTTTGACACTACTTACAAGTTAAATAGTGCACATAGACCATTTGCGTCTTTTGTTGGATTGAACCATCATAGGGAAACTGTGGTATTTGGTGCAGCTTTGATGTATGATGAGACCGCCGATTCTTTCGTATGGCTTTTTAGAAGATTCTTGGAGGCAATGTCAAGTAAGGCTCCAAAAACAATTTTTACGGATCAGGATGCTGCAATGGCTAAGGCCATACCTATTGTCATGCCTAACACAACCCACCGCCTTTGCACTTGGCATTTGATGCAAAATGCATTAAGGCATGCAAATTCTATCTTCAAGGATAAGGCGATGAAGGATAAGGGGATGAAGAGTGTTTTATACACGTTTATGTACGACATTGAGGATAAGGAAGAGTTTACGTTAAAATGGGAGGAAATGCTTGACAAGTATGAAGTAAGAGATAATCATTGGTTGAAGTTAACATTTGGGGTGAAGGAAAAATGGGGTTGGCCATATGTTAGAAATGCATGGGGTGCGGGCATGAGTAGCACCCAACTTAGTGAATCCTTTAATGCTTTCTTGAAGGATTTCATTCAGTCTGATCATAACTTAATGCAATTTTTCATGCATTTTGATCGAGTTCTGTCTGAGAAAAGGTACAAGGAGTTACAAGCCGAATATGCTCTATGCCAAAAGTTGCCCAGGGTGAATATTAAAGTGAAGATTATGGAGCAAGCTGCAGATGTTTACACAAATAAAATTTTTGAAGAATTTCAAGATGAGTATGTCAAGTCCCTTGAAGTCAACATTGAAGAAATTGAAAATGATGGTGAGAGTACCGTTTACACGGTTCTTGATAGTGATGGTATAAAGGTGAGGAAGGTGAGGCAGGGGTGTGATGATTCGATCACTTGCAATTGTAGGAAGTTTGAAATGAAAGGCATTTTGTGTAGTCATTGTTTGAAGATCCTTAGAGAAAGACTCAAATTGAAAGAGATTCCTTCACAGTATATTCTGAAGAGATGGACTAAAAAAGCAAGATCTGAAAATGTGAAAGATAGGTGTGGGCATGATATTCAGGTTGATGCAAGATTGCATCAAACTTCACGTTATAGGTCATTGATGGCAATATTCAGATCAGTAGCGTGTAGAGCTTCTGAAAGTGAGGAAACATATAATTTGACGGTCGAGAAAGCGGATGAATTAATTGCAGACATTGAAACCATGTTAAGCGCAAAATTCAATATGCCTTGTTCAGATACTATTCAACAAGAAAGCCCCCCCAACGCATGCCCCGAAAGCTTTGAAGTGGATGGTGTAGCGGATAAAAATGTAGTCCAAGCAAAAGGACTCAAAAGAAAAGAGTGCACTAGCAAGGGACGAAGGCGGACAAAAGGTGGTTTGGAGCTTGCCTTGGCAAAGAAAAATAAAACAAGTTCACATAATGCTTCTCAAACTTCCATGTCTGTTACTCCTCAAACTCCTCCCTTATTTTCGGCAAGTGCTCCTGAAGCACCTCCCTTAATTCCTCAGTCGGCTCCTTTATTTTCAAGTGTTCCTCAACTTCCTCCATTCTCGCCGAGTGTTCCTCAAGTTAGAGCTTCTTCGTCTCAATTTATGTATCCCGCCTATGATGTAAGTTAGTTTAATAAAAAGTTTTAGTACAGATTCGTAGCTGACTATTATCATTTTAGATTGATATGTGTTTGTTATTGTTGCAGCCAAGTTTTCTTCATCACAATATGCATTTGTCAATGCCATCGATGTATTCCGTCCATGGAACCTATCAAGCATTGCTTAACAATGCAAGTAGTTATCACTCGCAAGTTTCAAATAGTCCCGCATGTAGTGAAGTAATTTTTTTTTCACCTTTTCTCTTTTATTTTGTCATTCATTCATTTAAAGTTCCATTTTATTTTATGGTTCATTTGATGTAATATTATTTTATTTTTTTTGTAGGTACTATATGGTCGTGGTCGTGGGCGTGGCCGTGGGCATGGGGATGTGGATCACACGCCAACATCTTAGCATTATTTTGTTTAGGGAATTTTTGTGAAATTTTTGTTGGATATGTGATATTCAAAACCTTTCATCAAACTATTGCTAAAAATTTTCTGTTGAAATTACTCAGTAAATGTTGCTGAAACTTTGGTTGAAATGTTGAAATTTTGATTAATTTCATGAAACTGTTGCTGAAATAGAGTTGATGAAATGTTATTGAAATTGTTGCCGAAATTTTGCTGAAATGGAGTTACAATGTTGCTGAATTTGTTGCTGAAAATTTGCTGAAATAGATTTCAAATGTTGCTGAAATAGAGTTAAACTGTTGCAGATTTTTTGCTTGAATAATGCTCAAATGTTGCTAAAATAGAGTTGATGAAATGTTGCTGAAATGGAGTTAAAATGTTGCTGAATTTGTTGCTCAAAATTTGCTGAAATTGAGTTGAAATGTTGCTGAAATTGAGTTAAACTGTTGTAGATTTTTTGCTTGAATAATGCTCAAATGTTGCTTAAATTCTGTCTGGATGATGCTTAAATTCTGTCTGGATGTTGCTTAAATTCTGATTTTATAATGCTTAAATTCTTCCTTAAATTCTGTCTGGATGATGCAAGGCAATCCAAATTTTTGCTTAAATACTTGACAGAATTTTTGCTTCAATTATGTTTGCAGATTTAAATTCTGTGTGGATGATGCAAGGCAAGACTTAGAATAAGCTTTTATAACTGTTGCAGATTTTAAAATTGTGCTTTGGGAAGGAAGTTAAAGAATGTTGTATAACAGGTTTCTGAAATCTATTGAAAATGTTTAAATGAACAATGTAAGAAAGGTACTTCAATGAACAACTTGAATTTCAGAAACCTGTTATACAACTTTGAACATTTCATATAATACAGCAACCTGTTATACAACATTCAACATTTAAACATTTTCAATACATTTCAGAAACCTGTTATACAACATTCAACATTTTCAACATTTCAACATTCAACATTTCAGAAACCTGTTATACAACATTCAACATTTTCAAACCATCACATATAATACACATTGTTAAGCAACCAACATAATTTAATAGATTTCACAAACTGTTCATTCAACATTTCATCTCAAACAAAGCTGTTACACACTTGTTTTTGCAAACCTTCAGATTTTTAAGCACCAAAAAAAAAAATTACAAAACAAGTACAAAAGTAGATTACATTCATAGCATGCTCCAAAACCTAAGAACTGAGTCATTTACATGATAAAGTACAAAAATACACAAAATACAATGACATAAGTCATTGCCTTCAATATCTTCTCAATCCTTTGAAGCCTTCTATCATGCTCACCAAGCCTTGTCCTTAGATCATTAATTTCTTCTGTTCTTGAATCTGTCCGAGGTCCAGCATTGGCACGGATTGATGAGGTAATGTCGTCGTCGTCGTCGTCGTCGTCATCATTTGTGAACCACTTGAAGTAATTGCAGTGGTCGTTCGAAGTCTACAATGGACAAGAATCAATTAATCAATAAAGGACAAATGAAATTTGTAAAAAGTAACAGATTCATTTATATAACAGGTACTTACATATTTTCTTGGGCAAACAAAATAGACACGACCTTCATTTCCATTCGCATTGGTTTGTACAACACGCACGAAAGCTATTCTTCCACAATTACAAAACCTTGGCTTTAATCTTAAGTTCGTATTATCAATAGAAGATGAAGCCATTTTTTTTTCTGCATAAAAAACAAGTTATTAACAAGTGTCTTAGGAAAGTCAAGTTATCACAGTATAACAGCTCAATCCTAGTTAAATTTAGCATAGAAGTGAATACTTTATCATTCCCCATCACTGTCCATGTGGTGAGGAACCAACACGACAACCTTAACAAGCAATGCCAAAGTGGCCACAATCAACTGCCCACTAACAATGCTGCAGTGCTCATCCCTAACTGTAAACTTGATCTGTTTCAGATTGGATACCCATGCACTAGTAATCAACCTATGCTCTCCCTCTTTCCTAGTTAAATTGTGTGGGATACATTAACAAAACCCCACTACTAATAACCACAAGCCTTGTTATTAGCTCCAGATATCTGAGCTGAGCTGGGTTGGGCCCTTAGTATTCACTTTTTATTTATTTATTAAAATAAGTTGCATTTTCAAAGACTGGCAACAAGGGAATTATTTCACCTCATAAACTTGGATAAGCAAATGAACTAAAGCACATTTTTAGTATATTGCTTAGTCGGCGTTCAGAAATTGGCCTTAAACTGATGTGGATATGGCTTCTCAGTATACAAATTATACAGTGTGTGGCAAAACATGTAGGCCAAAACAACAAAAAGAAAAAGAAAAGAAAACGAGAAGAATTTAATAACAAGACAAGAAAATTTTCAAGCACAAACCACACAAAGCATGCATTACAAATACCTCTGCATGCACAGCTAGCAGAGTATGCAATAACTCTACAGCAGCATCTCCCAGACCATTTCATGAGGTTCTTCATCAAAATAAAAATGCAAAGCAGTGGATGGAATGGAAGAAACCAATAGCAAATAGTAGCATAATGATCTTTTCGGGGTATTTTAAATTGAATAAGATTTTAAGAATTTAGTAATTTCACTACTACAAAAATAGTTAAAGATCACACTTTGACAAAAAAAAAGATCTCACTTTTATTAGAAGTGTGATAAAAAAAATTAGATTAATATTTTAATCACACTTAATTTGATTGAGTGTGATAATATTTATTTTTTATGTCACTTTTCAATTAAGTGTGATTATATATATATATATATATTTTTAATCACATCTTCTAATTAAAGTGTGATTATATATACACTACTACTTTTTAATCACACTTTTTAAATTGGTGTGATTACATAGATATTTTTTAACCACACATTCTAATTAAAGTGTGATTATTTATATATTTTTTAATCACACCTTCTAATTAAAGTGTGATTATATATACACTACTACTTTTTAATCACACTTTTTAAATAGGTGTGATTATATAGATATTTTTTAACCACACATTCTAATTAAAGTGTGATTATTTATATATTTTTTAATCACACCTTCTAATTAAAGTGTGATTATATATAACTACTACTTTTTAATCACACTTTTTAAATTGGTGTGATTATATAGATATTTTTTAACCACACATTCTAATTAAAGTGTGATTATTTATATATTTTTTAATCACACCTTCTAATTAAAGTGTGATGGTATATACACTACTACTTTTTAATCACACTTTTTAAATAAGTGTGATTATATATATATTTTTTAATCACACATTTTAATTAAAGTGTGATTATATATACATTACTACTTTTTAATCACACTCCCTAAATAGGTGTGATTGTATAAAATATTTCAATTTGATTTTTATATAAAATATACTATTCCCAAATCCGCGCCTCTATTCTACCCATGAATGATAGAGATAACTCACTACTAGAAAATGAGGCTTTAGATACGGAACTTTTTCGCCCATTTTTTCATCTTTCTATCTCTCTGTCTCTGTCTCTCTTCTCTCTCTCTGTCACTCATCACTCTTCTCTGTCTGTCTGTCTGTCTCTCTCTCTTTCTCTCCGTGTCTCTCGTCCATCTCTCTTCTGTCTATCTCTCTCATCTCTCTTCTCTCTCTGTCTCTCTTCTCTTTATCTCTCTCACTCATCTTTCTCTGTTTCTCTCTCGTTTATCTCTTTTCGCTATTTTTTTCTCTCCCTCTCTCTTTGTCTATATCTTTTCACCCATTTTTTTCATCTTCCTCTCTCTCTTCTCTTTCTCTCTCTCACTCATCACTCTTTTCTTTCTGTCTATCTGTCTCTCTCTCTCTCTCTGTGTCTCTCACTCATCTATCTCTTCTCTCATCTCTTTTCTCTCTCTGTCTCTTTCGCTCATCTCTCTTCTCTTTATCTCTCTTATATCTCTCTGTCTCTCTCGCTCATCTCTCTTCTCTCTCTCTCTCGTTCATCTCTCTTCTCTCTATCTCTCTCTCGTTCATCTCTCTTCTCTCTCTGTTTTTTTTTCTGTCTCTCACTCTCTATCTTTTTGTTCCTCTCTCTCTCTTTTCTTTCTCTCCCACTGTGTTCGCGTTGCTCACTCTCTCCCTTCTGTCTTCTGAGCTCCCTCTCGATTTATCTATCCACTACAAGAAAATGCACTTTTAGCGACCACTTTGTCTCTCTCTCGCTCATCACTCTGTCTTTGTCTCTCTCTCTCTCTCTCTCTCTCTCTCTCTCTCTCTCTCCTCTATCTGTCTCTCACTCATTTTTCTCTCTCTCACCACCCATCTCCTTTACCACCTTCATTACTACTGCAAACGCCATTCCACTACCACCATTACTAGCACTGTCGCCACTTCACCTCTACGACTACCATTGCTACTACCATTGCCACAACTACCACTACTGCCACTAGTACTACCATTATCTCTCCTTCACCCTTGCCACTTCATCTACTCTACCACTACCACAACTTCACCACTAATCTCCTTCGCCACCACCACCACCACCACCACCACCACCATCATCTCTTATCCACCACATTCATCACTACTGCCACTACTACTACCATTACCTCTCATTCACCCTTGCCACTTCATCTACTCTACCACTACCACAACTTCACCACTAATCTCCTTCACCGCTACCACCACCACCACCATCATCTCTTTTCCACCATCTTCACCACTACTGCCACTCTCTATCCTCTACAAAAAAAAAAATTCATTAACTACAAAAAAATATATATTTTAACAAAAAATATTTTTTTTTGACGACGGCAACTCCCGTCGCAAAAAAAAAAAAGAAAAAGAAAGTTAAACGACATTATTTTGTTATTTAAATTTCATTTCTGACAAAATTTTTTTTTTTTATTCTCGCCCATTTTTGTTTTCCATTCCCGCTCTATTCTCTCTCTCTCTATCTCTTCTATCCGTCTCTCACTCATCTCTTTCTCTCTCACCACCCATCTCCTCTACCACCTTCACCACTACTGCAAACGTCATTCCACCACCACCACTACTTCCACTGTCGCCACTTCACCTCTACGACTACCATCGCCACCACTCCACTACCACCACTACCACTACTGCCACTACTACTACCATTACCTCTCCTTCACCCCTGCCACTCCATCTACACTACCACTACCACAACTTCACCACTAATATTTTTCGCCATCACCACCACCACCACCATTATCTCTTATCCACCACCTCCACCACTAATGTCGCTCCCTTTCCTCTACCACAAAAAAATAGTTCATGATTTTTACTAACAAAAAAAAAAGGCCGTAGAAAAATATTTTTCATTGACCACAGAAAATAAACTTTTATTTTAGTGGAAAATATTTTTTATTAAAATATTACCCCTACTTCTACCAAATAAAAAATAATAATAATATTTTTTTTAATTAAAATAAAAATGAAACAAATAAATTTTCAATCTTAGTAACTAAAAAAAAAATGAATTTTTTTTCATTAACTACAAAAAAAATTTATTTTAACAAAAAATAAATTTTTTTAGCGATAGCAACCTGCATCACAAAAAAAAAAAAGAAAAAAAAAAGAGTTAAACGATATTATTTTATTGTTTAAATTTTATTTGTGACTCCAAAAAAAAAAAAAAAGATTTTAATTTTTTTTTATCCACCCCCCGTCTCCCTCTCTTTTTTTTTTTTCATTCCCGTTTTTTTTTTTGCCATTCTTCCCCCCCTCCCGGGCCCAAAACCAAAATCCCTAATCTCAACATCACTGTCTCTCTTACTCTCTCGTTTCTGCACCAATCACTCTCTCACTCTCTCGTTGTTCATCTCATCGCACCGATCATCATCGCACAGCCGATCTACTCACAGGTAAACTCTCTCTCTCAATCTCTGTCTCTCTCTCTCCCGATCGTTGATTTTTTTTGTTTTATATATATATATATATATATCTCTGATCTGACCTAATCGGCTCCCTCACTCTCTCATCTCATCAGTCTCACACTCACTCTCTGGTTTTGCATCTCTGCACCGATTGACTCACACACAAGTAAATATGAATCTGTCTGTTAATCTGTGTTTGTTTTGGCACACCGATCGACTCTCACACTCACTCTCTGTGTTTGTTTTGGCCTCTATTTGGAATGTAAATATGAATATGTTATTAATCTGTAAATATGAATCTTGGAATGTAAATATGAATCTGTTTTGATCTTAGTTGTGTCTTAGTTGAATCTCTTTGTTTTATTAATTGTGTTGTGTCTGTTATTAAATCTGAAATCAGAAAAAATAGGTGGAATAATTTTGGTCTCTAATTGTGGAATTCAGATTGTGTCTGTTATTGAATCTGTTTTGGCATCTAATTGTGTCTGTTATTAATTGTTTTGTTTGGAATTCAGAAAAAATAGGTGGAATAATTTTGGTATGAATCTGTCTGTTAATTTTGGTATGAATTTAATAATAGGTGGAATAATTTGTATGAATCTGTCTGTTATTAAATGTTTAAGAAAGTCCTCGCCAATAGTGATGAAAATAACAAAGAAAAGTAGTATCCAGAACAGAATTGATAAATGCTAACTGACTAAAACGATTGAGTAAGCACTCCATAACTTCAAGAAAAACCTGCAACATGATTAACTATAGTTAGAAAACTATTTTGTTGAGTGCTTTCATATTTAAAACATTTAGGGAAATTTGACCACTGACTTTTAGAAGACTTGATCACTGATGGCTCCCAAAAAAAATAAGTTCATTATATATTTGGAAAGACAATGAACATGCCAAATCTTAGTGGTTTTGTTGCCCTCCATGCCATATTGGTCATGAAAAAGTCACGCAATGTTCAAATAAGTATAACCAGCCCAGATTAGAGGCTTATATCAAACTCCAGCTACCTTCCTCAATTTCCAATCTTCCTCTGCTTGAATTTGCTATATTTTTTTATTTCTCTATTTTTTTGTTTTGAATTTCCTATAGTTTGAATTTTGAAAAAATATTACACGGAAATGCTGATTTTGTACTCATCTTCATTCTTCCACACAAAGTTTTGTGACCAGAGATCAGTCATTTAGCAATTCAAGCCTACAGTAAAGAAACTAGTCTCAGAGTTGGGCAACTTGGTAAGCAAATAAATTTTCTTTTATGATTTTGCTTCAGCTGAACACTCACTACCCAGTTAATTTCATGAATCTGTGTCTGTTAGTCTGTGTCTGTTTACATTCAAACTGAATCTGTGTCTATTTACATTCAAACTGAATCTGTTTACATTCAATCTGTTTAATTGAATCTGTGACTGTATTTTATATTTTATTAATATTTTATTATTGAATCTGTTTAATATTGAATATTGAATCTGTTTAATATTTTATTAATCTGAATCTGTTTAAAGGAATTCAATATTTTATTAAAAAGGTCCAAAATAAAGATTGACAAAATAGGAGAAAAAAAGGTTTAGAAATGGACTATAATTGCTATAATTGCTTTAATTGCTTTAATTTTGCTCTGTTATGTTATTTGTTTATTTTTCACTTTTGTTCCACAAGTTTGGTCATAAAAGAGAGATCTTCATTTTACAATTTTGACTAGTGTTTTTGGTGTCTTGTATCAAATAAAATGAACTTGAGATTTCAATGGCATTGTTTGGTATTGTTTGGTTTTGCTACTTTGGAATCTGATTTTCATAATTTTGCTTATGTTTGGTGTAATATGGAATGAAATGGACTATAATTGCTATAATTGCTTTAATTTTGCTTATGTTTGGTGTTTCATAATTTTGTGTTTTAGGCATATATAAGGAAACTTTGTTCATAAGGTTTGATAGAACTAGAGTTTGTCATAGTTTTATGTATATCATTTCACACCTAGATTCAATTAGCAAAGATTCTGAAGAAGCAAAAAAATAGCAAGGGGAGTTTAATGTGTATTTTGCTGGGAAATAATTTCAGAGAAGTGAGTGGATCTATAAGTGACATCGAAAAAACTTGAATGGTGTAGACTGTATTGTTTTAGACTAGCACAATACATTTATCTATAAGTGAGTGGATGTATACATATTACCCTTACTCTCTTTGTTGTGTCGTGCTTAGTATCTAATCTTTTATTAAATGTCTTGTTTCTCAAATAATATTGTCATTATATCTTGAGTTTTAGATCACTTTTTTGTTTTATTATTAAATTATTCTAGCTTAAGAAAGTTTGAAATCATTCATGCCTTGATGATTTATTTTGGCTTCTACAAGGGTATTAATATCTTTTGTAGCTTTATACTATTTTTGCATAAGAGTATCCTTATTGTATGATTTTTAACCCTCAGGATAAAAGATGGAAATGCTGAAACACTCTATCCTAGATCATCCTTTGCCATCAATTGTACTGGTAAAGGTTTATTTACGTACATTTCTTTTGAGTGCACTATTTTTGTTCACTTCAAGGTGGTTTTGAAAATTTAAAGCTTTTTTGATTCTCTTTTCAGGTGATGTCTGCAAAGGAGATGTTGTTTTGTTTACACAGAAAGTATACAAGAAGTAACTCACTGGTTTCAGCTCTTGTTTTCCTTCTGTATATGAATCTCTTGATTTCCATCGTAGTTTGTAAATCATATTTGCTCGGTAAATGAAGGAGCTAATTCCGAACAGGTTTATATCCGAACAGGTTTGGAAAGAGAACTATTGCTGAGAGAGTTGTTAAGGAAAGCTATGGTGCTGCCAAACAACAACATACATTTACAGTAAGTTTGGGACATGTGTAGTGACGACTCGCTCAATTACTCAAGCCTCTCTTTTGCTAATGAAATCAATAATCTAGTGTTTTTTTCCTTTTCAATTTCCTTGAGTTAAACATTGTCATAGTTCATCCCTTATAAGTTTTTTTGCACAAAAATTCAGGATCTCCCTCTGTTTTGTCTTTATTAGAAGTTATTATTCTTCCCCTGTTTCTGTGGGTCACCTATTGTTTCCTAACTAGTGACAAATGGTAGATGTCTCCAATTGAGGTTAGAGGATTAATACAAGTTGTGTAAGAAGGCAACTATTGATCATAAATCTAGAGACACTTTCTAAGTAGAGCAACCATATTTTTATGTGGATTCAATTGTAACACCCTGTCCCACATCGGAAGTTTGCATGGGTGATCTTGGGCATATAAACCACCACTACTTTGCTACTAAATAACTTGGACTTAAGCTTTTGGGTATTGTTGGTGGACCCACAAGTTATTTGGGCCAGCAAGTAGTGGGGCGTTACAAATGGTATCAGAGCCGACCCATGCACACAACCATGTGGGCCACTTATTCTGGGCTGGCCACGAGCTTGTCGTGGTATTCTGATTGATTATAGACCCTCGCGAGGACGCGAGGATTTATAAGTGGGGGAGTTTGTAACACCCTGTCCCACATCGGAAGTTTGCATGGGTGATCTTGGGCATATAAACCACCACTACTTTGCTACTAAATAACTTGGACTTAAGCTTTTGGGTATTGTTGGTGGACCCACAAGTTATTTGGGCCAGCAAGTAGTGGGGCGTTACCTTAAGCAACTTTAACCACAGTCGATCTCCCACCTGGAACTTATGATCGGTTCCGTCTCGGTCGTGCCTTTGCTTCTGTTGCCTCTGCGTTTTCTCCAGATCTCGAATTCTGAGAATTTGAAGAGCCATCTGGCTGACCTTCCCGATAGGACTGGTTGTGATAGAAGATAACGGATAGTACCCCCAGTACTGTCACTACAAATCTACTACTGTTCTAGATGCCAGATTTTTACCATCTACCTTATCTTTTCTACTTTCACATAGGGATTAACCCGATGAAATGATGTCCTGACTGAACATATTCTATGTAACAGCATGAGGTGACATTGGATGAAATTTCAACATTATGCTGTTTGAAAGATGGATACCCTTGTTATGGTTATAATATTGTTATCTTCACTCTATTTATCATTGTTTCTATGATCGGTAAAATACATCATTTTCAGACTTTGATTATGATATATGTATTACTATTGTTCAGTGAACTGACTGAAATGTTAAAACTATTTGCAGACATACTTGGGGATCCAAATATTCAGGTTTTATTTCAAATGCACTAAGTACTCTGCTGACGAAAAGGTAAGGTCATTTATGCTAGTTCATTATTTCAACCTTTTGGGTGTAAATGCATTTTGTGTAGGCCTTGAACAATGAAGCCCAATTGCCATTTTGGTCACTTTTGTGATGTACTAGATTTATGTAAATGGCAGTAGCAGTGTCTATTGTGGGATTGAATTTATGTTTAGCTGGCAATACTATTTTATACCTGCAGAACTGCCTGAAGTAAGCATGTAGTTTGACCTTTTTTTTTTGGGTGGGTTGCATTCAAGTAATCTTCTACTCACTTTTGAACATAATAGGTTTTGATTCAGGTTGCCTCCTTAACTCATTGAACTGAAAATTAACACAAATAATAAGTTCTAGATATATATATATATATATTAAAGTCTTTGAATGTCTATTTTTCTTCTTTTGAGATAAGTTATTTAAATGGCTGGTTTGGTATGCCTACCTAAAATCTGTTCAGTGTTAAGGCTAGGCACTGGCTGTATTGATCTGATGAGAATTTGATAGGGCTCAAATTCAAAAGCAAACTATAATTTTGCTGGAATTTGAGCTTCAGTATTTCTATACTTTAAACTTTTGGACCAATTGATGTCATAACAAATCATCCAGAGGTATAGCTATTTGACCACATCATAGCTGTAGTGTGAATTTGTCAAGGCAGCATAGGAACTCAAAACATGTGAATTTGGATACTATTTTAACCATCCTGCCCCCACTGAAGGGCAAGGTTGCATGGTCTAAGACTGTTAAAACATAGCAAGATAATTGTTAATTCTTGACATTGGTATACTTCCAAAGTTGGTTTCACAAATGGGCCTAAGTTGTATTTGAGGTGCATGGTGCAGAATCTAAGATATGATATCGTTGATGAGATCTGTATGAGCTACTTTTTCTGCCTAAAAAAATATGATTTCAGCAAATAATGTCATGGTCTAACAGAAAATTGGGTTCATATAAGAGTTAAGATATACTAATTGAATGAATTGATAATTACAAGTCTCCTACTTCAATTTTTGCGAATTGCTTTTATATGTTGTATGTGATGGATTTCATTGACATGCACAGAGAGAAGTGCTGGATAGTGGGGACCTGTTATTGTTTGTCACTTACATGGACAGACTTTAATTGTGGAGAATTTGCTATTTCAATAGAGTATTTTGTCATTGTTGAAAATCATATAATTCTCGTATTTTTGACAGTTACAATCTTTAAAGTATCTATCTGTGGCTGATCCTATTCCTATAAAGATGTGCTTCATCTCAAGTTATTAAATTAGGGAGCTGAAGGTTTAGATAAGGGGGTTGTATGCAAGTTGTTTCTTTTTAATTTAGTGTGTTGGGCTCTTATTATTTCCTCTACTTGGATTGCTCCCATACCAATTTGTAATTATTCAGGCTATGTGGTTTCTGCTTTTAAGACCAATAAGCTTTATTGATCCTTATTTGTTTTATAGTTTTTAGTGAGTTATATGTTGATATCATATGATTTTGATTGTCCATATAATACTCCATTTTATCATTTATGTGATCCTTTCTGCATTGTTGCATATTGTCTTCTTTTGTGGTGCTGTTTTACTGATATTTGTGTGGAGAACCAAAATAATTATGTCATTTTTGGTGGCTGTGGGGAAAGGATTGGGGGCAGTTTAACAACTGGATAAATTACATTATTTTTGGTGTGATCTAAATGTAAGTTTATAAATTAATTAGTAAGTTTATTTATATGTTTCTAGCGGTTTTTAAATTAATTTTTTTTTATTTTTCAGGTCAGAAATTTCTTGGAGAGATGCAAAATATGGTCAAAGAATTCAAGAACTTACTTTTTTCAAGTTTTTTATTTTTTATTTTTTAATGTATGTAATCACAGTTAATTTTTTTTTTTTATTAATTTTTTTGTATATACTTTTAAACATTTAACTTTCATTTATGAAATATATGATATTATTTCATTCAATATATGGTTGTGATTCAAAATATAGTATATAGTGTGTATTACATTATTCAAATGCGCGTGCAAAAATAATATTGATTATTCTTTAAATATGTCAATTTTTTTTTTATCACAGGTTTTATTAGTTATTAATCACACTTAAAGGTGTGATCTAAAGTTTTTAATCACACTTAAAAGGTGTGATCTAAATGTTTTTAACCACACTTAAAAGGTGTGATCTAAATGTTTTTAACCACACTTAAAAGGTGTGATCTAAATGTTTTTAATCATACTTAAAAGGTGATCTAAATATTTTTAATCACACTTAAAAGATGTGATGAAAGATGTGATGAAAGCATCTTTTAATGACACTTAAAAAGTGTGATTAAAAATGACCAAAACATACATCACACCAAATAAGTGTGATCTTTATCTATATTTGTAGTAGTGTTTATTGAAAGTATTGGGGAAAAAATTTAACTTCAGTTTGTCAAACCTAAATAAGAACCTAGACAAAGATGGCTATATTTACCAATCTCTTGTTGATTTCTGCTTCCACAAGATGAGCTAAAAGTTTCTGTGTCTCAATCTGGAAACGAACACAAAAAGGAGATCAATAACCACAAGCCTGGTAATCAACCAATTTTGAATTCCATTTACAAGATCCAAAAAAAAAAAAAAAGGACCTAAACAGTAGGCCATTTTCAAAAAACAATTTTTAAATCAAAATTTTAAAAATTAACTCAAAAAAATGGAACTAAACACAGTGATCCCAAAAATGGAACTAAAAAAAAAGCAAATCCCAAAGCCTAACAGGTATCACAAATTAAAGCCAAATCCCAAACCCTAACACAAATACCAAACAAAATCCAACTTGAAACACTCCCAATCGACTAATGTATGGAAAAAAATTGAAGCCGAACGTAAACGTAAACCCTAACTTCACTATGATTTAGGTTTACCTCGATTCGCTGTCGCAGGCTCCCCGTTCGTCCTCCGTCGTGGTTCATCGTCCTCCGTCCTCCGTCGTGGTTCGCCGCCGTTCGTCCTTTGAATCCCAAACACTCCTTTGAGCTCCTTCACACTATCGCCCTCTCGCCGTGTGTATACATATGGGGGGGAATTTTGAAATCCCTTTTGAAACCCCTGATTCTGGTTTTTTTTTTTTTTTGAAAATCCTCACCAAAACGACGTCGTTTTGGTGAGGCTTAACCACAGCCGTCCGATCATCCACTTCAGGAGATCATTCTAGAGAGTTACTCTAGAGGATCCGCTCGCGTGGGTGAGACCCACCGCCACATCCCCACTCAATTTCCTTGGGTTTATATTTTATAATATGTTTACGCATCATCTATAAACTCCAAACGGTGTTTGGACCAATACCTTTTGCACTTCACCTCAATTGTCATTATCATAACACTACTCCACCACATGTCACGCTCTCCATCATCAACAATGGCCGTGAATCCAATCCAAAATCCAATCCAATTCGGAATCACAGGGTGCGCCGACATAGCACGCAAGGTGTCAAGCGCCATCATTTTGGCCCCCAACGCCGCCCTCTACGCCAACTATACTTCGTCCTTTTAAGGTCCAACCTCTTAACCAACTATACTTCGTCTAAGAAATTGGCCCAAAAAAGAAGAAAATTGAACATGTAACCTTGGGACTTAAACCTCAAGTCTTAACCACAATACCAATCTTTGGGTTTACAGTAATGCTACATCTCATTAAAAATAATGCTCTAAAACATCACTAATAAGTTGGCATCCACTTTTAACAAAAGAAAAAAAAAGAAAAAGAAAAAAAGGAGGAGGCACAAAAATATTGTGGCAGTGGGTGAGGAATCCGGATCCTCCGTCGCCTTTTCCTGCGGCGGATCCCTATCGCCCTCCAAAACGACGTCGTTTTGGAGGGTTTTTTTTTTTTTTTCGATAACAGAGGAAGGGAAGGGGAAGAAGAGAGAGAGGAAGGGAGAAGATCTTCAAACCCATATCGATGATCTTCGCTGTCTTCTTCTTACCCATATCGATGATCTTCAAACCCTTTGCAGACATGGAAATCATCAATTACAGATGACCCACAAAGGGTTTTAGAGACATGGGTTTGGTCAAATGTGTGTTCTTACAAAGGGATCTTCTGTGCAGATCTTCAAAATGAGTTCCATGAGCTAAGAACAGCCATTGTTGGGATAGATCTGAACTCTGCAAATCTCCAAGGCACACTTGTCAAAGAACTCTCTTTCCTCACTGATCTATCTCTTCTTCACTTAAACAGTAATAGATTCACAGGCACAGTCCCAAACACTTTCCAATACCTCTCATCACTCAAAGAGTTGGACCTAAGCAACAACCACTTCTCTGGCCCATTCCCAACCCCAACTCTGTTCATCCCTAACCTCCTCTACCTAAATTGGCCTGCAATTTGCAAAGAAATCAACTGATTGATTGCAAAAAAAAAAAATTATTTTTTTGCGACAGAGGGTGAGAGGGTCAAAGAGGAAGAAAGGGTGAGAGGGACTCTCAGATCTGTAAATAAAATCATTTAATTATTGATTATTTTTTTGGATCGAGTCCTCTGGATCTAAGCTTAATTTTGATGGGTTTTGATGGGTTTTCCATTGATGGTCTGAAGAAAAAAGGGTTAAAAGAGGAAGAAAGGGTGAGAGGGTCAAAGAGGAAGAAAGGGTGAGAGGGACAGAACCTGTTCGGTTTCACCACAAATAATCTGTCTTCTGCTAATCTATCATAGAAGAGGCATAGAAGATCATTCATTTCAGCAGACCGAACAGGCATAGAAGATGCCCCCTTAATTTGTCTTGTTTTTTTTTTTTTTTAAATTGAAATTTCCCCCATTCCTGAATCCCTCTTCGACGCAAGATTTGATGCGATCTTTCTCAACAATAACAATTTTGATGGTCCATTGCCTTCAAATCTGGGGAATTCACTAGCCTCTGTGATCAATTTGGCAAACAACAAGTTTACTGGTTCGATCCCATTTCTGTCACTCTCTCTCTCTGCTTTCTCTCTCTAAATTTGGCAAGAAGAAGAAGAAAAGAAAAAAAAAAAAAAAAAAACCCCTCAGAATCATCTCTCTCTCCCCCTTTCTCTCCCACTCCCTGCTTAAAATACAAACCCTCCTCCTATTGAACAAAATCAACAATACTAAAAAAACACATCAACCACAACTTTCCTTTTCTTTGTCTACGCATCTATCCATCTCTATACAAAGGGTATATATATATATATATGTAGCAATCTATTATTTTGTTGGAGTAGTTGTTGTGCAGAAGAAAAGACGAGGGAGAGGAAATAGGTTGGAAAAGGGTGTGTGTGTGAAGAGAGGGGAAATAAGCTAAACTCTCTCCAGAAAAAAAAATTTCTGGGACACTGTAAATTGATTGGGAAGTTATAATCAACAACAAACCCAGAAAAAAAGCAAAAAAAAAAAAACAGAGAGAGAGAAGAGGCCATGAGCATGAGATCCGGCCATCTCCTTCTCCGATGGATCTTTCGGAAAACTCAAACCCAAAACCTGTATCTTCAGACTCCGGTTCTGATGAACCCAACTACTTCTAATATTGACGAGCGGAAGCTCAGGCGGATGATATCAAATCGGGAATCAGCGAGGCGGTCCCGCTGATTCTGAGGAGGGTTTGAGCCTAAGAACCGAAATGCCTCTGGAGGGTCTGCCATTGAAAAAAAAAAAAAAAAAAAAAAAAAAAAAAAAAAAAAAAAAAAAATCTTCAAAACGACGTCGTCTTGGAGGGCGACAGGGAGCCGCCACAACATAGGGCGACGGAGGATCCGGGTTCACTGAGTGAGCCCCACTGCCACATCCACACTCATTTTCCATGGGTTTATATTTTATAATATGTTTACGCATCATCTATAATCTCCAAACATTGTTTGGACCAATACCTTTTGCACTTCACCTCAATTGTCATTATCATAACACTACTCCACCACATGTCACGCTCTCCATCATCAACAATGGCCGTGAATCCAATCGAAAATCCAATCCAATTCGGAATCATAGGGTGCGCCGACATAGCACGCAAGGTGTCAAGGGCCATCATTCTGGCCCCCAACGCCGCCCTCTACGCCATCGGCAGCCGCTCCATCGACAAAGCCTCGAAATTCGCCGCCGCAAATGGCTTCCCTCCCTCCGCCGCCGTCCTCGACGACCCCGACGTGGACGCCGTCTACGTCCCCCTCCCCACCAGCCTCCACATCCGGTGGGCGGTGTTGGCGGCGGAGAAGAAGAAGCACCTCCTCCTCGAGAAGCCCGTGGCTCTCAATGTCTCGGAATTCGATCAGATTCTCAAGGCCTGCGAAGCTAATGGAGTTCAGTTCATGGACGCTACTACGTGGATGCATAATCCCAGGACTGCTAAGATGAAGGAATTTCTATCTGATTCGCAGCGTTTTGGACAACTCAAAACGGTAAATTTTGATTCATTAGTTTATTTCTTGATATATAGGGATTGATTGAGAAATTTGTTTGATTTGATGTTTAGTTTCGTTGAAATTAACTCGTTATTGTTATTTTGGGGAAAAAATAATATGGAATTCCCTAAGTTGCTCAAAATTTTGTCGGAAATGTTTGGTTGGATTCTTAAAAATCTTTTTTAAGAATTTTTTTTTTAAAAAAAAACTAAAAATTAATTTTGTAAAACAAATTAAAAAAAATTACCACTTTTATATAATTTTATCTTTTTCAGAGCAAAAATATTTTTATATTTATTTTTATCAAATTAATTTCAATTTTTCAAGAAAATTTCTGAAAAAAATTTCATGGCCAACGAAACCAAAGGGTGGTAGGTAAAATACAAACATTTCTAACGCTCCGTTTGGGTGAAAATGTTTTCTGTATTTTTCATGTTGATGAAAAATGAAAATTAATGAAAAAAATTTCCATAGCCAATAGAAAACAAACCTAGGCGGAATTTTTGAAAGCTAGAAAAAGTTTTTCTAACTAAAATTTTACATGTCACCACACCACCATTACCACGGCCACCGCTACCGTCACCCCAACACCATGCCACCGCCACTGCCACCACCTCAATCTTCGTTCCACCACCACCACCACCGCCAAACATAGAAAAATATTTTCCTTGCAAACAAACGGAGTGTAAGAATTTGGCATGTTCCCATGTCGAACACTGCACTCATAGGACACTTCTTGGCGCGCTGGACACATGTCCAAACATTCATATTATTATTTTTTCTTCAAACTTTTTAAGATTGACATATAAAGGTGGCAATTGATTGACAGGAAGACATCTGTGATGAAGATGGAGTTCTGTAGAATTGTCAGTAGGTCCTAGGGAGGAGGCAACAACAGGTTCACTAAACATTTTCCACACCTCTTTGAGACCAATCATGATGATATTAGGAGGTAGATTGAAGATTCCAGTGCGGAGTCTGAGATACTAGGGCAATCAAGCCTTCGATTGGCTTTAGTGGTATAAGAAGATAGTAGAGCATAGGAGGTAGATGATGTTTGCAAGAATAGGTGTTCATCTTTATCAAATTTTGTGATTAAGACAGGGAAGAAGCTTTCTACTAGGCCATAAAGAAGATGGAGTCTGAAAGAGGGATGGATCTTCCTTTAGCTATTTTATACCCAAAGGGGGAAGAGGAGAGGGAGGAGATTTGAGCCGGAGGCAGTGAAGGAGAAGGCCGTAGGTGTTAGTGATTCAAATAGAGAACGGATGAGATTCAAGGAGGGCAGGGTGAAAGGAAGCTTTCAAACCAGTGGTAGTATCTCACTAATTCAGATATGGTGTGTAAAGGGGGAACAATGTCAGTTGAGGAAGGGACTGAAGCATTAGGTCGGTGGTGAAAAAGTTTTAAAGGACTTGGCAAATATCTTAGAGAGCTTCTAAAGGCATCAAGATAATTGCTCTCTACACCCACAACATGCATTTGTATGCCTTGTATCATATGGAAATATACTGATACATGTGGGTGTAAAGAGAACATTAGTGGGCATATTTAGAAGTTTTCAATTTCTTGGGCTCCCTTGTGAGGATTTGATAATGATGCATTGAAGTTGCTAATGGCTATTGAAGCAAAAAAGAGGCCACAGACGAATGATAAGTCTGCAAGGAGTGAGGGAATCAAAGCTAGATGTGGAAGGGAGTTAAAAAAAAATTGTTAGCACCATCCATTATGAGGGTAGAGATAATAAGATTGTCATGTAGGAGGCAGAGGAGGGATACGTGATGTTGGTTGCCCTTGGATATTGGTTAGAGTATTGGATAGGTTGGTAGTATTGGATAGGCTAGCTTTTTGTAGCTTATATGGTCTTGTCAGTGTCCATGGAGGCTTGCGTTGATGTAGAAGTTCTTGTTTGCCCCCACACTACCTTCTTTAATATAAAATTTTAATTAAGAATAATAAATATATATAAAATAAAATAAAATAAAGAACAGAAAAGCTACACCTCTGTTATCATCTATTGCTAGTTTTTTTCACAGAACCAAATTAATGAGGAACTCAGCTGCTCTATTTGACCTCCTTAGCAATGTGCTATAAAGACGGAGCTCGATTTTATTAGAAATATCACAATTTAGCTTTCATTTGGATATTTACAGCTTCAAATACCTGAACATGGAAGGAACCTTTGGAACTAACAATAATTCCAATGTGGTTTAGTAATTTCTATCATTCGTATACCAGAAGAAGAAAATAAATGTTTATATATATAGTTTTCTCTTTCAGTTATTGGGGCAAGCTATGGCTGGTAAGGTGGGGGTCATAACCATTATGATAATGAATATTGGGTAAATTACCATAGCAAGATGAGTATGAAATTCAGTGCTCATGCATATTCATGCATATGGAGGTTGATGGCTTTATAAAGTTGGGGAATAAATCCCTTCGCAATTAGGAAGGTGGAGCTAGATAGCTTTGTGAAGTTGGAGAATAGTTCCCTTGTATTACAAGAAAAGATAGTGTAAAGTAAGAGTTCATACAGGACCAATGGGTTGGCCTGGTGGTTAAAGTGCTCCCTTACTAGGTGTGATGCCTGAGTTCAAATTGTACTGCTGCGCTATGCAGTTTCCCTTCCCTATTCCACTCCTACTGATTGTTAAAAAAAAAAAGAAAAGGTATAGAGTTCATATAATTTTAGATGGAGAGTCTAGTACTGTCTTCTTGGTTCATGTTCAGTATCTTGTATCATTTTCTGAAATTGTAGTTTACATGGAAAATTATCTTCTACCTGACACTCATCTACTTTTCCCTTGATTTGTGAGGATGACATCACAGCCTCCTTATTGAAGTCATGAGTGCCTTATTCTTGACAAATTGCGTTTCGTTGTACCAGAGTTATTCCCTTTTATATTGCTAGAAAATGATCTCTTGTAAATCCCACAGATAAACAGCTGCTTTACATTTGCTGCCGACCCAGATTTTCTCAAGAACGATATCCGCGTGAAGCCAGACCTCGATGCTCTTGGTGCTCTTGGTGATGCTGGGTGGTACTGTGTCCGCTCGATCCTTTGGACTGCTGATTTTGAGCTGCCTAAAACAGTAGTAGCTTTGCCCGGTCCGGTTTTGAATGAAGTGGGAGTAATTCTATCGTGTGGCGCTTCTTTGCATTGGGAAGATGGTAAAGTAGCGACCTTCCATTGCTCGTTCCTATCAAATTTGACCATGGATGTAACTGCTATTGGAACGAAGGGAACTTTGCATCTTCGGGACTTTATTATTCCTTTTGAAGAGGACAAGGCTTCATTTACAATGGCGACAGAATCGTGGTTCAATGAACTCGTGACGGGTTGGGTACCAAAACCTAGCGAGCACACTGTCATGACTGATCTTCCTCAGGAAGCGTGCATGGTGAGGGAATTTTCGAGGTTGGTTGGGGGTATAAAAGGAAATGGACAAAGTCCTGAGAAAAAGTGGCCGACATTCAGTAGGAAGACACAACTGGTTCTGGATGCAGTCAAGGCATCAATTGAGAAAGGTTTCAAACCCATTGAGGTTGTGAGTTAATTTAGACTCTCTACTTCTCATGTCTGGTATTATTCTTGAACTAGAATGCTGTTTATTGCACATTCAGTTGGATTGTTCTTGTTCTGTTTTTGTGAGCTTGAATAGCTATTTTTAGGTCCTTGTATTCTCTGTTCAGTTTTCTGGATTTGTACTTCTTAATTTTCATGAGATACTGCAAACTTTGATTGTGAATGTAATAAATAATTTTCAGTCATCTGCTATTTTCTTAGATCTCTTGGGGAAAAAATTGTGAAGTTGCTTAAGATCCCATAGTTTTTTTTGTATAAATCTGTTCACTTTCCAAATGGGTAGTATTTTCTTTACGACGGGAAATGTGTGGCTTGAATCTGTGGTAATTGAATGCAAAAGAAACCTCAATATCTTCAAGGAACACAGAAAATTGCAAGAAAAAATTAATAAGCTTTGCAACCAACTGCTTAGGCTCACTGATGTAGCGGAAATGTGTAAGAGCAGAATCTATAGCAACAAGATTACTACAAATCTTCTGTAATTCTGTAGAATTCAAAATTTCCAGAATAATAGGGAAAAAAGTAGGCAAAACTCTCAAATGAATTTTCTATTATTCATCATCGACTGAACACTGTTAGCCATAAAACCTTATTTATAATAATAGAAATCCTAACAACTTAGGCTAGTTTTGGATGAAAGGAATCTTGAGAGAGAATGAGAATGTGATTCCGGGTCTTCATGATTCCAGCAGCATTTCAAACATAATGGATAGGAAAGTGATTCCTCTGTTTCAGCAGGAATCACATTATCAAACTATGTAGGAATTCACTTTCCAATGGGAATATTACATTCCTGAAAGAATGTCAACTATTTAAAAGTACAAAATTAATAATTTGGTCAACAATATTTAAAATTGTATCATTTTCCCTTTAACGTGTATTTGGTTGGAGAATTTAGGAACGGATTTGGAAAGAGAAAGGAAAAATGTAGGTAAAATGTGAATAAAATATATTTACATTTCACCTAGTTTTGCACGCCTTTTCCCTTTTTCTTTCTAAATTCCTTCCTAAATCCATCAACCAAACTCAAGGTAAGGATTCCTAACGCAATGTAAGAATTTTATTACTGGTACTCTTTTACTAGTAATGTCATTTAATATTGGGAAGGAAAATAAAATAGTAGGAAATTAATTAAGTCTTGTAGACAAAAGTAATCCTAATTATTGAACAACATAGGAAGCCTAATAATTCTAGGCAACTCAATATTAAATCAAAATATTACTAATTAAACATTAATTCTAAAACAATAAAATTTAGAATTTAAAAGATTGGCTGCATCACTTCCGCTAATTGAAAACATATATATAGCAAATCCGTAAGAGCTTGAAATGTACGGGAAAGGTAGTGCAGAATTACGCCTGATGGACCTTCTCAGAATAATATTTTTCTCCAATGAATAATCTTATCCTTCCTGTTGTATTTCGAATCTTCGTTGTTCCTGCCAAACCAGCAGTAAATTTCCCACTGTTTGGTCATTCTGTCACTTTTAATATGATTTCCTGATTTTCTTTATAAATTCTATTTTTTAGATTACAATCTAAAAGACTCACCCTCCGGTCAATAATAAATTATTTATTTGAAGTTAAAGAAACATGAATTGTAACAGTAGTGTTTGGCAGCTTTTACCATTCTCATTCTTCCAATGTTTTAGGCCATTTATGTGAAATGAGAAAATTCTGAAGTTCATTGTCAGCTAGCATTCTTCCAATGCTTGAGGCAGCAACTGTTGCGGTCGTTTGGAGGAAGGGTATTTTTGGTATATTCATATGTTTCTATAGTTGAGGGGAGCCGATTATATCTAAAATCTCTTATGATTTTTATGATTATAGTGAAATCCAATAGCAATCGGAGACGAAATCTTACTTTTGGGATGAATTACGTAAATCTTGTGTTCTTTGTGTGTGCGTGTGATTTATCATTTTTGTGCGTTTGTTCTTTTTTGTGTTTCGTTTCTTGCCAATTCTCATTAGATGTTAGGGATTCTTAACAACTACGAGGAGAGAGATGGAGCCCTTCTGCATTTATTTGAAAACAGAAAGCCAATGAAACAAGCTTGAATTTTTTTTAGAACCGCAATGTAAAATATATATTTACCCTCCTTTTAAGGGTATGAGAAAGGGAGCCTCTTAGCAGGGATAGGTGAACCTGCAACGGTTGGCATGTAGTACATACATGTGGGAGATAGAAAAGAAATACCAACATGCACCCCTACAATCTTTAATTTGCACCCTACCACAGACATACTTGGTTGCACTCCCACAACCTTTTATTTGCATCCTACCATAGACACATTTGCCCCATGTGTTGGTATTTTTTTTTTCTCTTCTCTCACCTATATTTAATTCTCCAACTTTTAAAGCTTGCACACTTAGGTTTGAATCCCCCAACCTCTCATATGGGTACAAACCATTGGAAAGCTTCAAAATTAGAATGATGAGAAAACACACATAAGAAACAAATTTCATGCTTTGAGAGGTTTGAATAGTTTTATACCAAATAAGCGTCTAACACACTTCTGTCATGGCAGATATTTTCCAACACACAGGATCTTCTGTCTAGAACTGAAAAACAAACCAAATTAATTAAACTTGAATTGTTAATAGTTTGTTTCAAATTGACTTATAATGTAACCAAGAAATTTAAACACAATTTAAAACTCGTTAAGTTTTCAAACAAAACATTGAACAAACGCTTGATAAGCTTATATATGTTATAAGAAAACCAAGCCGTTCAAACTCGACTAGATTAAACTTGTTTGAGTTTGGCTCAAAAGATAAACAAATCAAGCTTTTGAACTTATTTTGAAGCTTGTTAAGATAAAAAAATGAAGTTTGGACAACCTACTATTCAACTTGATTCTGTTTGTTTACAGCCCTACCTCTATTCCGATTCTTCCCTGTTATTGTGTTTCAAGCCCCTATGTCATATGTTGAGTCTATTTTAACTTTAATCATGCGCTAGAGAAGGAGTTTAGGATAGGGGGACAAGGAAGAAATGCCAACAAGACAAAATTGCAACAGGGGTCTTCCATGCGTGATGGAAACAAAACAACAGGGAAAGACCCAACTGTCCTGCCCAGAGCTCGAGGGCGAGCCATTTTTTTTTTAATTCATTTATTTAATTAATTGAGAATGGGGAGTGAATCAAAAGGCTTCCCTCTCCGTCCTTGGTTTGGGGGCTTTCAGTCTCCTCTCAATCTTACTCGTAGTTGGGAAGGGGGGAAGGATCCAGTCCCATTTTCCAGTAAGTTTTGGTGGGGAGGGACTTTGCTAGTTTTTGTTTGGAAGTATTATATGTTTGAAACCTGAGAAAAGGTAGCAGATACTTATGGCACGTTTGGTTGTCGAATAAAAAAGAGAGATTGGACTAGTTATTCGTGAGATCTGTCACTATATCTTATTGGACTTGGACAACTCGATCCCATGATGGGGATGAATTAGAATGGAACAAGGGATGGATTGAAAGCATTTTTATTTTTTATTCTTTATTTCGCACTGTCTTTATTCTCTAGTTGAGTTAATTGAGATAGTTTGTTACTTTTTATTGTGTTTGTCATGTTTAATAGTTTTTTGTTCAATCGTAGAATGAGTAAATATTAGATATAATGATCTTATCACCTGATAATTGAAATTTACAACAGATACAAATGCGAAAAGAGTTGGCAAAATATGCCTAAAGGTTTTTGGGTGAATAATATGCGTAAAGGTTATCCTCAACTAATGAGCAATTTCACACCGTGCAATAATAAGACTCGAACTCATATATCATATATGGTGAAGGAGTGATGGATCCGACAGATCAATCCCTTGGTCTGTCTTGATTGCCGTTCAAGATTTTATTTTTAGAATCACACATTTCACAAAAAAATGTTATGAAAAGAAGAACAAGAAAAACCTCTAGATTCCACATTTATTGCTGCTAAATTTCAACTCGTGATGGGGCGAGAAATTCCTGTAAACCTAGAACGTTTCAAGGAATCCTAGAAACGTGTGAGAAAATCATCGAAAACATAACAACCAGTTTGTTTGTAGTTAACACAGTAGACTGTGTTTCCTTGGTAGAGGAAATACACATGGAAAATTGGTCAGAAAAAGCTTGAAATGTTAGGGGAAGCAAAGTGCAGACAAGAGCTTCAAGTTGAGGCCTTTAGAGAAATCCTAGAAAGTGCAGGAAAAAAAAAAAAATTTGATTTTGATCCTGATGATCCTATGCTATCTATTCCCATTTTATTTGGAAGTCCCTCCCAACAATCAGATTTTCTTCCTGTTCTTCACATTGTTTCATCTTTAGTGATAGGGTCAGTCACTATAGTTCTCATAATTTCGATGTCGGGTTTGCAGATCAAATTAAGGTAAAAATTACTAATCAAAAAGTATAAGTTAAAAACGACTCTCTTTTTAAATAATTAGTTTTTTTTTTTTTAAAAAAAACTTATTTAAACTGTAAATAGAAACTGTACCAAATAAAAAGAAGAAGCTATAAACAACTAATATAAATTATACCAAACAGTCTAATTAAACATATTTTGTGCAACTTATTTGAATTACTTATAAATTAATGTGATGACAAATTTGAAATTACAGACATGAATGATTCTTTTGATTTAAAATGACAAGACGCATTAATGAAAGAGTTCATATAAGAAGTTTGAACTCTGAACAGTCCCAAGCATATCATAAACCAAAAACTGCACACATTCAAACCATATGTTACATTCATATTTGTTTTCAGATAAAAATAAAAATAAGTAAATAATATATTTTAAAATTAGACATGTCATTCATTTTTTAAAGATGACTATAATAAAATCATATAATTATGATTATTAAATTAATATAATTTTTATATAAATAATCTACACAAAGAAACTGATAAAATAAATAGTTCAAATTATTAGTAGAACCAGATAAAATTAAAGAAAATAAATATTTAGAAATAAAAATGATGGGAAAGCACACAGAAAATAGATTGCATACTTTTGACAAATTTGAATGTCTACTGTACAATTTCGTGCCAAATTCCTTCTTTCATGTGCTCCACAGTAGACGACATGCATAAAGTCGTGAGACCAAACAGTCTCCTTATTTTCAAATGTAATAATTATGAGTAATGTCACATAAATTAACAAATTTTATAAAAAAAAATTATTTACTAACGTGTCACTGTGGGGATGTATTTTCTGAATACCAACACGTGGCCGAGATGACACCGAAGTGTCAGCCGAGGTGCCACGTGTCGTGGTAGTTACGCCGAGGTTATCTCAGAGTTGCCGAGGTTATCTGCGAGAATGCAGGAGTCCGGGGTTACCGCCGAAGATATCGGAATCCGAGATGATCAGATAAGGGGCAAGAGTCCCAGAATGAAGAAAGATTTCAAGATGGATAATGATAGTATTCTTAGGGAGTCTATCCTTATCTCTTGTAGAGTCTAGAGTAGGTACTGAATGAGAGTCCATAGAAGTGAGACTTCTAGTGGGACTAGGACAGAGAAAGACTATAAAAGAAGGGCACCCCCGGCGGGTCTAAGGTACGCAATTTGTAGTTTTGAGCAGTAAATTAAGCACTTGTATTATCTTTGAGAGATATTGAGACTGACTTGATCGTCGGAGTTCCCCCGGGTGGAAGAACCACCGCCGGAGCCTTTTCTTTCTGTGCAGATTGCAGGGAGCCATCTATTCTGCCTGTGTTCTACAGCTGATTCACTAAGGAGGGCAGTGTGATCGGAAAATCACTCACAAAATTTGGCGCCGTCTGTGGGAACGAAAGAAGAGTAGATGGCCAGTAACACGCAGAAGGAAAAGATTGGGGACGACGCTCCCGCTGGGAGTGGCAGGCCTATCGACCTTGATGTCGAAGGAGACAACCACAACGAAGAAACTCGTGATCAGAATCACGCAGAGAAAAGCGTCGGCCGAGATGGCGACACAGCAAAGAAAGCGGATCGGGGAAAATACTACAATGAGGACGACCTCCAGACCTGGAAAGACAGATGCCTGAGGAGGGACGAAGAAGTAAAGGAGATGGCAAACAAGTTGGCAGACCTTCAATCGGTCGTCAACTTCATGATGCAAAATAACGTAATGCAGCCGTCCTACCCACTACAGGACACACCAATGCCAGCAGCGAACGCCCAGAAGAAGGGGCAGAAAGAAATCCCCCAAGCACCACAGCACACGAGGAGTGGAAGGCACTCTCACCGACCTTCCAGGGAAGTCGGCCGAGAAGAGCCGAGAAGAGAGGAGTCCCGAAGGACATATCGCGAGAGAGAAGCAGACCCCAAAGAACATCGGCATGTTCCGGGGCGGATATTGTGCTTCGATGCATCCTGCGGGGAAGGGTCGAAAAGGGGCCACCATGAGGCCGAGAGTAGTGCGCCAAAAAGGCTGAAGTCTGGAGACAGCCGGGCTGCAGGGAGAAGTAAAGAAGACTTGAGAGATTACCTCAAGAGGAAGCAAGAGAATGCCGGAGTCGAAGTGACCTCCTCGGTTAAACCGAGGACACCATTCTCGGTGGAATTGGACAGATTCGTCGCGCCGAAAAGATTCAGTATGCCGAGGTTCCAAATATATGATGGTAAGTCAGACCCTAACTTCCATGTTGGATTATTTTTGAATTCAATGGCATTATATAGTGGGAACGAGCCGTTGCTCTGCAAAGTGTTCCCTTCATCCTTCGGGGAGATTGCATCGGATTGGTTCCACAAATTACCGAAGGGGAGCGTGAAGAATTGGGAAGGCCTGGCCGAGATGTTTGTGGCCAGGTTCATAACAAATAAACTTCAGCCATTGAGGGTGGATGCATTGATGGCTCTGAAGATCAGCAAAGACGAAAGCCTTAGGGCTTATGCAAAGAGGTACTATGAGGTGTTCAACAGGATACCTGAATGCAACCAGGAGGTGGCCGTCGTGTCTTTCAAGAACGGCCTGAAGGATGACTGTCCGCTGCGGAAGTCTTTGGCGAAAACCCTGCCAAAGAGCATGGAGGAACTCATGGCGAGAATTGAGAAGTATGCACGAGCCGAGGAAGATACCTCGGGGAACAAGGAGACAAAGACAGAAAAAGTCAACGGCTCGCCGAAGCGAGGCCGAGGTAACAACGGACCCAACAAACAGGAGACGGAGTTGAGGGCCAAGCAA
>CM069912.1:96502980-96610432 GCA_036172215.1 Camellia granthamiana | reverse complement strand
AGTAAGAAGGTTGATGAAATTGGGTTGTTGGTAAATAAATGCTAAAATCATTTGTAACTGTGGTTAGTTAGAGGTGCATCCTTTGGATTTTGGCGGCATCAATTTCTCATAGTGAAGTTTGCTATACGCGAGTCTATACAACAATTGAAATTATACATTTGATTAAATTGCAGTCCATTCCAAAGCAATTGCACTAGACTTCAAAGCCCCTAGGTAGAGGGACAGTAGAACATAGAGCGTTATGTGACATTAAATTATTAGTTCCTACTGTGATCTCTTTATGTGCTATAAGTTGTAGGCTCTTTATGCACTTCTGAGAATGCCGTATGGAGTTGTCTTCAAATCATACTTCAATTTATTAACATGGTAAAAGCATGTAATAAAATGACTTTTATTTGGTAACTCATTCAGTTAGTGTTACGAAAGGGATAGATGATGAGGGACCCAAAAACTGAATCCTATAGTTTAGGATTACACTTTCTTCCACAAAATTAATGGAGATAACCATTTTGTATTAATATATTCAATACAAGGATCAATTCTTTGCTCACAAATGTGGCCAATGATTTCACTAAATTTCTTTAATCAAACAAAACATCTTTGGGCAAAGCATTTTTATATAATATATTTGTGAAGTTCTAATGATCCTAACATAATGCTTCTCTATTTGTTAGATTACAAAAATAGACATAGTCCATCACCTATTGTATGCTAAGAGTTTATTTACCCATTTTAGTTATAAAATTCAAATGTATGGAAGGTAAAATCCTTTGAAGTCCAAATGAAATTCCAATTGTTTATTTATTTTTACATTCTTCCACTATATGACAGAAGATTTTTGGCATTTTTCATTATTAGAGTTATCTTGCATAATCTAACCTCTATGGAATATAATGAAGTCAATGAACCTCAATTGCTCTAACCATGTAAGAGCTCCGTAATAGGAGTATAAGACCTTTTTCATTGACTTCTCTACCACTCGGGTGAGTACAGTAGTCCACTTGGCTTCATGTAACAACTAACAACTAACGATTAACAATTTTTGACTGCATCTCCTTGTACTATCATTATCAAACTATGCAACACACATCCTCATTACCCTCTTTTTTTGGTTAAGACATCACTATTAACAAGCTTTAGCCTCTTTGGCTAGCACAAAATCTCCACCAGTGCACATAGGGATTTTCTGGGGAAAAAAATTATGTTCATATGTTAGAATTTTGCACAATCAACCATATTGGTCTAATATTTATTGATTTATCAATTCCTCTTCTATTATTTGGTTTTAGAGATGGAAAATAATTTTCCCTGATAAATAACTATGAATTTACTAAAATGAAAGGCCCAATGAATAAATAGATGAGCTATACAAATAGAAAAATGATGCTTAACCTTTGGACTGAGTTTTTTTTAGCTTCCTCTTTCCAAATGTTGATTTTTTTTTTTTTTTTTAATTTACACATGCTCTTCTTATATATGTTGATGTACTTAATGCGCTTCATATTTGGTGACAATCAGGTAGTATCATTATTACAAGCCTACAGAATATAATACCAACCGAGGGTTTGAAGGGACTGTACCATGGCCTTTCACCAACATTGGTGGCACTACTTCCAAACTGGGCAGTGAGTATTACTTTTATTGAGTTGTTTCTTGAAGATTAATGACCAGTACTCCTTTATTATGGAAGCCATTGCAGATTCAAATATATATATATTAAAAATCTTATATACTTGAGTGCACCTTCATATCTTTCCTGATTTAATGTATTCTCCCCTCCCATTTTGTTGGATTTCTTTTCTAGACAGTGCTCATTGCTTGCTTATGGTTACACTGCTGAGGAGTTTTTAGTTCCAACAAAGGAATCAGCCTGTGGTTTTCTTGTGTCCGAATCTCCAGAAATCCCCTCTTTCTTTCTTTTGTTAATTCTTTTATAAGTTGAATGCTTCTGTAGTGAAAAAACCTGTTGTGGTTCCCATTTTAGTTAATAATTGTTCCAGAGAACTAGGATAAAGCCTTCAACACAGCCAACCCATTTTGGAAAATTTATGACGAAACCAAATATTTTTTGCCCATAGAGCGGGCTCATTTGCCAGTGTTCTATGGCAATTTTTGTTGTTACTTTGTCACTGCATGTCTGTCTTGCGAACGTTCCAATCTTATCCTTTGCTTCTTCCTTATTTATCTAGTAATTTGTTCTCCCTGGGAATTCATTCAGGGGCAAAGCAATATCTGTATTTCTAGTTTCATCAAGTCATTGTGGGAAAACAACCATATTAGAAGCTACCTCTTTGGTAATTGTGTGTGCAAAATGTAGTAGAATCCTCTCACTTTCCCCCCTGATTTAAAAGCTGGCTCCAGCCAATCTCTCCCAACAATATTTTTTTCATTGTTTTATAAGATTATAAGATTTTGCTCCATGCTTTTATCCTTCTTGCGTGTTTCTTGGAAATCAAATTTCTTTTCACAGTATATTTCTTGAATTGATATTTAGAATACATTTTCAATATTGTTTTCCCCCTTATATTTTCTTTGTATTTCTGTAAGTGACAAAACTATTTATATTTTTTTAATGTAGGTGTACTTCACAGTCTATGGGTATCTGAAAGACCTGCTCCATACACATGGTTGGTAAAGCTTTTTATAATGTTCCCATTTATCAATTGATTATTTTGAGTTGTTATGAGACACTTTGTTGTACTTGTGAACTGTGAAGTTTAGTTGGTTGGTTTGTTTTCTTCTTACATTTCATACTGTGATAATGCAGTGAATAACTGTAGTCAACTTATAGTTGGTGTTAATATGAGTGCTTATTTTTGTTCAGTTGGTTGTTTTGATTTCTTTTTACATTTCATACTGTGATAATACAGTGAATAACAGTGGTCAACTTACATTTGGTGCAAATATGATTGCTGCTTCAGGCGCTGGTGCTGTCACAGCAATTAAATCCACTGTGGGTTGTTAAGACCAGACTCCAAGTAGGTTGGATCTTGTTATCTGCAGTTTCTTTCAAACTTATTGAAGTAGATTAGTGAATGCTTTTAGTTTCTGCGTGCTTGACTTGAAAACAAATACTTGTACCTATAACTTATGTGTATGTATTACTATTGCAGAATTCTGTAGTTGTAATTAATTTTGTTGGAGAATGTTCTCCTGTTGGTCAAATGAGATGGAGTTTGAAAGAAAAACTCCTTTCAAGTGCTAGGACGCACACCAAGCTGGAATAGGTTTTGAGCTCTGAAAGTAAGCCTTCTGGCACACTTTAAATAAAGTGGATATGAACTAAAACATTAGTAGTGCAACTGAGTATTCCCAATAGCGATTGATGACACCACCGGCAGTTGAATAACTCTACATTTAGTCAGAAAACTATCATTAATAGGAAGTAATTGATGATGATCATCAGGGTATTTATAGTAAGCTGTGTAGCCTGAGCAGCGTTTTTAATAACTGTAACTGTGATTACAGCGAAAGAAATCCTCAATCCGCCGATCAAGTGCACTGTCACTGGTGGGGCATTAACAGAAGGTGCATTGGGAAGAGTCCAGCTCAAGTAGAAAGTGAAAAGATCGCAACTTTTGGATTTTATGAGGCTTTCAAGCTTTTTTCAAGCTTTTTGTCAGTAACATTTAGGATATGATCATCATCATCATTGTTGGTCCAAAACGAAATTGAGTTTTGGAATTGCTTCGTTGCAATTTACAGTGCACAACCCACAATGGGGACAAGTGGTGTTGGATTAAGGTAACTTGATCTGCCCAAGTTTTCCACACTGGAAGGACTCTGGACCATTTTGGAATGAGGTGGTCTTCTCCAGAAGAGTGAATAAACAGTAGGTGTGAGAGGACAAAGAAAGCTAAAATGGAGGGAGCAATCATTGTAGATTCACAATTTAACAGATAATGAAACAACCAAACACAGTGGGAGAAGAACAAAATTCTCTATTACTTGGAAGGAGGTCTCTGCGAGCAGGGACGGACTGATAATTTTCACATAGGCAAACATGTATATACTAACAAAATTTTTAAAAAGAAAATATGAATTATAATATCAATTTATACTAGTATAAAAAGTGAAAGTAAGATGAAAAATGTCTATGATAGAATTGATAATAAAATCTTGTATAATGTCTTTATCAATGAACGCGATTAAGTAATTAGCTGATAATTTATTTTATTTTTTAGAAACTTGGACTTCACTACAAGAAAATACACATTTGGCGACTAAATTTTTAGTCGCCAAAAGTGATTTTTTAGTCGCCAAAAGTCGGGTTTAAGGTTTTCGCGACTAAATTTTTTAGTCGCCATGTTTGTCGCTGGAAAACTGTCGCGGAAGGTATGGGCGACTAACCCGCTTTTAGTCGCCAAAAACAAACTCTGTAGCGACTAAAATTTTCGTCGCCAAAGCTCATTTTTATTTTTTAAATTATACATTTGGCGACTAAATTTTTAGTCGCTAATAGTGAATTTTATTTTTTTAATTTATACATTTAGCGACTATTTTTTCCGTCGCCAAAACTAAAGCTTTTGGCGACCACCTGTTTTAGTCGCCAAAAGCATATTTAAAATAAAAAAAAAAAAAAATTAAACCTGTTGCTCCCAGCTAGTTTCGAACTTGCGACGTCCCACTGCCACATGCCAAACCCTTTGCACAACACTCCCTCCACCATGCCAGTACATCATCACATGAACATATATGCAATACATATTATTTATATAGTATATTAACCGCAATTAATACAAAATAATATTTATAAAATATAATTTTTTTAATTCAATATAATTTATGTCAAAAATAAATTATTTACTAAAAAAAATTTAGGCGACTTTTGGCGACTAAAACCATTATTTAGTCGCTAATTGTATTATTTTGGGCTACTAATTATTTATTTGTCGCTCAAAAAACATGTTCCAATTAAAAATCAGCACTTTTGGTGACGAAACCTAATTTTAGTCGCCAAAAACGTCCCCTTTTGGCTACTAAACAGAATTTTAGTCGCCAATACTCAGTTTTTAGCTATTAATTATTTTTTTGTAGCCAAAAAGCTTCACTTTCAGCGACCAATCTGTTTTTAGTCGCCAAAACACCTACAATCGGCGACCAATCTGCTTTTTAGTCGCCAAAAGCAGCACCTTTGGCTACTAATTTGTTTTAGTCGGCAAAAACCATGACTTTTGGCGACGAAAATTGTGTTAGTCGCTGAAACCCATATAATAGGCGACCAAACTGATTTTTAGTCGCCAATACATATACATTTGGCGACCAAATTGTTTTAGTCGCCAAATGTCTTCATTTTGCACGACTAAAATGGATTTAGTCGCCATTTGTGCACCTTTCAGCGACGAAATTCTATTTTTTAGTCGCCATTGGTGCTTTTTGTTGTAGTGCTTGTAATTAATACGAGTTATAAGAAATTAATTTCTTTTATTATTTTTGTCTATTTTTTTTAATGTTATATTTTGATCCTATGTTTCATAGATATAGAGTGAAAAACACTTAAAATTTTTAAAAATAAAAAAATTTAGAGGGGATGAGTCTCTAAAATATATAGATAATTGTAGTTAACAACACTATAATAAATGGTGTTTTTGAAATCGTAAGGGGGCAATTGCCCCTTCTTGCCGATAGGCTGTATTTGCACCTCAAAAATTAGGTTAGGCACTAACTTAATGAATTTTTTTTTAATTACTATTTCGTCCCCATTTAAAATGACCAAAAATTACTTAATATTGAAAAAAATATAAATCAAAGTGTTTTGAACACTTCATTCATAATCAAACTCAATCTTCCATTCTTTTCCTACTCTCTTCACTTTATATCTTTATACTCAACTCTAATTTGAGGTGCATTTAAAAGTAGCCCTGCTTGACACTCCAGTTTACTTGGAAATATATTGTTATAAGACGACCAATAGAAAAGATGACTAAAAGTAGAGCCAAATGGTTTTTTTGTTTTTTTGGGGGGTAGGTGAGCCAAATGGTCTACTTGTTCACTAATCAATGCAATGGTTGGTTGGCCAAAGACTCAAGTGTTTCCTATTCACCTTCCTCAGTGACCCATCATTATGTGAACTTCACCCGTTATTAACTCTTAAAACTCTCTCATTCTCTCTCAGCATTCTTACATGAAAATTGAAATTATCAAGAATTTTGAATACCTCAAACAAATCAGGAATACTAATTAGTTAAATTCATCCCCAACCATACCCCAATCTAGCTTATTGAAAAGTTTATGGTGTAAATTGAAATTGATGAAACTCATATTTGTATGGTTTCGATCCGATCTGATAACCTGTCATAGAAGATAAGATAAGTCTTTGGGGATACCGTTGTGATGCTAGCCAAAGACCCTTTGATATCTTTGCTAGAGAGAGAGTAGAAATGGAGAGTTTAGGATTTTTTGTCTTTATCTTGGCTTTTTATAGAGGGTCTTTATCTTGGACTACTAGTGGTGGTGGGCCTCAGTCTCACTCGACCGTAGGTTGCCATGGGTTGAACTACCCAACCTGGGTCATAACTAATTGTGTATATATCAGAAACTATGGAGACTAAAGTGACATTTTGTTTAAACTACAAGAACTAAAGATGTAATTTACCTTTCTTTATAAATCAAGTTTAGTTGTAAAAAATTGTATGGGATTAGCATTCTCATGTGATCATGTTTGATTGTCAGACTAAGTCAAGAGTAATTATGAGTACAGTGAGATTGAGTAATGATATTACTAGTGTTGTGGTATTAGATTGGATTGGAGATGTAAGATAAAATGTATTTATTTGTGCATTAGTATGATTATATTAGTTTATTAGAATTAATTTTACAAAATTACGTAAAACCCCATATTATATAAAATATGACTTTGTCATTTACTTTGCAAAGGCAAAAGCAAAAGTTAGTAAAATTCTTTGATTAAAGCCATTGAAATTTCACTATTATAACAGGAATAAATGTTGTTACAATTCTATTTTCGAATAGAGAAATTTTAAAATTTATGAGTTAAAAATTACAAATTTGAGAATTGAAAAACACCACTACCACCAATCGTTACCACCAAAGCACAATAATTGAGCACTAACAGCAAACCACCATCACCCCAAATTAACATTGATTTAAAAGAAATTATGTGCCAACACTCCAAATCCGTACCCTTAGGTTTTTGCATCTCTATAGTATATGCCAACATTCCAAACAGGTCGCTAGAGGGATTAAGCCTCCATTTTTGTTGATACTTCAGTGAAGATGTTGCTAACAGTGAGCTCTAAAACATGTGAAAAGTAAACTTACTCCTAAAATTTTAAAAAATCTAGAGACTCTTAACTACCAAATAATTTAAGTAGGATTTAAGCTCGTACAAAATTATGATCAAGAAGGTATTGCAAATTTTCCAATTTTAGGCCCAATTTGGCAAGAGATTTTTTTGATTAAAAAAGCAAAACATGTAACAAATTCAACCCTCTTAGCAAAAAGTCACATCATCCGTAAGCAAAAAGTCACATCATCCGTACCTATCAATTAATTATTTTTTTCCTCATAACTATCTATTCAATCAAAAAAAATCATTCCAAACAGATTTATTTTTTTTACCTCATAGAAAAGTAAAAAAATCAAAATGCCACTAAAAAAGCTAAATTCCTAAATGAGCACTTAAAAACCTGGCAAGAAAAGAAAAGAAAAGAAAAAAATGATGACCTTTGCTATAGTAATCCCTGGATTATGTTCTTCTTCAAAAATGTCCCACCATTGTAATTCAATGGATTTTTAATCTAATTAAACATTTTTATGGTTTGCATCCAAAGAAGAAGATAAAAACTAGAACCTACTTAGATAATTTTATGTTCAGAACTTGTAGTAAATTGCTAACATAACATTAAAGTTTTATTTGAATCTTGAATTTGTGTAGAGATTTGCAAAGAAAAAAATAAAGAAAGTAACAAATATTTAGTTTATACTTTAGTTCTTTTCTTTTTCCTCGACAAATTACTCCTCAAATCCAATAATTAAACGCTGCAGGATACAAAACTAGAAAACTGATGCCCTCACTTTTTTTATATGAAGCAGAAATTTCACCAAATATGTTACTCATTTACCATATGTATTGTACAACCAGCTGATCATTATCAAATTTTTCAAGATGTTATTTTGTTGCATATCCCCCATTCTAGAGAAGAATGAATTCAAACCATAACCTTAATTTGCATGAACATAATTCACCATATTTTACAGTTCCACAAACTTTCAAGCCATAAATTGTCATATGATTCTGTCGGACATAATTACACCATCTTTCTTAAAATTAATTTGTGTTACTGAAGGTTTTATTGACATCTTTTATGATATTGGACATCTCATTCCCAAACCTATTTTTGCAACAGTCGTCGGAAGCAGCGCATTGACTACACCAACAAATTAAATGTGCTGCAAAAGATTAATGAAAACAGAAAAGTATACATAATTTGCATACCAAAATGATGGTTTTATTACTTAAAAATATAGTGCTCATTAAAATAATATTTAGGCTTTGTTTAGCATGTGCTATTTTAGGACATTATCTTATTTGAGTCACAACCATCTTATTTAAGTCATATCACTTCTTATTTAGGTCAGATCACCTCTCTACCACATTACTTCAACCCCAATCCACACTTCACATTTTTTCGTAAAAAGTCAAAAAGTGTACTAATTTAACACTTCCCAAACAAACCCTTAATTACCAAAATGCCACTCACATCATTTTGGTGAAAATTATGTATAAAAATTCTATAAGAACAGTATTTTCCTAGTGCAAATGGACTAATGAGTGATCACATTCACCTTCCTCCACTCAACCATTGGTACTGGGCTTGACTGAGGAAAAAATACTTTTGGGGTCTCAAAAGTTTCAAATTTATTGGAATTCATTAACGCTATGTTTGGTTAGGAGATTTAAAGAGAGATTTGGAAAGGGAAAATGAAAAGTTAGGTGAAATGTGAATAAAATATGCCTATATTTCACCTAATTTCACAAACCTTTTCCCTTTCCCTTCCAAATCCCTCCACCAAACACAGCATAAAGTTCTATCAATTGAGTAATTAGGTAAACTCTATCAACTGAGTAATCAGGTATACTCTAGAATATATGGAAAATGCAAATAACTTACAAATTTGGCTACAAAATAGGGTGCACTTTGTTTGAACAATATAAGGTCCAAGTGAGAGCTTTAATCAAATTGACAAAACATCTGGTACTTCTGTTCTAGACTACTTTCTAAGTCTTGCTTAAATCTACTATGAAACAGGCATACTTGTATAATTTGTAAAGGTTCATAATACTACTTCTTTTTTTTTTAAATTCAAATTAGATAATGAGATACCATATTGAATGTTACTAGCTTAAACCCTTACGCTGTATTTGGTTGAGGGATTTGAAAAATGACAGGGAAAAAGTATGTAAAATATGAATAAAATATACCTATAATTTACCTAATTTCACACACCTTTTCCCTTTTTCTTTTCAAATCCCTTCCCAAAACTCCAAACCAAACATAGCGTTAGGAAAATTTGAATTGCAGCAATCACAGACATTAAAAAAAGAGAAAGGAAAAAAGAGAGAAAAAAAAAAAAAAAAAAGACTCAATTTATCTAATTTTCACTAGTGCATTACCTTGGCAATAGATGTATGCATTGTGAATCGTACAATGTTAAGGTGCGAATGTAGTTGAAGAATCGGGAGTTGATCTTGGGGGAGAAGATAAGTAAGGCTTAGGCGGGACTTGCAAGGACTCCACGTTGCCTTCTAGCATCTCCACCACCTTGCTGATTGATGGTCGGTGCAAGGGATCTGTTTGTATGCACCACAAGCCGACTATAATCATCTTTCTTGCACTTTCATTTGCCTCATCATTCATAATGCCATGCACTCCAAGTTCTTCATCTAGCACAAGTCGATTGTATATCCAATGTGGAAAGTATATCTCACTAGTACGATCAACTTCGACATCAATATTCTTTCTTCCTCCAACCATTTCTAGAACCAGCATTCCGTAACTATAGACATCTGACTTGTGTGAAACTCCTCCAAAGTTTCTACAAAATACTTCTGGGGCAATATAGCCGGCTGTCCCTCTAGCACCCAATAGTGATACAATACTCTCTTTTCGTGGGCATAGTTTGGCGAGGCCAAAATCGGAGATCTTTGGACAAAAGTCCTCATCTAAAAGAATATTATGAGGCTTTATGTCAAAATGCAAAATTCGCATGTTACAACCACGGTGCAAGTATTCTAATCCTCGAGCAATACCAACTGCAATTTGGTACAAAGCTTCCCACCCTAATTGGTGATATGTCAAGGAATTCCCATCATGAATGAATTTCTCAAGGGATCCATTAGGCATGAACTCATATATGAGAGCTCTGTTTCGACCCTCAAAACAAAACCCCATAAGAATCACAACATTAACATGAGAAGTCCTACTAATGGTTGCAACCTCGTTAATGAACTCTTCTCCGCTGCCTTTCAACCCTTTTAGAACCTTCACTGCCACGAGGCATCCATTGTCTAGCTTTCCTTTGAAGACACAACCATAGCCTCCTTGACCTAGTTTAACTCTGAAGGAGTTGGTCATTTTCTTGATATGAGAATAAGTGTACCTTTTTGGAGGAAGATATCCACAATTCTTTAGAAAGCCCTCAACATTTTGGTAGCTCTCTGTTTTATTCTTCCAAAAGAATGTGAATTGATCATTTTGTGCAAGTTTCCTTATGATGCAAAACAATAGGATTACTATAATCCCAATTCCGACAATAGCTGAAGGAGTTGCAAAATGAAAAAAATTAAGCTAATGTGGTTACACAAAAAAATTAGCTTAAAATACTCAAACATATAAATATTGATAAAAAAAATGAATATTACCTGTTCCGAGAATCAATATCAACTTCCTGCTTTTTGAAACCACTATCAAGGAGAAAAACATCAATTAGATGTTTAAAAAGAAGGGAAAAAAAGGTTGAATTCAAAGCAAGTTACTTTCCATGTTCTGGATGCACTCGAGCTTTATTAAACGATAAACTACCCTTAATTAAAGAGACTTAGTGTTTCTCTAGTCTATTATTTGAATTGGAGGGTGTCATTAGCTCATTTAGACTAGAGGGTGTCGTTGGTTCACTGTGGGCCCTACATTGTGTCCACTTCGATTATCTAAATAGTTCATCTTGTAAGGTTTACTAAGAAATTATTATTGCAAAAAATCAAGTTGATCAAACATTGGTAACCATATGATCGGATCACAAAATTATTCAAAAAAAAAAAAAAATGAATGGCAAATATGATTTTAAGAATAAGATGTTAGTTTTTTTTTTTTCATGATTTTATAATCCAATCATATATATTTTTGATTAACTTGATTTTTTGTATGAATAATTTTATTGCGGACCTACAAAATAAACGATTCAAATTACTAAGATGACCAAAAATGGGTCCACAACAAACAAACTATAGCTAATCTATGTTTTTTTCACCCCTCCCTATTATAGAACAAAGATGAATAGCTTCTTTTCTCAAGTGTTTGCTTGCCTAGAATTTTGATACCTGAGAAGAAAAGTAAATAAAATAAGTTGGTAAATAACTTCACTCAGCTAATTTGTTTGAAGAACGCAACGTTTCAATATTTTTTCTTATTTTACTTTTATCTTTTTTCACTTTTTCTTGACGTTTAGGTGTATTCCATTTCAATATAGTGTTAAACTTAATTTTCTTGATGAATTTTCTTTTCTTAATTTATTATAATAATTTTAAAAATGCAAAATTGTGGTTATTATTTTTTAATATAGTTGCACAGGCATTTTCCTGACCACTAGTTTCTAATTGAAAGGCAAGATTGAAAATTTTTGGATTAATTCAGAATACTTATGCCGAAATTCCAAAGGTGCTTCCTACTCAGCTTCCTCAGTGACCCAGCACTACATGGACTTGACCCATTATTGACTTTTAAAACCATCTCTCAGTATTCTTATATGAAATTATCAAGAAATTTGAATACCTCAAGCAATCAAAAATTCTGAATTATTAGCTAAATCCATTCCCCAACTAAACCCCGACAGTTATGATATGGAAAAGGGTACGTTTTGATTGACTGAAAGCAGCAAATGAAAAACTTGAAAATTGAAAATTGAAAACCGAAGCTTACATAAAAATCTAAACTCTGAATTCAGGTTGTGAAATATTGCTAAACAAACAATACCAGGCATAACGCAGCAGGCCATTAATTTGCAGGTGTGTCCATACCTTTATTGGTGGTTGCACAGTGAAATTTCTGGTTGTCATTTTGACATTGGCCTCCTCGTAGGTAACACCTCTGACAATCCGCAGACACATGCAATTCTAGATAGACGATATCGGTTAACAGATTGAATGGGTCACTGACATTAGGATTCGTGTTTGATGAATTCACGGGCAGCTGAATTACTGAGCAGCTAGGTGGAAGACGAGCAGGAAAGGATAACTGATCATATGGATATTTATAGTGCAAATCGTAGTTTTCGCAGTTTGTGTAATTATGAAAATCCCTGAAATGATCTGTTTTGGGGGAAACAAGATCAAAATTTTTGTTGCATTTGAAGAAGGTGAGATATGGATAGATTGTAAATGACATAGAAGAAGTATTGGGAAAACTCAAATTCTTGAAGACATGGCAACTCTTATTTCTTAATTGGGTTTGAAGAAATTGGTCGCGGATTTGTAAAAAGTTTTCTTCTATTGCTACTACATCATACCACGGCCCTTCATTTCCCAGTTGGATTTGTGAAAGTGGTTCATCACAAGTTACCGTGCACAACCCACATTGGGGATACGTAGAATTGGAGAATGGAAAGTTTAGTGGATGATGGAATGGTTTGCAGTCGAAGGACTTGGGACAAGTACTCTGGTTTTTGTTGTCTTCTTTGGCCGAGAACGAGTGAAGAAGAAGAAGATGAGAGAGGAGAAAGATAGCAAGAACGAAGGGAACATCCATTGAAACGGAAATTCCCAGAAAAAAATCAGAGACCAAAACAACCACACACAAAAGCAAAAACAAAACAAACAGGAGTGAAATGATCTTCCTAAAAACTCACGAGTTTTTTGAACTTTGTGCTAGTGCAGAATTCAATATAATTTAGAATTGATGATGTTGAAAGATCTGCTCAACACGGCAGTTGACTTGAATGACCCCAGTTGGCTCTCTCTATTTCTGCCTTGGAATGGTCGGTCGTGCAAAGACCCCAAATGCAAGAGTTTCTTTCTCACTTTCCTCATTTTGATTTTTGAGCCCCATTTTATTCACTCATCCACACTCTTCTCTTATTGGTTAGAACAACGAGGTTCACTGCTTTAAATGGGTCCACATCACTACTTTTAACAATCAAAGAGAATGGTCGACTGAGTAAATACTTCAATATGGTGGTTTGATGCGATTTATTTAAGTTGATTATAGTTTTATGTACTTTTTTGTTTCAAAATATTAATTTTTTATTTTATTTTTTATTATTTTAAAATATTAGTCTCTTTTTAAAAATTAAAAAATAAAAAAAATATGAATTTCTTATTTTATCCTTTTTTTTAAATTTATTAATAACACAAAAAGTACAATTATGATAATTGATATTTCTAAAAAAATGTATTATCAAAGGTCAATTTTAAAAAAAATAATATTTTTAAAGTGTAATAATTCTACTATAAAAAAAAAGTTAAATTCTCCCAAAATGAATTATTATTTTGGGGCAAAGGAAGTATATATATTTTTGTAAAACGACGTCGTTTTAATTTGTTAATGATGTATCATTTGCGACGGTAGTATATATGCCGTCGCAAAAAAATAAATATTTCACATCCCACTCATTTCTCCTATTCGCAGTCATGCTAAAATCCCCAAAATCCTCAAATCAAAATCCCTAAAATCACCAAACCAAAATCCTCAAAATCCCAATCCATTGATCCAACTATTAGAACCTAAATCCCAGAATCCCCAAAATCCTCAAATCAAAATCATTCGGTGCCGGAGTGAAGGAGGGTGAACGACGGCATTCGCAGAGTGAGGAGGGTGAACGACGACCTTCGCCGGAGTGACGAGGCAGCGACTGTGAACGACGAGTGACGAACGACTGTGAAAGACGAGTGACGAGGCAAGAACGAGGGTGAACAATTGCAAACGATGAGTGACGAGGCAAGACTGTGAACGACTGTGAACATTTTAAGGGTGAGTTCCACCACCTTCAATCCTTTCCATTCTTCAATTTGATTCCCACTTTGGGACCAACTCACACATGCTTAGTACATACACACCTATACAATCCATACACACTAAGCTTCCTCTGTTTTATTAGGAAGGACTGCAACCTGAGCTGTGGCTGCAGTCTCAACCTTGTCAGCACAATTTATAGTTGTTGCTAGCTTCATATAACTAATTAAAATTACTTAATATCTTTTGTTGTTAGAATACATATTAACTCCTCATAAATATATAAAAATATACGTGGTTAAATGATTATACAGAGGATAGGTTATATTCAGTATCCTGTCAAAACAAATCATATTTAAGTTAGCCTTTTCATGAGGTTCTTCGACTAATCATTTTAAATGACTTAGCTTGATAACAAGGAAACATATATATTAAAATGAACAAAGGACATATGTTATGAATTATATTAATGCATTGACTCACATGTCATCCTAGAGAATTCTTGATTGTTGATCACGATCTTCAGCCAATTGTTTCCATTGTGCTCTGGCCTTGCCTTAATTTTCCTAGCAGATTCCTCAGTGAAACGGAGACAAAAGTTTACTTCAATTATCTGTAGCACAGGGATATTCCCGAAATCATATGGGATCTCCTTGAGACTATAACATTCTTCCAACACTAAATGCTCAAGGCTTGGAAAGTGAGTGCTAGAGGCAATCCATTCTTCAACACCGAGACATTTGAGTTGACGAAATCCCCCACCAGTTGTTTCCATTCTTCAATCCTTTCCATTCTTCAGCCATTTCATTTTGTTTTAAGAATTTGGAGTTCTCCCATTCTTCAATTTGTCTTTGCAAATCTCAATTGATTCCCACTTTCGGAAATTCATTCAGTGATCATCATTATCATTATCATCCATTTCTTTCTCTTAAGAGTCCCACCTCACACACCATGGTTTTAGAGGTAATATATTATATAGCTCATCCTTGTTCATTTGGGTTTTTCTATTCAATGCAATTTGATTAATTGTCTTCAACTCATGTTGTTTGATTATTTGGTTTAGAATCTTAAGCGATATGTCTCTGGTTGTGCTTGCCATTAAGGACCAACTCATGATCATTTGATTTTTTGTTTTTGAGTTAGGCAGAAATTAAAATAAAGTAAAAATGCCCCTCAAGATCTATTTTGTGCTTGGTTTGGAGGTAATTTTAATTCTCGATACTTCTGCCTCTAGTTACATAGTTGAATCCCAAAAATTGTTCTGGGCTGCTTTTGCTTTTTGATGTCATGAAATCATGTCCTTTGTTTGTGTTTGTTGCAAAAATCTTTTTATTTCAGTTGGTGCAGTACATTAACCAATGACGAGTGGAATCTCTCCTTACAACCAGGAACTTTTTTTTGTGTTTGGATCTTAGATTTGTAAAAAGATTAACGAGGGAGTGTGTTTGGCTGTGTTTTCGATTTCTGTTTTCAGTTTTTTTTAAAACACAGCTTCTATTTCATTTTGATTTCCTTTTTTTACATTCACAATTTTTTTCACAAATCCAAAATTAAAACACAGCCTATGTTAGAGTGTATATATATTTATTTATTTACCAACTAAGTGAGTAGAAATCTAGGCAAAGTGAAGTGAGTTATCATTATGAAAGTGGAATACAAGTGCTGTATCTTTTACTCTTTTTTTTTTTTTTTTTGTGGTCATTTCCCTTTTCGCTGAAGTGAATAGTTTGTTGACATAAAACTACTCATGACTTGCTGACTGAGTTATACTAACTAATGAATTAAACATGTTTGATAAAAAGCCATAATGAAAAGAAAAGAAAAAAATAAAAAATAGCTCTATTGTACATTTAATTTATTAATGGAGGCAAATCTTTAATGACAAAGAGCTTACATCCTGCTGCAACAGAAGCACATCCTTTATACGCACCTTCGTCCAGTTGCTCCTCATTTTCATCTTCTAACCTTGATACAGAGGTAGGTAATTCTTCTTCTTCCTTACCCCATCTGTTTCTTTACATCTCTTTCATTTTCTCCTTCACATACATCATGTGTGGATATATGGCTTCTTCAAGAAAGAATGACATTCACTTTCTATTTTTTCTGCCAAGTTCAAACTAAGCTAAGTCTCCTGCTTAAATGACTATTCCAGAACCAATTTTAATTCATTGTTTGAGAGATGCTACAGAGTTAGGCATGTGTGGATTAAAGGGTTTGATGTCTAAAAAATTTACTGTGACCTGTCTAACATTGGTTAGTTTCAAATTGATGAACATATTGTAAACCAACTACGAACTATCTGAGGATAGCATTTGGCCCAATAGCGCAGGCCCTTGGTTGTTTCCTCACTAATTGGGATTCAAAGCCCACCAATCCCCTCTTCCCTTAGGATAATTAATATGTGATATTATGTCTTGTAATTATATTTTTACGCTTACATCTCATTATGACTCTTACATTTGTTGTAATTATATTTTTTTCTAGGGCATATTTGTTTTGCATGTGAGATGTATATCTCCCAGTAAGTTTGCCTGAAGCAAATTAATAGTGGGAAACACATATGAGGGAAGTACAGATGATGGATAAGAGTTGGATTGATTTGCCAAATAGGATGTCGAGGGAATACATTAATGGGATTGATCAATTCCTTGTGTTTGCTTACACCAATAGGGTTGAAGGTTCGATGATTAGTTGTTCGTGTAGAAAATGTGAGAATCGATACCATCTTGTGCAAGAGGGTGTACGGGAGCATCTGATTTTGAATGGTTTTTTAAAAAAGTACAAACATTGGATTAATCATGGAGAATCTTACGTATCTCTGCATGGTAATCGAGAGAATGAAACATTAGCTAATTTAGACATTGGGGACGATATGGTTGGAGACAATCATGGATATTGTCGCACATACGGGAGAACTGTGCCTCGGAGAGCAGTGTATAAAGATGGTGCTGGGCCATCACAGTCAGTACCCCAGGCATCGACTATTGTTCAGATCACCTAGCAGGTTCGTGGGGAGCTAAGGGATAAGTTGAGAGAGGAGCTGCGAGCAGAGTTCTCTACACATTTACAGCAGCTGAGAGCTAAGATGATGGCCTTTGTGTCACAGGGGGCAAGTGTGGATCCCAACAAACAGGTTCGATATAAATTAAATTGTTTGATAGTTAAATTTTCACCCAAAATTATGTATAAAATTCGAATATGATTAACACATTATGCATTGACTATCATAGGCTCTTGATGCATTGAGTGGCCACCGGGCATTTAGGGAATCTGTAGAAGACGATAATCCATATACACCACCACCAGAAGATCAGGTACAAAATGTATCTTTACATTCTTTATCTAAAATGTATCTTTGCATTCTTTGCATTCTAAGCTAAGAGACTTGTGGGAGAAGACGGGACTCAAATCGGGTTCCCGGATTAGGCGTTAGAGACGGATTTCACTCTAAGCAAACTAGTTCTTTAAGAAACTTGAATTCGAGGTGTTAACGCCCCAAAATCACCAAAAGGGGTCGGTTTAGCACGAAACTTGGCACACACGACTACCTAGGCACGAGACTTGTGGGAGAAGATGGGACTCGAATCGGGTTCCCGGTTTGGGAGTTAGAGCTGTATTTCGGTCTAGGCAAACTAGTTCCTTAAGAAACTTGAATTCGAGGTGTTGACGCCCCAAAATCACCAAACGGGGTCGGATTGGCACGAAAATTGGCACACACGACCGCCTAGGCACAAGAGACTTGTGGGAGAAGACAGGACTCCAATCGGGTTCCCGGTTTGGGAGTTAGAGCCATATTTTGGTCTAGGCAAACTAGTTCCTTAAGAAACTTGAATTCGAGGTGTTGACGCCCCAAAATCATGAAACAGGGTCGGATTGGCACGAAACTTGGCACACACGACCACCTAGGCACGAGAGACTTGTGGGAGAAGACGAGACTCCAATCGGGTTCCCGGTTTGGGAGTTAGAGCCGTATTTCGGTCTAGGCAAACTAGTTCCTTAAGAAACTTGAATTCGAGGTGTTGACGCCCCAAAATCACCAAACAGGGTCGGATTGGCATGAAACTTGGCACACACGACCGCCTAGGCACGAGAGACTTATGGGAGAAGACGAGACTCCAATCGGGTTTCCGGTTTGGGACTTAGAGCTGTATTTCGGTCTAGGCAAACTAGTTCCTTAAGAAACTTGAATTCGAGGTGTTGACGCCCCAAAATCACCAAACGGGGTCGGATTGGCACAAAACTTGGCACACACGACCGCCTAGGCACGAGAGACTTGTGGGAGAAGACGGGACTCGAATCGGGTTCTCAGTTTGGGAGTTAGAGTCGGATATCACTCTAAGCAAACTAGTTCCTTAAGAAACTTGAATTCGAGGTGTTAGACTCCCCAAAATCACCAAAAGGGGTCGATTTAGCACGAAACTTGGCACACACGACCGCCTAGGCATGAGAGACTTGTGGAAGAAGACGGGACTCGAATCGGGTTCCCGGTTTGGGAGTTAGAGCCATATTTCGGTCTAGGCAAACTAGTTTCTTAAGAAACTTGAATTCGAGGTATTAACGCCCCAAAATCACCAAAAGGGGTCGGTTTAGCACGAAACTTGGCACACACGACCGTCTAGGCACGAGAGACTTGTGGGAGAAGACGGGACTCGAATCGGGTTCCCGGTTTGGGAGTTAGAGCCGTATTTCGATCTAGGCAAACTAGTTCCTTAAGAAACTTGAATTCGAGGTGTTGGCGCCCCAAAATCACCAAACGGGGTCGGATTGGCACGAAACTTGGCACACACGACCGCCTAGGCACAAGAGACTTGTGGGAGAAGACGGGACTCCAATCGGGTTCCCAGTTTGGGAGTTAGAGCCATATTTCGGTCTAGGCAAACTAGTTCCTTAAGAAACTTGAATTCGAGATGTTGACGCCCCAAAATCACCAAACGGGGTCGGATTGGCACGAAACTTGGCACACACGACCGCCTAGGCACGAGAGACTTGTGGGAGAAGACGGGACTCCAATCGGGTTCCCGGTTTGGGAGTTAGAGTCGGATATCACTCTAGGCAAACTAGTTCCTTAAGAAATTTGAATTCGAGGTGTTGACGCCCCAAAATCACCAAAAGGGGTCAGTTTAGCACGAAACTTGGCACACACAACCGCCTAGGCACGAGAGACTTGTGAGAGAAAACGAGGCTCGAATCAAGTTCCCGGTTTGGGAGTTAGAGCCATATTTCGGTCTAGGCAAACTAGTTCCTTAAGAAACTTGAATTCGAGGTGTTGACTCCCCAAAATCACCAAAAGGGGTCGGTTTAGCACGAAACTTGGCACACACGACCGCCTAGGCACGAGAGACTTGTGGGAGAAGACAGGACTCGAATCAGGTTCCCGGTTTGAGAGTTAGAGCCGTATTTCGGTCTAGGCAAACTAGTTCCTTAAGAAACTTGAATTCGACGTGTTGACGCCCCAAAATCACCAAACAGGGTCAGATTGGCACGAAACATGGCACACACGACCGCCTAGGCACGAGAGACTTGTGGGAGAAGACAGGGCTCGAATCAAGTTCCCGGTTTAGGAGTTAGAGTCGGATTTTTGTCTAGCCAAAATTATTTACTTAACTATCTTTGTAATTATATAGTAGTTAATTTTTTATGTTTTTTTGTAATTAAAATATTAACACATAATTGTATTATCGTTAATTATTTTTATTTTTTATTTTCAAATATTTCCTGAGTAGCAGTTTGCTTCTTATGGAATGCAGACGTGTGAAGATTGCGACAAACTTTTGTTTTTGTAACCCACGGAAGAATCATGACGAAAACTTTTATTTTTGATTTACGTTATTTAGATTTGTGAACAACATTATGTATGTATTATGCAACATTATGTGGTGGGATAATTTTGATGATGTGTTGTTATGAATGGAAGAATACTTTAATTATGGATGGATTTTTATTTATATACAGGAATTTTTATATTATTATATAATTATCAGTTTTTTTTTTGTAGTTATTTTCATTTAATACAGTAATTTTCATATTTTTAATAATTTTATTGCAGTTTTTTTTTTTTAATTTTGTTTTTTTTTTTTTGAGATGGCACCACGCTGTCTTAAAAAAGTTAGAACCAGGTTTTTTGCGACGGTATTATAGCCGTCGCCAAAGATATTGGCATTATTAATTAGTTGAAACAAAAGGCCTTGAGCGATTGTATTTTTAACCGTCGCAAATAATATTTTAGAGACGACATGTTTGCCGTCGCAAATAACCATTTTAGCGACGGTATTTTTACCGTCGCAAATAACCATTTTAGCGACGGCATATTTGCGGTCTCAAATAAACATTTTAGCGACGGTATTTTTGCCGTCACAAATAACCATTTTAGTGACGGTATTTTAGTGCCGTCTCAAAAACTTCAAATTTCTACACATTAATGGCGACACTATTTTGCCGTTGCTAAAAGGCATTTTTGCCATCGCCTATATTTTGCGACGACGTCTCACCATCGCTAAAGGCCTTTAGCAACCCCCTTTGTTGCGACCCCCCTCTTACTGTCGCTAAAAGCCATCTGCCGTCGCAAAAAAACTTTTGAGACGGCGTTTTGGGTATTTGCGACAGTATTTTACCATCGCAAAAAAGTAAATTTTTTTTGTAGTGATCAATCTACTAAACCAAAGTAAAAAAGGTATATTAACATTTCTTAACGTTTAATGAGAATACATGGACGCATTAACATTTCAATATATCATAGATACTTCTTAGACATTTGAAATTTATATCACAAACACTTCCTGACATTTAGTTAAATCACAAACACTCTTATCATTTAGAAAAAATACACGAACACCCCTTAACATTGTGCGAAAATATCATAGACACTTCTTTTAACTTAAATAAATATATGTGATAATATTAATTAAATAATTTATGTGTATTTTTATATAGGGAAAATTGGCCTAAGGTCCCTCCTCTACTTTTGATAGAAGGAGAGGTCCAAAATAATATGTTTTGATGGCTAAGATCTCTCAAATTTATTTTAGGTTATAAAGTACCTAAATTACCCTTCTTTTATAACATAAATTTGTTTGAATATTATATTGTTAACTTCACGGTGAGATTTTGAAAACTGAATTCACGGTGGAGATTTTGTCGGAGATTGCAGTGGAGTTGACGATAAATTTGTTTGAATATTATATTCTTGACTTCATGGTGGAGATTTTGGAAACTGACTTCGCGGTGGAGATTTCGTCGAAGATTTCAGTGGAGTTGACGAGAAAGATTGCTACGATCGTGTAGGTGTTACAGTGTGTTGATCGCGTAGATTTTCAGTGGAATTGAATCAGGTTTGTTTTCAATAGAGATTCCACATGGATTTTGATTTTTGTTTTGAATTTTTGTTTAGAGAGAGGCCAGCTTGATAGACTTGATTTTGATTTTTGGAATTAATTTTTGATTCTCTGTTTTTTGATCAATTTCAAAGAGTGTTGACAGCGTGTTGATTGCGTAGGTCTTTCAGTGGAGTTGAATCAAGTTTGTTTTCGATGGAGATTCCACATGGATTTTGATTTTTGTTTAGAGAGAGGCCAGCTTGATAGAGTTGATTTTTATTTTTGGAATTAATTTTTCATTCTCTGTTTTTTGATCAATTTCAAAGAGTATTGACAGTGTAGTTGATTTTGATGTTTAGAGTTCATTTTTCGTGCTTTATTTTTAATCAACTTGCTGATTAATGATGAGTTTTGTTCTATGTTTTCTCAAACCAGAGAAATTTTTTTAAACCAGAGAAATTTGATTCTCTGCACTTTTATTGGTATAGTCCAGAGGAAATTGTAAGTTTGTTATTATAATCCAACAAAAATCACAGAGAAAATTATAAGTTCATATGGACATATTATTAGAAGTTTCTAATGCAGATAGAATCTGATAAAGTGAATGTAAGTTCATAAATTTCTCTGGACTTTTATTTGTAGTTCAGAGAAAATTATAAGTTTGTTACTCACTTTCAGTTTGTAGTTTAGAGAAAATTATATGTTTGTAGAAAGTGAATATAATTTTTGTTTCTCTGAGCAAAAGTTTTTTTTTTTTTTTGTGTTTTTTCTTTCAGTTTAGATGGGTAATGCAGTGTTTTTTGTTATCTTGAAGGTATATATAAGTTTGTAAATTTCTCTGAATTTTTCTATGAGTGTAATATTCCAGAATGATGCATAGAAAATTGTTAGCTTGTAGTTCAGTGAAAATCACAAAGAAGCCTATAATTTCATAACAGATATTCTGTGTGATTTTTTTTTCTATGATTGTGTTTAATAGTTAGTAGTAAATTTCTCTGTGATTCTCTCTAGATTCATTAAGTTTCTATGATTTTGTTTTTTGTTATCTTGAAGGTGAATATAAGTTTGTAAATGTCTTTGGACTTTTATTTGAGTCCAGAGAAAATTATAAGCTTGTTATTATAATCCAGAGAAAATTACAATTTTTAGAAATTTCTCTAGACTTTTATGTTGTTCTTGTGAAGTGTTTTTCTGTTGAACAAATTATTTTTCTTGTTTTTTCTTTCAGTTTCGATGGACAGTGCAATGTTGTTACTGTGCAAATATGGGAATGATACTATTGTCATTAATGTTTCATGCGAATTGAATTTTGAGGAATTGGTTGGCATTGTGTGTAGAACATGGGAGAATTTGAAACCTGAGACTATGTGTATTTCATATTCTATTGTGGGCCATCCGAATTGTATGGTTCGAAATAATATTGATTTTCTGAATATGTTGAGGGTTGTTTGTGCACGTGGTGTTGATATAGTTGATGTTTCAGTTACTAGATATAGTACTTCTGATGAAGAGGATGAAGTGAGGTCTAATTGGGTAGATGTTGTGGATGGTGAGTGTGATAGGCTGGTGGATATTGAAAAGAATTCACTCTCTAAGTTTTGTTCTCACCAAGAAAATGTGTTATTGTCAGTTGGTTGGCGAAATAATATTATGAGTGTTGGACAAAAGTTTGAGGGTGGTGTGGTTGAGTTCCGTACTTTTTTATGCCAGTATGTTATTGAGGTTGGTTTTCAGTTTACGTATATTAAAAATGACAAGCTGAGGGTTACAACATAATGTGCATATAAGGAATCAAGGGGATGTATGTAGCGTGTACACGCTTCAGTTGAAAAAACAAATGGGTTCTTTTACATAAGAACTTTGAACAATGAACATACGAGTGGTGTGGCGGTTCGTACTAGTGAACATGCTAGGATGACTTCTAGCTTAGTTTCTGGGCTGATACTTGAAAAGGTAAGTGCAAAACCTTTAACTCGTCTAGTGGATGTTGTCAAAGAAATGAAAGACAAGTATGAGGTCTCAATCAGTTATAACTGTGGTTGGTTGGGGGTTGAAAAAGCAAAATGTAGTACATATGGGGATTTTTGTTTGTCATTCGATCAATTACGGTGGTATTTTGATGAAGCATTGAAGAACAATCCAGGTAGTCGTTTCGAGTTAGATTTTGAAGATAACAAGCATTTCAAAAGAGTGTTTGTGGCTTTTCATGCATGCATTGCTGGTTTCAAATATTGTCGGTCATTGCTTTTTCTTGATGGAACATTTTTTAAAAGACGATACAAAGGAGTTATGCTTGCTGCGACAAGAAAAGATGGGAATGAAGGTAATTGTAAATATGTCTAATTTTATCTAAGTATGTGAATTTTCTATACATGTAGGAATTGAGTGAATGTGATTTTTCTTTGACACTTTGAATTTTCTCTGGTTTTGGCCACTGTGTGGATTTTCTCTGGTTGTGGCCACTGTGAAAATTTTCTCTGGATTTTGGTCAGTGTGTGAATTTTCTTTGGATGTTGTCATTGTGTGAATTTATCTGTAGTTGGTCACTAAGTGAATTTTCTCTGGATATTGTCACTAAGTGAATTTTGTCTAGATGTTGCCAATGTGTGAATTTTATCTGTAATTGGTCACTAAGTGAATTTTCTCTGGATATTCTGATTGTGTGAATTTTCTGTGTAATTGGTCACTAAGTCAATTTTCTCTAGATGTTGCCAACGTGTGAATTTTCTCTGTAGTTGGGCACTAAGTGAATTTTGTCTGGATGTTGCCATTGTGTGAATTTTCTCTGGATGTTGGCAGTGTCAAATTTCTCTGGTTGTTTATTGTTCTAATTTTCTCTGCATGTGTATATCTAATATTCTTGTTCCTATTTGTTTTGTAGGTTTTTTCCTGTAGCTTTTGCTGTTGTTGATGCTGAGAATAAAGACAATTGATGTCGGTTCCTTGAACATTTATGTGAAGTATTGGGATCAGAAAGGGTAATAAGTTTCATATCAGACCGACATTGCGGTATTGTGGAAGGAATTGCGAGGTTTTTCCCTAACTGCTTTCATGGATTTTGTCTTGAACATATAAAGAGAAATTTGAGGGATAAGTTGTCATGTGGAAACACAAATTTGGTTAGGGAGACGATTGTGTCCAAGTTTTCAGAATGTGCATATGCGCCAACAAAGACATCATTTCATTTCAAGTTAAATGAATTAAAAAGTGAGGGAGGAGACGTTGTGAGCGTTTTCTTGAGAAGTTTACCATATGAAAATTGGAGTGATGCATATTTTGAAAGGAAACGTTATGGTGAGATGTATTCAAATATTGCTGAGTCATTCAATTCATGAATACGAGAAGCTCGGCACTTGCTTATAACAAATTTGGTGGACATGATACCGTTACAAATCATGAATATGAGGTCTGATAGGAGGCTGCTCTCTAATAAATGGAATAAAGTTCTTTGTCCTCGTATGGATAGTGTATTAGAGAAGTCTTTCTTGGATAGGAGGACATGGAATGTGAGTATATCATCTTATAATATCTTTGAAGTGCATTGTTTTCCTTCAGTTATGGTTGATCTTGGGTTGAGAACCTGTTCATGTCGAAAATGGGAAATAAATGGGTATCCATGTTAACATGCTGTTGCTACAATTTTTAGGAGTGGAAAGAATTTGAATTCATTTGTTGAACCATTTTTTCATGCTGACATGTATCGTCAAGCATACTCGTTTTCGATTGGCCCAGTTCCAACTGTTGAAAAACCTATGTGTAGCATTGATGATGCTATGATTTTACCTCCATTGAGTAAGAGACCAGCTAGGAGGCCAAAGAAGAACATAATTGCTTCTACTGGAGAGTGTAAAAGGGTGATTAAGTGTAGTCGTTGTGAGAATATTGGTCACCATAATAAGAGGACATGTAAGGAACCTTTGTTAAATAGTTGAGGATAATACATTTTATTGATTAAATAATACATTTGATGATTATTTTTGTGTATTTTGTTTTGTGAAATGTATTTTTCAGACACTATATATAATAATACCAATCAAATTCATCCAGAGAAATTTTCCAATAGCAGTGAAACTGTGCATTGTGTTTGTTGATACATACTATAGGCAGTGGGTTTGTAATACCAGTCAAATTCATCCAGAGAAATTTGCCAATAGTAGAGAAAAGTACTGTGTGCATTGTGTTTTTTGAATTTGATAATTGTTTTGTACTAACACAATGCATTACAAATTGCATAATCATATAGGCACCCTCGTTGGCACGATACATTTAATTTTGTCTGTGAAAATTTCATCCAGAGAAATTTTCCACTAACAGAGAAAATTATCTGGGTATTGTGTTTTGAAGCTTCAAATTCATCTAGTGAAATTTGCCAATAGTAGAGAAAATTATTGTGCACTTTGCGTTTTTTGAATTTGATGATTGTTTTGTACCAACACAAAGCATTACAGATTGTATGATCATATAGGCATCCCTTGGGACGATACGAGTTAAAATTTCTCTGTGAATTTCTCGTAACATCATACCAAAGAAATTTCTGCAGACAATTTTCTGTGTGTGGATTGTGTTGACAATCATAATAAAAAAATATATTTAACCATTGATAGGTATGAAATTTACATTAGTCAAAAAAGGATATATACATATATGCCAAGCATCATCATTCTTCAATGTATGAAAAAACAAATTGAATGGTTAATCCTAATTATATTGTATACATTGTCTTCCTTGCACTAGTTTTACTATAACACTTTTGGTTCTTCTTCTGAAGGTATTTGAACTGGTTCTGTCCATGACCGGCCAACTTCGGTCACAAATCTCTCTATGATTTCTGCCCTCATCAACCTTATGTCTTGTGTGGACAATTTCGAGGTGATAGGTTCATGCCTGCTATATTGTCTCATTATATAGCATACAAAGAGGCTACAATCCAGACTGCATACAAATTATAGGTATAGTTAGTTTTAAAAAACATTCAAATCAGATTATCTTAGATGTTATATGAAACTTACGAATCATTGTCTTGTTGTGGAGCATTGTTGACATATTCAAAGTCGTAATTTGTGTTTTGTGAGTTTATCAATTTGAAAGAGGGTTGTGATTGTGCCTCTCTTTCAAGGCAAGCTTTCAAAAAATTCTCCACATAATCTTGCTGCAAAAAAATAATTTTTAAATAACAGAGAAATTTACAGACAAATCAATGGGATTCTATGAAAATTATCATGACATAAACATTATGATGGATCAGAGAAATTTTCACTCGTTACCAATTGTTTTGCATCTTTGACATATTTGTCTTCTGCATCATCCCTTCTTGGCCTTAGTGAGTTGTAGAACCTCCATAAATTGTCTTGTTTGTCCATAACAAGCAATGTCCAGTGATTTCTATGTGTTGACTTCTCATTACCCCCAATATTTATTAGGAAATGGAGGAACCTGTAGTTCCTCCATGTTGTTTCAATATGCTTGTCAAATAATGAGATTCGGAAAGTTTGATTTTCCGTCATCTTGATGAAATTCTGTGGTCAAAGAAAATCAAAAAATGGTTATGTTATGAGAAAATTGAAATGACAGGAATTTAAGAAATATACACATAGAGAAATTTTAAATGCACACAACTAGTCAGAGAAAATTAGACTAGTGACACAACTAGCTTCAAGAAGTATCTTAACAAGAGAAAGTAGTAAGTAAATTCCAGAGGAAATCAAATAAAAGAGTAGTAACATACTAAGCTCTTGGATGTGAAAAAAAATGAAGTTGGTTGTTGTCTTTCTCTCATTTGGTCAGCAAAAAGGATCTTTCCATAGCCATCAATGACCTGAAAAATATCATTTATAATTGTAATATTGGTTTATAAAGGCTGATGGAACATTGCAGAGAAATTTTGATGAAAGACTTACATTGTTGGCAATTTCTTTTTGCTTTATTAGGTTTCTAATGTCTTCGAAGGTAATGAGATTCAACTCACTTGTCTAGATTAAAGCCCTACAAGATGACAAAGAAGGGATTTAATAGTTGTTAATGCAATATAAGTTAGTAAATTGTTGTTTGTTATCTTCTATTTTATTTGTTGTACTTACTCAAGTCCAGACACATTTGATATGTGCAGCAAGATGTCTTTTACATGATCTTTTATCAATCTTGAAACCGGCAGAGTTTGTGGAAAAACCAAAGATTTTCTGATACTTGTTGGTGGAGGCAAGATGTACTCATCAGCATCAAATACTTCTTTGTCTTTCGTGGTTTGCTCGATTTGCTTTGCAACTTGCTTCGAACCTCTAGTCACTTTCGTAACTTTGGGATATTGAAATTCTGGATCGTGCTGCTTTTCTTTCCTTTCTTTTGCCTTTAAATTTTTTTATCATTGATGTAGGATCTTTTTTGACTGTAGATAGTGAAAATATTAGTAAAAGTGAAATTTCTCTGAAGTAACAGATGATATTTCAATATGTAAATTTATTTGATTCAATATTTTGCAGTTACCATAGATTTTTGTCTTTTGTTTTGGTTGTTCTTTGTGTGCCATTTGTTCTTGTTGGGTTGTTGGTTGTTGTTCCACTTGCATTGCAGCTATACACAGTGAAAATCAAACAAGCCCCAAAAATCGAATAAGAAAATAGACAGAGAAAATCAAATAAGCAATAGAAATCAATAGAAATAAGCAGCAGAAACTAATGTGTTCAGAGAAATTTAACTTCCAGAGAAAATTACCATTGACAGAGAAAATTATTATAAATAGAAATTTCTTTGAGTTATGTTGACACAAGGATATAACTTTTTGTGGCTTAAGATTTTCACTGACCTTGTGGTTGAACTTGTGTTGGTGTTCGGTATGGTTGTGTTGCTAGTTGGACGGATAGTTCTTGAACTTGTTCATGCAATTTAGTATTTTCATTTTCAAGCTCTGAAATTGAATCCCTCAACTGTTGAATTGTTTTTGTATCATCTTCTTTTTGAACCTCCAACATCCTTAGCTTCATTTGGATTGTGCTGTCTCTTTCTTGAAGTTCTGAGTTAAGTGATGTCAAGGTTCTTATTGCGATATCCTTTTCTGCAAGTAATTCAATCCAATTTCTCTCTTCTTCTATTTTAGATTTAGAAAGTGCCTTTAGTCTTTGACGTAGATCAGCAATTTGGGCACCCTTTGATTCCTCAGATTCTTGAGGCTGATGCATTGTTGAGCCACAAATGCTATCACAATGTTGGTCGATCAGCTCATTATGTACTTCTTCATCACTTTCCTCATTGTTTTCTTCTTGCTATTTAGATTGAGTGCCTTCATCTTCTTCTTCATTGTCTTCTTCTTTCTGTTCATTTTCTTCTTTGTCTTCTACTTCTATTTCTTTACTTTCTTCTCTGGCTTCTGCTTCTCCACTGCTTGCTTGATCTTCTTATCCATTGCTGGCTTCGTGTTCTTCTTTGTTTCCTTCTACTTCTTCATTCCCTCATTCTTCAGATGAATCTTGTAATGTCTCCTTGAATTTAACAATTGCCTTTTTTGATTCTTTCTTCGTCTTTTTACCAAGACAGAACTCCTCTGATGGGTTTTTGACTAGCTCCTTGTTATCTATCTGTAACAGGAGGCTCTTTTATTAGAGAAATGTTATAAAATTCACTGAGAGAAAAAATTCAAATAAGGAAAATAAAATTCATCTAAATGATACTAATGGGAAACAAATTTCAGAAAAAATTGTATGTACCAGAGAAAATTACAGACAAGGAGTTAATTTTATCAGGCAGAGAACATTATGAAACAAGCAACATAATTTAGATATTAGAGAAAATCAATCAAGGCATACAAGTTAATTTTTTACTATAATTGTGTTAGAGAAATTCGGATTCCAGAGAAAATTCATTAGAAGGGTAGAAATAAACAGTGTTAATCAAAGATGCATGGCACATAAGTTATGGGCCAGAGAAAATTACACACAAGGAGAAATAATTTTATGGGCCAGAAAAAATTATGAAACAACCAACATAATTAAGATATTAGAGAAAATCAATCAGGGCATATAAGTTAATGTGTTATAATTGTGGTCAGAGAAATTTGGATTGCAGAGAAAATTGATTACAATGGCAGAAATAAACCAGTGGTAACCAAAGAAGAAACATAAATTGATAGTTCAGAGAAAATTGATCTCAATCAATCAAGGCACAAGGAGGGAAACAAACCAGTTGTCAGAGAAATTTTGGAATTTCACTGAGATTTCAGTAGCGATAGAAATCTAACCTGTCAAGGTGCAAGAGAGTGGACTGGTGTCTTCTGCAGCTGTTTCGTCAAGGTTCGCAGGTTCCACTTGGCATATCTTGGGAAGTCAGTTGTGTTACTGTCTTCTGAGTCAATGATATTTGCATGTTCACATAGCCAATACTGTGATGAAAATTAAAATAATTAAATTTTGCTAAATACACAAATTTGTAACTATGATAACTGCAAATTTGAATAGATGTTATACTTACCAGTAATGCAATGACACACCCCGTAACTTTTTCTAAAGTTTTGTGCAATGCTATGATAGAATCAATCAATGTTGATGTGATTGCTTCTGGCCAATCATACTGTTTCATTGATTCAAGAGGTTCCACATACTTTATAAAACCCACCCTATTGAATTCTCATTTGTTGCAAAAAATAGAGTGAGACACAAGTACAATATAACAATGATTGCTACATCTTTGAAGTCAGTTGGTTGCTTGACTTTCATTGCTTTGACCAAGGCATTTTTAAGAACAGGACCAGTGAGTCTTGTGTCCTTTTGGAATCTTCTCCTTAGGAATGCAGATTTTGACTTTTTAGAGTATCTTAATGGCATGGCTCCTTTACCTCCTTGCAAACCAAAAATCAAGGTCATGTCATTGGTTATAAAGGTCAAGTTCTTTTTACCAAATGTAAATGCTTTTGTTTTTTCATTGTAACATTGGATTATTGCAACTACATCATCATCATATTTCCTAGATTTCCTTGGATCCATCCTTCCAGTGGTTATAGCTTGGATGAAATACCAAAATGGAGGCTTTTGAAGCTCTACAAGTTGGTTTGAATTGAATTTAAGTGTTTGAAAAAAGGAGACAACAGATGAGAGGTTGGATCGGTATTGAATGCTGTAGTAAGCTCTCTTTCTTTGGAGTTTAACAGGTTTTTTCCCCTTTGACCTTGAGTCTGTTGAAGTTGGGGTACTCATCTTGATGCTAGTTGCTTCATCACCTTGGATGTTTTGGCAAGGAGTTTGTGGTGTTTTGCTGCTGGTTTTTGATCTTAGATCATAAGAAGACTGAGAGAGTTTCTGTTTCTTGCTTGGTGTTTCCGGTGTTTTGCTGCTGGTTTTTTATCTTAGATGATAAGAAGACTGAGAGAGTTTCTGTTTCTTACTTGGTGTTTCCGGGGTTTTGCTGCTTTTACATTTTGCCATTTCTAGACAATGATGAAAACACAAAGATGTCAACATTAAATCCCAGAGAAAATTGAACATGCCAGAGAAAATTGGACATGTCAGAGAAAATTACACATAAGGGAGAAAACTAAGGTGGCCAAGGAAAATTATAAATGTCAGACAAAATCAGACACTAAAAATTAAATGTCAGAGTACTAATTGTTTTCCCGGGGAATACATCTAGCCAGAAAAAATTTCCATTACTACAGAAAATCAACAAAGCATCATAAACATGGTAAAGAAATTTTCAATAATTTTTAAAATTACATATAGAAGTAAAATATAGCCAGAGAAAATTGAAAAAAGAACCATATATCTAGCAAGCACATAAAATGAATAACAGAGAAAAGTAAACATAGCAAGCCAAAAAAAATTTCCATTCCACAAATAGTAAGATAAAATAAACAAAGTAATGTAAACATGCCACTGAAAATTATTCCACATTGAAACCAAGAATTGAACAAAATAAAGATATCGGAGAAAATTACACATTCGTGTAAAATTTCCATTCCAGAGGAAATTTCAAGTCCATAATATTAAAATGCCAAAGAAATTTACATACATAACCAGAAAAAATTAAACATCATAGAGATATAAGGGAGAAAAGTGATGTGGCCAGAGAAAATTATAACTTAGACACAGACAAGAGAGTAATAGACATTCCAGAGAAAAATACATATTCCACAGAAATTTACAAAGCAAAGAAATTTATACAGAAAATCATAGAAACATGTTCGAGAATAAGATCAAAACACAGAGAAATAACTTCTTTTCAAAATAAACATGCTAGAGAAAATTCAAAGAAGAAACATACATTCCAGTTCATAATATTAAAATGCCAGAGAAATTTACATACACAATCAGAGAAAATTAAACATAATAGAAACACACAAGGAAGGAAAGTGATGTGGTTAGAGAAAATTATAGATACCAGAGAAACTTAGACAGAGACAAGAGAGTAATAGACATTCCAGAGAAAGATAGACATTTTAATTAAAAATACATATCACAGAGAAATTTACAGATCAGAGAAATTTATAGACAAAATCACAGAAACATGTTCAAGAATAAGATGAAAACACAGAGAAATAGCTTTTTTCAAAATAAACATGCCAGAGAAAATTGAAAGAAGATACATACATCAAGCAAAAACCAGAGAAATTCAAATGCCAGAGAAATTTACAGATAAAATGACACAAACATGTTCAAGAGTAAGTTCAAAACACACAGAAATGACTTTTTCCAAATTCATGTAGCTTTTTATTACGAAATTGAAACTCTAATTTATGAAAGGTTATATAAAATGCAATTAACTGTGTTTCCAGAGAAAATCTAGTTGTATTGTAGAAAAACTTACCAGAGTTAGGATGAAACTTTAATGACGAGCTGATATGTCCTGAGATGAAGATGCGACGTGACAAAGATGAACTGAGATGACGATAAACAGTGAAAACGAGGTCAGAAAAATTTGTGAGGAAGGAATGGGAATGATTTTTGCAGAAGATAACGAAACTCTAATGTCGACGGTGAAGATGATATTGAAACCCTAGTTCTGCTGTCCTCTTGTTCGTGAAAATGGTTAGATGCTTGGAATGGAACTCAGTCGTCGGAATTAGTTTCGTCTGTGTGTTGATTGTGTGAAGGCTATTTTGGTCCGCGAAATAATTAAAAATGCGCGCCAAGTTGTTCAGGGACCTGATGCATCACTTCTTTTTTTTTTCTTTTTTTTTTTTGTCCTTTATCCTCTAAATTACTATTATTAGGGACCTTAAAAAAAATTCTCCTTTTATATATAAATACATGTAAAATTATTGCGACAATTACAAAAACAAATCTCAAGGTTTAAGTCTTATAACAAAGTAAACCTTGAATTTTTTATTTTGTTAAATTAAATCATTTAATCAATATTATCACAAATATTTATTTAAGTTAAAAGAAGTGTTATGATCTTTTCACAAAACATTAAGGGGTGTTCATGTATTTTTGTTAAATGATAAGGGTGTTTGTGATGTAGCTAAATGTCAATTAGTGTTTGTAATATAAATTTAAAATGTCTAAAGGCTATCTATGATATATTGAAAATGTTATTGGTGTCTATGTATTCCCATTTAACGTTAAAAAAAGTTAGGGCTGGTTTGGGGTGTACTAAAAAAGTGCACTTTTTGGCTTTTTGGACTAAAAAAGTTGAGAAAAAAATATGGAGGTTTGGGTTAACTTTTTGGATTTTTTTGGAAAAATGTGTATTAAAAAATTGTATAAAAAGAGTGTGTAAGAGATGATTTGAAAGGGGTGGGGCCAGCCGTTGAAACTTTTTGCCGTGTATTGGAGTTGGGAATTATTGGGTGAATAGTGAACAAAGCAGTGGACGGTTTTGTTTGGCTTGTGGGGGCTATCACGGGTCCCGTTTTGATAATCTGAACCGTTCAATATGTGTAACTCGTCGAACACTATGTACCTATAAAAAATCACGTTAATCGGATATTGATAGCTATCTGATCAGATTTATTTAATTTTCAATCATTAATTATAACACCATCCATTTGTTGTAGATAACTGATTTGATCATATAGTTACCGATATCCGATCAATGTGATTTTTTGCAGACATATAGTAATCGATGATTTCTACACATTTAACGGTTCAGATTATCAAAACGGGACCCGTGATAGCCCCCACAGGCCAAACAGTGGTGTGTGTGCAAATCACACCCAACCATTTCCTACTCTGCACTGCCGCTGCACTTCTAGCAGACCCGTGGTCCATTCGGCGTCCTTTTTGACAGAAAAAATTATTATTATTATTTTTTTTTTTGGTGAATAGTGATGTATTTTTGGATTTTGGAGTAACTTTTTGACTTTTTGTCTGAATTAGGTCACCCCAAACCAGGCCTTAGTATGCTCTTTTTATTTTGGTTTAATAGATTGACTCCAAATGCAAGCCATATAGATTAAAAAACAAACAAACAGCATTGTGACAAAAAAATATATATATATTCAAATGGGCACAGTGAAAACAGAATTTTAAAAAAAAAAAAAAAGAAAAAAAGAAAAAAAAAAAGAAGAAAAGAAAGAAGAAGAAGAAGAAGAAGAAGAAGGAGGAGGTTTAAATCGAAACGGTGTCATTGAAAGGCACAATAAACACAGGATTGGATTATTCATTGGGATTTATATGTTTCCCACTTCTACTCTCTTTCTTCATTATCGCACCGTCAAACACTAGATTTATAATCCGATGGCCGCCAACATATTACTTCTACATTCAATTCCTTTTTTAATATCTCAAACAAACGTGCTCAAAGATTCTTAACCACTTTATTGTTAATCCTACTAATCAAATAGAGCCTTGTATCTCTATTTGTTTAGAACAAGGTCGACACAAAATACCTTTCGGGGTATAGCATTTTTTTTGTTATTTATTTTAAATAAAGACTTTTACTAATAGTCCTTACAATAATTGAAATCTTAATTGTATCAATTTTATCTCTTAATTCTTTTAAGCGGTGGTTTAGTATAACATTTTCTGAAAAATTTAGACATGAGTTAATAATAAAATAGTTCCAATCTAAAAAATTAAAAAAATAAAAAAAATTTGATCCATTTCAAAATAGTTCACTTAAAAAAAATTTAGGGTTTAAACCTTATAACAAAATGAACTGTAAGTTTTAATTTTATCAATTTAAATTATAAACTTTTAATTTGTTTTCAATTTAAACTATTTATTTATTTAGTTTTTTAGTAAAATCGATAGAAAAATATGTATTTTGATGACTAAAATACCCATTTTTCTATCAATTTTATTTAACAAAAATAAGCAAATGGTTTAGATTAAAAATAAATTACAATATTAGGATTTAAAGTTACAAAATTAAAAACTTAAGGTTATTTTGTTGTAAGAATCAAACCTTAGAATTTTTTTTTATTTTATAATTATGCCAATGATTTATATAAGATATATTATAATCATGTGGGTCTGGTCAGCCTCCCATGTCCAACTCGTATAACAAATGAGACTAAGGTCATGTTTGTTTACCGGTGTGGACAGTCGGATTGGATTGCTATGACTGTGGGTTCACAGTGTGTTTGGTGATGATTTGGGAGGGATGATTGATAGTACAAGGGACTTAGTAATCACCCTCAGTAGGGGATTAACTTGGCTGGATTTTGGGTGAAATTAGGAAAATAGTGAACGAATTGAGTCTATTTTATATATAAAAAAAAAATTTAATTTTATATTTTTTTACCAAAGTGCACCTATTTGTTTTAAGGGCAAACTTCTCTTTGCCCCCTTGTGGTTTGGACTGGGTGCGGTTTACTCCCCTAATATTTGGAAATCACTACATAACCCCCATGTAGTTTGTGGACTAAAACGCACTATTAGTTTTTCTATCTAAGATAATAGAATGTGAAAGTCACGCACCTCTATAGAGAGAGTTAGTTTTTATGACAAAAAAACCTTTTCTACCTTTTCAAATTTATAAAAGATGCCATTCTTTTCCTATTTCTATTTTTCAATCATTAACAGCTCCACTATTTCTTCCTTCTTTTCTTCACCTCTTCTCTCTCTCTCTCTCTCTCTCTCTCTCTCTCTCTCTCTCTCCTCCTTTTAAACCACCATCCATATCCATCGCACCACCACTATAGCCCCTCCCCTCACAAGCCATCCTTAAACCCCCTCTCACATCAAATTGATTCATCCGCAAAATTATATTTTACACACACACACACACACATATATATACAGTAAAGAAAGAACATGGATGTACAAACATATATACATTCATACACATATACATCAGATATTTATACTTATGGAATCATATACATTCACATACATATATATATATATGTATGTATGTATGTTTTTTTGGAATCAATATCATGTTTTTGGAATCATAAAATTATTTTGGATTCATCAACATCATCATCTGAAACACAAAGCAAAAACCATGGAGTTTATGAATTAGAGTACAATCAAAAAGCAATAACCATGATTTTTTTGTTTTTGTTTTGGGTTTTTATTTTTGATTTGGGGAAAAAAAAGACACTTTTCATGGCTCTTGTCATGACCCAAATCCGCTCCTATAGGTTTAGCATTGTAACCGGCTAGTAATCCTGGAATTAGCAAAAGCCTCTAACCTGAATATTATATAACAAGAGGGGCAGCGAAAGCAAATATACAAAATACAACTTCCATTGAGCTGTGCAGACATACATAGGATAGATAATTTAAAACTTTATGTATATATATCCATATGATGTCATAGTTACATAAGTTATACGTCACCATATAGATAATATCGTAAGGGATTCAGCCCAGTGTATAAACAGAAACAAAACAAACCAAAAATATCCTTAACATGATTCACAAAAATCGACTTCTTCAAACGGGAACCTCCTCGGGAGGCACTGTGGTTGGCTAACAAAACAAAACTCTAGGCCATTAACTTTGGGCCTAGTCACGCGCCTGGTCACCTACATATATAATATAAATAGTGAGCGAAAGCCCAATGAATAATAACAGAGTAAAGGATTTAATGAATGATGTCACATATTAGATTCAAAAAGAAGAAACAAATTCATAATTCTTATTCAAAGTTTAGAAGCGTGTACTTATTTAATTTCACAGAGGATCATATGTGGTACACCCATTAGCGCTATCAGATCAGATACAGAGCATTAAGGGTCATATTTGACTAGTTCCATAAAGGAACCTCCGGTACCGGGAACAGATAACATACTTAAGCCACGGTATTGTTACCTACGGGCGAGGGCCATGAGACCATGGTATTATTACCCCCGAGCAAGGGCCTTATGCTCAGACCATGGTATTCTTACCCCCGGGCAAGGGCCATGTACTAAGGATGCCACGAGTACTTGTCAGAAATTGGACAATCATTCATTGTACAGAATATAACATTTCATAAAACAGATCTTATTTCATCATACAAAAAATAAATAAAGTTAAATATAGCTTTACTAAGTTATTACTCACAGATGGCTCCAAAAGCAAAATAGATACAGCAAATGGATCAGGTGAGTTATGGCGCGTGACCTACACAAACACAGAATGGATACATATCGAATTACACACCCGAAATCATTAACTTAGTTCTTTCTTATCTTGGTGTGTTTCTAATCCTTATCCTCATTATTATGTCTTAATCTTGGTCTAGGAATGTCTAGGATATAATGAAGATGCCAAAACATGTTGTTTAAAACTTAGTCAAATTTGCTGAAAACAGGGTCCTTGCTCGAGCGTAGCTTCCTTCACTTGAGCGGAGAGTAAAAAATAAGGGTGGTTGCTTGAGCGCAACTTCGGTCACTCGAGCGGTCTGTAAACTTCTACGAAAGTACTAGTTGCATGATTTCTCCACTCGACGATCGCTCGAGCGTGTGACTGAAGCCTTTGCTCAAGCACAACTCTGGTCGCTCAAGTGGTCTGCAAAACTTGTAAACTTCTGGGAGCATGCATTTTACGCTCGAGTCAACTTTTGGTCGCTCGAGCAAAAGTACAAAACACAAAGTGGTCGCTCGAACAGATAAGTAGAATTTTGGAATTTCCAGATTGTCATTCATGATGTAAAACTTCAATCCAAAGCCTTAAAACACATCCTTTGGGCCCAAAACTTAAGAAATCACTTGTAAACTTGCAAAACATCAAGAATTCAAAACCATTCCGCAAAATCAAAGCCCAAAAGCATGCCAATTAAGCAAAATCAAACTTAAAGTTTAAAGAACATGACATGTATGTAATTTCTTGACTTTAAAGCTTTCAAAACATTATCAAATAAGCTAAAATGGTATGAAACTCAATGAATTTCCAAAACCAAGCTATGATCAATTCATACATGTGAGAATTCTTCAAAATTTGACTCTAAATGCAAGGGAATTTGCATGCATGTATGGTTGTCTTCTTAATTCTTCTTCCCTATCTCAATTCTTTAGCTTAATTATTTAACACCCTTGATTTCATGCATGAAACAACCCTATTACATAACGAAAATAGTGAATTCCTACCTTAAACCTTGAATTCTTAAGTGTAGAGGCTTAATCCCCCCAAGTTCTCTCCAAATCCTTCACTTTTCTTGCAATCTCCTCTTAATTGGACTCAAACTTCCTCCTTTCCCTCTCTCTCACGTTTACTTTTCAGAGATGAGGGGTTGAGAGTGTAAAAGTTTATAAAAGGTGTTGGGAGTGGCCTTATATAGGCTCATTAGTGAGTCTTAATTAAGCTTAGCTTAAGTTAATCAAATGAGCGTTATTTTATTCTAATTATTTGACTCTGGATCGAATTTCAATTAAACTTACTATAAAATTCTAAAAATTCCAAATAACACAGAAACTAAGTCAATTTCACATTCGATAGCCGATAAGGCCTTCAATTCGTAGAACAAAACAGAAACACAAACAGATACTTCTACGATGGAAAAATATAAACACAAATAATGCAACACACATGCAATTAATTCAGAATTTCATCTTAATTACTTACTAGGTAAGCACAGGTTAGGGTTGTTATAGTCTTCCCCCCTTGAAGATTTTGATCCTCCAAACTCAAATTATTTTCATTTTAGAAGAATATCGGATCTAAAGGGAACAAGTTAGGGTATCTCTTCATCATGTCTTCTTCGGTTTCCCTAGTTACATAGGTCCCTCCGTGGTTTTGCCAATTAACTTTCACCAACGGTATTTTCTTGTTCCTCAATTTCTTGATTCTTCGGTTTACGATTTGAATTGGTCGTTCTTCATACGTGTAGTCATCTTTCAAAAGCACTTGGGTTAGTTCAATCACATGGAAAGGATCTCTCAAATAATCCCGAAGCATTGATACGTGAAAAACATTATGCATATGTTCCATAACCGGCGGTAAGGCGACCCGATAAGTCATCGGATTGATTTTCTTAAGGATCTCATATGGCCCAACATATCTCATTGCCAATTTGCCTTTCACTCCAAACCGCGTTTGCCCTTTCATAAGAGTTACTTTGATAAATACATGATCCCCAACTTCATATTCTCAATCTCTTCTTCGAACGTCCACATAACTCTTTTGGCAGCTTTGTGCAGTTTTCAAACGTTGATGTATTAGCTTCACTTTCGAAGTTGTCTCTTAGACCAGTTCTGGTCCCAATAACGGTCTATCACCTACTTCGGCCCAACAAATTGGAGAACAGCACTTCCTACCATACAAAGCTTCATAAGGAGCCATTCCGATGCTTGAATGATAGCTATTGTTATACACAAATTCGACTAAGGTTAGATGAGTCTCCCAATTTCCTTGTAAGTCTAACACACATATCCATAACATGTCTTCCAATGTTTGAATGGTCCATTTAGATTGGCCATCTGTTTGTAGGTGACAAACACTACTTAGTCTCAGTTCAGTCCCCCAAAGCCTATTGTAAACTCTGCTAGAATCTCGAAGTAAACTTGGGATCTCTGTTAGATATTGTGGAAACTGGAACTCCATGCCATTTCACAATCTCATTTACATACAAATTAGCCAACTTATCCGCATTACATAGAGATTTGACAGGCAAAAAGTGGGCAGATTTAGTTAAACAATCAACAATGACCCAAATAGAATCCATACCTTGGGAGGAATGAGGGAGTCCAACAATGAAGTCCATCGTGATGTGCTCACATTTCCATTCTGGTATTGGAAGTGGCTAAAGTAATCTAGCAGGTCAATGATGTTCAGCTTTAACTTGCTAGCAATGCAAACATCTAGTAACAAAAATCAGCAATGTTTTTCTTCATGCCAGGCCACCAAAAATTCTGTTTCAAATCCTTGTACATTTTCGTGTTTCCTGGGTGCATAGCAAATTTAGAATTATGGGCTTCGGTCATAACATGTTTACTTAGTTCAAAAAAATCTGGTACACAAAGCCGATTCTGAAATTTCAACACATTATTGTCAAACACAAATCTTGGTCTCGATTTTGAGTCAATTTTATCCACAATCTTCTTCAAAAATTTATCTTGCAATTGTTTTGCTTTAATCTCTTCGATAAGTGCAGGCTGGGCAGAAATAGCGACTAGAATTCCGCTCTGTTCCCGCAGTACAAGTTCAATCTCATTTCTTTCCAAATCATGTAACAATTCTTTTTGACCGGTAAGTAAACATGACAAATTGCCCCATGGATTTTCAGTTGAAAGCATCCGCAACTGTATTTGCTTCCCCAGATGGTGCAAAATCTGCAAGTCATAATCTTTAATCAACTCTAACCATCTCCTTTGTCTCATGTTCATTTCTTTTTGGGTAAAGAAATATTTCAAGCTTTTATGGCCAGTGTACACTTCGCAAGTCACACCATACAGATAGTGTCGCCAAATTTTCAATGCAAACACCACAGTTAGTAGTTCAAGGTCGTGGGTCAAATAGTTCTTTTCATGTGGGCAGAGTTACCGAGAAATATAAGCAATCACTTTCCCATTTTGCATTAACACACCCCAAACCTTTGTACAAAGCATCACTATAAATTTGAAACCCATCAATACCATTAGGCAAAGTCAAAATTGGTGCAATGACTAACCTGGTCTTTAGCTCTTGGAAGGCAAACTCCTTTTGATCATTCCAATCAAATGGTGTATTTTTCTAAGTCAATTGTGTTAATGGCAAGGCAAGCTTAGAGAAGTCTCTTACGAATCTGTGGTAGTAGCCAGCAAGTCCCAGAAAACTCCTAACTTCTGACACAGTTGTTGGTCTTGGCCAATCTACAATAGCTTCAATTTTCTGTGGGTCCACTGATATACCATCCTTGTTAATCACATATCCCAGAAATGCTACACTATCAAGCCAGAATTCACATTTGGAAAATTTTGCATATAACTTCTTTTCTCTTAAAATCTATAAAGCAATTTTCAGATATTTTCATGTTCTTCTCTGCTTTTAGAGTAAATCGAAATATCATCAATAAACACAACTACAAATTCATCAAGAAATTGTTTGAAAACCCTATTCATTAGGTCCATGAAAGCCTCAGGTGCATTCGTTACCCCAAATGTCATTACTAAAAATTCATAGTGTCCGTATCTAGTCCAGAAAGCGGTTTTCTCAATGTCTTCTGCCTTAACTTTCAATTGATGATAGCCCGATCTAAGGTCAATTTTGGAAAACACTTGGGCTCCCTAGAGTTGATCAAACAAATCATCTATTCAAGGCAATAGATATTTATTCTTGATAGTTACTCTATTCAATTCTTGGTAGTCTATACATAACCTCAAGGACCCATCTTTCTTTTTAACAAATAAAACTGGAGCACCCCAAGGTGAAGTGCTCGGTTAGATGAATTTCTTGTCTAGCAATTCTTGGAGTTAGACTTTCAATTTCTTCAGTTCAGAAGTTGACATTCTATATGGGGTTTTAGAAATAGGTTGTGTTCCAGGTACTACATCAATAGTAAACTCAATTTCCCCATCAATTAGATCCCCAGGTAGTTCATTTGGAAAGACATCAAGAAATTCATTAACTACAGGAATAGTTTCCACATTAGCATTATCCGAAGATACAGTCAATACATAACACAAGTAGCCCCAACAACCTTTTCTCAACATCTTCCTAGCTTTCATAAATGAAATCAAATATGGCGGAGGAATTACCCCATTCCTAGTAAAGACAAACTAAGGCACACCAGGTGGTCAAAACACAATAGATTTATTCACACAATCAATGGTAGCATAATATTTAGTCAACCAATCCATACCCAGAATACAATCAAAATGAATAATATCCAATAGTAGCAAATCAGCATATAATAACATGTCCCCAACCATGATGTCACATGCATGATACACATGAGCATATAACCTAGTGCCTCCATATGGTGTAGATACAGATAGCAAATAATTCAAAGTTAGGCATGTGACATAAAAGAGTGCGTAGAACCAGAATCTATCAACACATAGGCACGTTGAGCACAAATAGAGAGCATACCTGAAACCACTAACTCGGTCTTCTGTACATCCCAGGTACTAATGCAAAAACTCGGCCTTGCCTCAGAGTTTCTCTCCCGGTATTAGTTCTCACATTTGTTCTTAGTGCAAGAGCGGGTCCTACTAAACTTGCCGCAGGATGGTCAGCATTGTCGGATCTCATCGAACAATCTCTAATTATGTGGCCAGTCTTGCCACACTAAAAATAGGCACCAGATGCACAGTAATACGTGCCTTTATGCTTTCTCTCGCATTCAAAACAAACTGGCATAAATCCACTACTTTGGCTTGAACTGTTAGAGGATCCTGTGTTTTGGTTCTTATTTGTAGCAAATGAACGGCCATTTCTAAAACTAAATCTAGATCTTTTACCTCGCGACTCAATCATTGAAGCTTTCATCTGTTTCTTTGCAGCTAAGTTGGCTTCAGCCATTAGAGCCCTATCAAGCATATCAATATATTTGGGTAGTTTTAAAACACCTACCTAATCAAACACATCGAGATCCAGTCCTCCTACAAATTGTTGAGCCTTTTTATAGTCCGTATCCACCATGTAAGGAGCAAAACGGGCTAATTCAGTAAATTTGGCCTCATATGTGGCCACTGACATACTGCCTTGTTTGAGTACTTAGAATTTGGACACCTTCCTATCTCGGAAACACTAAGGGAAGTATTTTTCATAAAAGATTTCTTTGAATTGATCCCAAGTCAAAATCCCACTACTTTCACGGACAAGCATCCACCAACGTCGGGCGTTGTCCTTTAAAGTGTAAGTGGCCAACAAAACTTTCTAAGTCTCGGTACATGGAAAGACTTCAAATAACTTCTCAGTTTCCAGCATCCATGTTTCCTTCTTTAAAGGTTCAATTCCACCTAAGAAAGTTGATGACTTCATCTTGTTGAATTTCTGAGTCAAACTGATGATGTCAGTGTTCACCGGTTCGGTTTGGACTAGAGTTGGCAAAGGAGGCAAAAGTTGTTGTCTTTGTTGTTGTATTATTGCTTCGGTCAAAGCTTTAAGCATTCTTTCCATTTGGTTCATGCGAGTCTCAGAAGATTCAGTTGCATCATTACTTCTTGTATTCTCTGTTTGCTATAGGTAAACAGAGTATCAATAAACATAGGCAAATAATTCTTTTCACAATGTTCGGAGTATTTAGTCCCAATTCATTCTTATCAAGTTCATATGTTCAGTTTTCACAGTTACAGAGATTAACACACACACTCCCATACATGCAGATGAAACGCTCCCAATCCTTTTCTAGAACATCCTACAGCTCATATGGACTCGTCTGTGCGGTATAACTCGTGCTCTGATACCACTCTATTACGACCCAAACCCAGCCCCTATAGGTTTAACATCGTAACTGACCAATAATCCTAGGATTACCAAAGGTCTTTGACTTGAATATCATATAACAAAAGGGGATGCGAAGGCAAATATACAAAATATAATGTTCATTAAGCTGTGCAGACATACATGAGACAGATAATTTAAAATTATATATATATATATTCATATGATGTCATATTTACATAAGTTATACGTCACCATACAGATAATATCGTAAGGGACTTAGCCCAGTGTATAAACAAAAACAAAACAAACCAAAAATATCCTTAACATGATTCACAAAAATTGACCTTTTCAAATGGGAATCTCCTCGGGAGGCACTGTGGCTGGCTGACAAAACGGAACTCTAGACCATCAACTCTGGGCCTGGTCACGCGCCTAGTCACCTACATACATAATATAAATAGTGAGCAAAAGCCCAGTGAATAATAATAGAGCAAAGGATTTAATGAATAATGTCCCATATCAGATTCAGAAAACAGAAACAGATTCATAATTCTTATTCAGAGTTCAAAAGCATGTACTTATTCAATTTCACAGAGGATCTATAGACGTGCACGAACGTCCCGGCTCTGCGCGCGAATGGCGCGAAATCCGTTTTATTCATTAGCATACTACAGTTCGGACTCAAATGTCATGGTTCTGAATCTAATCTCGCAAAGTGCAATGCAAGACCGATAAATCACCAAAGAGTCCAAATCCGGCAAATTGTTTTGGAAAACTGATTTTTGTAAAGAAGTGTCAAACATGGATTGCTTTGCCAAATACAGAGTCGCCACCTAAATGTTTTTGTTTTGGGAAATTTAGGAAACCCTGCTCGTGCCTAAGGCCACGTGTCCGTCATCACGAAAGTTGCCTCGGCTCGGGAACTTGGGTACGAGAGGGGAAGGTCATGCAATGAGCACCCCCGCTCGCCCCGATCAAAAGATCGACCTTTACTAAGTATGATATTTTGTTTTTGAAAACACATGTGTTCTTATTCCGGTTTATTAGCTAGCTTACTACGTGATGCGCACAGCATACAAGTATAGACTAGATCGCCTAAGTTGGAACAAAACATCTCATTTTTGTTTGTTTGAAAATGGTTTGAAGGTGCTACTCGCAAGTAGGCTAAGACGTGGATTTGCCACCCTCAAGTGGGCTTAGAAAAACATGATTTTGCCACTCTCAAGTGGGCTTAAAAACTCGTATTTTGATGAATTGTTGCAATTCAAGCAATCCAACCTTCACCCACAGGTATTCAGGCAGTTATATCATTTAAGCAAATAGCCTCATGGCAAGCATGCTATCATGGAAACACTCACACGCATGCAAGATGTTAAAGCATAAAAGCTTACCTAGTACTCCGAGACAAAACAATCAACTAGTTAGAAATCATGCACGATCCTAATTTATGTTAATATGGCTAATCCAACACATGCAAAATGCAACTAGAAATAGGCTCGGCTATTCTAAGATGGCATATGAATGCAACAATTGATACATGTATTTAAATAGGAATTGAAATACAATGCAGTTTAAATGATACGCCGAGCCCGGTGCATGCAATACAGATGAATGGATGGAAACATGCGAGCATAGGAATGCTAATCAAAACATGACCTAGAACTAACCATTGTAAGCGGTTAAGTAAAAGAGAGGAAGACGTGGGGTTAGAAAACATTCACACACTCACGCACACTTTATTACAAAATTTGCCCTCTCGACGGATGGTCCGAATGAATAATACAAATCAACTAATTAACTAACTAACCTAGCTAATTAATTATTACAAAACTCTTAACTAATTAAACAAATAATTAAGTTACAAAACAGTTAAAGCGGCCTCGAGAAGAGGGACATATGCATGCTCGATCGGCTTCACTCGGAAATTCGTTGCCATGCCCCATGTTGCCTCTGTTTGCACTGTTTTGCACCTTTGAAAACTGTGAAAATCTCTGTGATGCTTCTGAACCACCTCATGGAGACTCTAAGAGGCCATCGGCCAAAAGATATTGCCATCGACCAAGGGGAAAGGGTCATCGACCACTTTTTAGTCTATCGGCCAAAAATTGTTAGCCGATCGGCACTCTAGATAGCCGATCGGCCATCTTTTCCTGCAAACTGCTCTTTTTGCTGCAGCAGAGGGCAAACAAGGGCATGGCAATACATTTGCAGGAAAATGTTGTGAAACTACACCCCTTATCATGTTTGGAACTCAAAGGAGTGTAGTGTTCGACTCGCGAGCCATCAATCACACATTTCGATGCATGATGGCCAAAGAGGTTGAATTGCACACATCAATATGGAATGAATGCACAAAAACACACAAATACCTCACACTCTATCATGTTGGATCAAGAGTGTCGGCGACCGAGGATTGAGGCACATTTCGTCACTTCAAGTACGAAACGTCCCTCGGTCCTCTTGTTTGGTTTGACACCCCAAACCAAACACAATGCAATGCATGTAACATGGAAAAGCTATGCAATGCAACATAAGCATGCCAAATGCAATATGACTCAAACATGCACACAAGGCTAAGGTCACAAGTATGCCAAATGCAATGTAACCTAAACAAGCATGTGACAAAATGCAAACTAGCAAGCATGCAACAACATGCAACATGTCAAGCATGCAACAACATGCAAAGATGGACTTAAACCAAAATGGGCAGACCTCAGCCATGCCCGAATCAGTGGCCAAAAGTGCTGAAATGACGGTATGAAAAGCATGAAATGGCAAGACAAGCATGCATGCCAATTGGCTCAAGGACTAAAGCATAAAGATGCAACTCTTAAGCACACTTAAAGAGTGACAAGCATGGATATGTGATAGCACCAGAAGCTCTGAAATCATGTTAGGAATGATGCCAAATCAACCAAACAATGCAAGTATGGCATGCAAGAAAGCTCAAAGCTTGAAACTAACAAAGGGACTTAAACCATGGCCATGCAAAGCAAGCCCCAAAGGGCCAAGAGCACCCAAAACAGTCCCAAGGCAAGTCAATACAAGACCAAAAGCATGTTTGAACCTAGCCAACACAAGCTAGAACAAAAGTCCAAAAGGCATGAGGCATATAAGGCTAACAAGGGGTATTACACTACACCTATTACAACCAAACATGGCATGACTTAATCAATGAAAATCAGAGTTATGGCATGTCAAAATAAGCCCAAAAACCCGCTGAGATGGCATCCCAATGGCCTAAGCATAGAGACATGCACAATGACCCATTCTTAAGGCATAAAACACCAAACTCCCAATGCATGGAAAAGGTGACAAATACAAGTGTATGGCTATACTATATGGACTGAAATATGATTTCAAATGATGTCAAATCATGAAAATGGTCTAAGCAATGCATGCTAATGACTTGGACACTCAAAGCCAACAAGCTAAATTGAACCATGGCTATACAAAACAATGCATGCATGACTAAAACAACATGAAATAGAGCTCAAGCATAGTAAAACATGACTAAAAGCTTCTTTGAGTTGAGCCAAAATATGCAAGAATGATGATCCCAATGCAAGGTGCATGTTAAGGCAATAGAGAGCATTACACTACAAGCGCATGATGCATGTAAGAGGCTATCAAACCAACTTAAAACAGAGTTATAATATGGCAAAATAACACCAAATACTTGCTGAAATGAAGCCAAAACATGCTAAGAAAACATGCTATCAATATGAGCCATTTATACTAGCATATGAGACACAAGGAGAGAGGGGTGTCCCTCTCCTATTCAAGACTCCAAAACCACCTCTCCACCACTGAAAATTCTCTAGATTTCAGTGGTGAGAAGGTTGAAACAAGATGGTTCCAAAGCTCAAAAGGGAAGGCATAAAACAAAGCCAAACAAGGCTTAAGAGGGGGTAGACTACCCCCAACTCAAAAGTGACCTTAAAAAAACATCACAAGCATAAAAAATCAGAACTTTTTGTAGTTTATAGTTAAGCTTAAAACAATATGCAAGTAGGTCTAAAAGCTTAAGCCAAAATTGGGGATTAAAAGGTAGTTTACTCACCCTTGAAGAACACCTTCAAAAACACAACTCCAACACCTTTTCTGAGCTTAAACCACTCCAAAAACTCTAAAACCAACTCCTAAGGACCTCAGCAACCAAATGATGGTGTTCTAGTAAGTGTTTGTGTGCAATAGTGTGAAGATATTACACTTTTGGGCACAAACAAGAGCAAATATAGAGAGAGAGAGAGAGAGAGAGAGAGAGAGAGGAAATATATATATAGAGAGAGAGATATAGAACTTGTATATCAATTCCTCAGAACCTCTGGAAAGGGAGGGGAGGCTTCCTTCTTATAGAATTTTAATCCTCAAGCTTGTTCAACAAGCTTGAGTCTTGAAAGCAATCCCTCTATACACGTGTATGGAGGATGAGAATTGTGCCCACCAGCTATCATAGCTGGCAGAAAATATCTGTAAAAAGTAGATGGAAAGGTCTCGGCTCAAAAATATGGTCGATCGACCAAAACGAGTGCCGATCGACCAAAAAGAGTGCCGATCGGCCACCACTTATGGTCGATGGCAAGAAAACAAGGCCGATGGCATCATGCCTTAGCCGATGGGTTGAGGGGATGGCCAACAAGCCACCCTCTTCCCTCAGAAGCAAAACCACAAGTCCTTGGTCCTCAACCAAGCACAAAACAGACAAGTCGAGAGATCTTGAGGCAAGGCGCGCGGCCGAGACTTTCGGGAACTCAAAATGAACACGAGCATGGATGATCATCGAGTGTTCAAACGATGACGTCCAAGTCTTGAGGACAGTCAAAAATGAGGTGTCTATAGGATCATATGTGGTACACCCATTAGCGCTAACAGATCAGATACAGAGCATTAAGGGTCATATTTGACCAGTTCCATAAAGGAACCTCTGGTACCGGGAATAGATAACATACTTAAACCACAGCATTGTTACCCCTAGACGAGGGCCACGAGACCATGATATTATTACCCCCGAGCAAGGGCCATGTGCTAAGGATGCCACGAGCACTTGTCAGAAATTGGACAATCATTCATTGTACAAAATATAATATTTCATAAAACAGATCTTATTTCATCATACAGAAAATAAATAAAGTTAAACATAACTTTACTAAGTTATTACTCACAGATTGCTCCAAAAGCAAAGCAAATACAACAGATGATCAAGCAAGTTATAGACCGTGACCTACACAAACACAGAATGGATATATATCGAATTACACACCCAGAATCATTAACTTAGTTCTTTCTTATCTTAGTATGTTTCTAATCTTTATCATCATTATTATGTCTTAATCTTGGTCTAAGAATGCCTAAGATGCAATGAGGATGCAAAAACATGTTGTTCAACACTAGACATATTTGCTGAAAATAGGGTCCTCGCTCGAGCAGAGGGTCAAAAATATGGGTGGTCGCTCGAGTGCAACTTCGATCACTCGATCGATCTGTAAACTTCTGCCAAAGTACTGGTTGCATGATTTCTTCGCCCGACGGTCGCTCGAGCGTGTGACTGAGGCCTTCACTAGAGTGCAACTCTGGTTGCTTGAGCGGTCTACAAGACTTGTAAACTTTTAGGAGCATGCAGTTTACGCTTGAGCCAACTTTTGGTCACTCGAGCGGAAGTGCAAAACACAGAGTGGTCACTTGAGCGCAGATTCTGTCGCTCAAGCGGAGAAGCAAAATTATGAAATTTCCAGATTACTATTTATGATGCAGAACTTGAATCCAAAGCCTCAAAACACATTCTTTGGGCCCAAAACTTAAGAAATCACTTGTAAACTTGCAACACATTATGAATTCAAAACCATTTCACAAAATCAAAGCCCAAAAGCATGCCAATTAAGCAAAATCAAACTTAAAGTTTAAAGAACATGACATGTATGTAATTTCTTGACTTCAAAGCTTTCAAAACATTATCAAATAAGCTAAAATGGTATGAAACTCGATGAATTTCCAAAACCAAGCTATGATCAATGCATGCATGTAAGAATTCTTCGAAATTTGACTCTAAATGCAAGGGGATTTGCATGCATGTATGGTTGTCTTCTTAATTCTTCTTCCCTATCTCAATTTTTTAGCTTAATTATTTAACTCCCTTGATTTCATACATGAAAAAAATCCTATTACATAACGAAAATGGTGAATTCCTACCTTAAACCTTGAATTTTTAAGTGTAGAGGCTTAATCTCCCAAGTTCTCTCCAAATCTTTCACTTTTCTAGTAATCTCTTCTTTATTGGGCTCAAACTTCCTCCTTTCCCTCTCTCTCATGTTTACTCTTCAAAGATGAGGGGTTGAGAGTGTAAAAGTGTGTAAAAGGTGTTGGGAGTGGCCTTATATGGGCTCATTAGAGAGTCTTAATTAAGCTTGGCTTAAGTTAATCAAATGAGCGTTCTTTTATTCTAATTATTTGGTTCTGGATCGAATTTCAATTAAACTTTCTATAAAATACTAAAAATTCCAAATAACATAAAAACTAAGTCAATTTCGTATTCGGTAGCCGATAAGGCCTTCAATTTGCAGAATAAAACAGAAACACAAACAAATACTTCTACGATAGATAGATATAAACACAAATAATGCAACACACATGCAATTAATTCAAAATTTCATCTTAATTACTTATTAGGTAAGCACAGGTCGGGGTTGTTACAGCTCTTGTTCCCAATCTCGTTTCATAAGGCTCCATTAATTTGCAAACCCAATTCCATATATATATATGTGTGTGTGTGTGTGTTGAACTGATGCTCAATTTCAAGGTCTTTTCTTTTCACAAACCAAATTCCAATTACTTTTTTGCTACTTGTTTCTTTCACTTTTATTGATTTATTATTTTTTTTTTATATTTTTTTTTTATGGAAGTATAATTATTTTGTGCCGGTCATGTTCTTTGATGTCATAGTTAGTAGGTGATTAAGTTACTGGATTGCAAGGATAGTTGGATTAAATTATATTTATTTATTTAATTTATAAGAAGAATGTATATACATATATATTTACCTTCTAGCTTTTGGGTTTGTGAAAAGAAAAGAAAAATGGAGAAGAGGAGAAGGGGAACTGAGAAGAAAATGAAGAAGATGAAGATGAGGGTATAATTGTCAATTTACATGTTCTATTAACAGAAGTTAGTGTGCACTTTAGTCCAGTAACCACTTGGAGGTTATGTGGTGATTTTCAAATGTCAGGGGGGTAAACCGCACCCGGCCCAAACCACAGGAGGGTAAAGTGAAGTTTGTCCTTGTTTTAATATTTGTCTTAAATTTTTTTAATATAGAAATAATTTATTTATTTATTTTATATAAAAAAAATTTAATAGTCTCATCACTAACCATCTCGCACACTATCCTCAAAACAAACACACTATTACTTAATCCCCTCATTAACAATCCCCACATTAATAATCTCTTCACTAACCATCCTCTCACTAACAATTTCATCTAACTTAATCCTCCAAACAAACGTGGCTACTAGTCATCATGACCTAGTCCTATGGACTTAAATATCAATCCTAAACTTGAAAGAAAAATATAAGTTAGGATAATGGACCATCGCGACTGGAACTAGGGGTCATTGTTGTGACCTGCTCGTTGCTGTTTTTATTGTGCACATGAAACAGTGTCGTTTCGTTTAATCTTTTTTCTTTTTTTTTTTTGAAAAGACCACTTCAAACAGTGGCAACTCTTGCAACACGATTTTCACCACCACCATGAATTCCAACAAAAAAATCTCCTCAACCTTCACCATTCACAACCTTCCTCCGGTCACTGCCAACTTGTCACCATTGCTCCACTAGCATCTCTACAGTTTAGGTTGAACAACAGCAACCGTTGGCTCACTACCCACTCATCATAGTTTCTCCCAAGAAAATAATCCAAAATTTCAAAGTATCCAATTTTATTTAGCATCTTCAAAATGTTGCCTACAAATAAGTAAATAATGTAAAACGTAAAAAGCGCCAAACAATCACAGTGCTTGGTTGTAAGACAAAATTGTTGCTTCGTGGTGAATGTGTTTTAGTGAACAAAGAATAATGCCTTCTCCACGATGCTGAACTCTACCACATCTGAATTCAGGTAGCTTAAGAACTTCCTCTTCATTCCCAATCACATCGAAGTTTCAGATTATTTGTACACAAAATCACATTAACTTCCTTCATTTCAACATTAAATTAGTAAGGTACATATTTTGATGTTTGATTAAAAATAAAGTATGAGAAAGTAAGGGAAAACAATAATTTGATAGAACTTGTGTAAGCTTAGTTTAGAGTTGATTCTAGATATAAATTCACTCCTAAGTCTTTATTCTTCACTTTAATTTGAAAATAAATCCATTTATATGAGTTTTGATTCTTTTGAATGAGGAATTCATGAATTGAAATGTAGGTTATGTTGTGAGAAATCTCTAATTTGGATTGAAGGTGATTCCCTCATCTTTATGATCCTTGAGTCTTAGTTTTTGATGTATTTGGATCTTAGGAAGAGTTTGGTACGCTTAGAATGAGGATTAAACCGATTTTATGTCCTAGTTTGCGTGTGTTGACATCATCAACACCATAGGGTAAAAGTGCCATATCTCTCTCTAGAAAACTCAGACTAACACATCATTTATTTTGTTGGAAACTAGTAATCTATCTTCTAAAGTAGTATACGTCTTGCCATTTGGATCTTCCTCAATTAATATAGATATCTCTCCCACACACACCCTTGTTAGTATAGTAACAGGCTCTTAAAAAGTGTTAAGTACACAATTACTTATGCAAGGACCTTTATAACTAATTGATTAATATTAACCACCTTGATTATGGATAATCAATCATAAATATATTTGCTTAATTACACTTATGTTCATTAATCATGTTGATGTATTTTTTTTCCTTTTTGATTAATCTGAAATAACAACAACAAACTGAGAACAAGAGGGTCACTAGTGCCTCTCACAAGAAAGGTTAACCATGTCTGCAACAAATAGACTCACAAGTTGATTAGGAGGGTCTTCAATAACAATCAAAGGGTCTTGGTTAATTACACCCATGTTGACAAGAGTGTCAGCACATATATTTCCTTCGCGCCAGACATGGTTGAGAGAGCAATCACAACACTCCATGAGGAACGTATCTTCAAGCAAAGCTTGTTAGGAAAAGTTGGGACAAGTCTCTCCTTTGATTAAATTAATCACCTGTTCTGAATCAGATTCGGTGATGACTTTCTTTATGCCTTTCTCGAAGATGATGGTTAGACCTCTATATACACCCCATAATTCTGCCTCCTCGCTAGTTGCTATCCATAGGTTGCCATGAAAACCAATCATGTTGATGTTAATGAATCCCAATTATACAAATTAACCATATTCAACTCTAATTAGTAAAGATCAATTTTCACCCATGGATTAATATAAATCAATTAAGCATCTTAATTAAGTAATTAGAATGAGTTGGAGGCAGAGGTGTGAATGGGGTGGTGAGGGCTAGTATAGACATCCCATTTTGACCGCCCTTATGACTTGGACGCTTCATTCCGAACACTCGATAATGAAATATTAGACTGTACAATCTTTCGAATCTTCAACAAAAGAATTCAATTTTGAGCTTCAAACCCAAGCCTTGTACCCCATTTGGACCAAAACATGTTTTTCTAGCTTGACCACTCAAAAAGTAGCAAGACCAAAAGTTGACAGGCAAGCCACTTTTTTAGGCCGGCCGTACAATTGATTGGCCAGTCGGCCATGTCTAACGAAACATATATTTTGCAGCAGCGGACAGCTTCCATGCACGGGATTTGGCCAGCTACTCTCTTTTGAAGATATTTCCGCTGGAAGGCGATTGAAAATCTATAAAAAGACCACCTCACCTCAGAGTTTAGGGTTAGAACAATTTCCCAAAGGTTTAGATGATTGCCCAAAGCATTTCTTCACATTCTTAAATATAGATATACCATAGATACACCATTGAAGCTCAAACTTGAAGTTTTTTGCTGAAATTTTGAACCTTATTTCAAATACTTTAGAGTGTTTGGATTGAAGTTTGTGAATCAAGAAGCTTTCCCTCTTTTTAAGATGTTAATCTTTGAACACTTTTCATCACATTTTCTTTTACTCCTTTGTTCTTCATCCTCTGTTTTACATACTAAATTTCAGAGTGTTTTTAGGCTTTAAAATGTGATTTAAACCTTGTTGAAGGTGGAAGGGTTAGCCACCCTTCCATAGACTTATCAATAGTTGTGCTCTCTTCGTTTTTCTTCATGATTTTGCTTCTTTTTCTTTAATTTTAGAACTATTTTAAATAGTTTTGTATGAATATGGACTGAATATATGTGTTTAAAGCTTTAAATATATAGTTTAATTCTTGAATCTATCTCTTTTCTTCAAGTTGTTGTAAGCTCTCTCCTAGTTCCCTCTCAGAAGCATGGAAATAGATGTTTCATCATTGTTCCATAAGTAGGAAGATGAGCATACAACAATTCTTTATAGCTTTCATTCATTTGCTTAGTCTTGTTTTGAGTTTGCTTTGAAGCCAAGCCATATGAGAGCTCTTTCATCGAAAGCATTAGAGACTATCTTCTAGTTCCTTTTGAATTATGGAAATGGATTTCAATCCTTCTTCCATGAGTAGGAAGAAGAGTGTAGACACCCCATTTTTGACCGACCTTAAGACTCAGACGTCACCAATTGAGCGCTTGGTGATACTGCATATTGTGCTCGTTCAGAAGTTTCAGAGCCTCGGCTGCGAGCCTTGCCTCCGAACTTCCGGACTCTTTTGTGCTTTGCCTCGGTTTGTGAACCAGGCCCGGTTTTTCCTATTTTCTCTTCCCGAAGAGAGGGAGAAGTCTCGTAAACCATCTCTCAGTGGCCGTAGGCTACGTTTTGTGGTCGTAGGCCATTTTTCCCGTTTGGAGCCCAGTTTCCGGTTTTCGGAGCCGTCGGCCGTGTGCCTCGGTTCGGGACCGCTTAACCACCTCCGTTTGCTTCGGTTTTTGGTACACATCTCATTCACTCCCTTTTGAGGGACACTGAGGCTTGAGAGACCAACTTCGTGGTCAAACGCCACCTCCGGTGCTTAACAGTCAGTTTTCGGGGCCCCGAGTTGCATGTTTCGGCCCCCGAACCTTCAATTTGCATCGGTTTTGGTTCATTTTTGGTGGAGGCCTTATTTTCATTGTTAGGAAGGCTGTAGAAGGGTAGGAGGCCAGTAATTGTTCTGAAAACTAGTTTTATTCCTTCATCGCCCTCCGTCGCCCGTTTTTCTCACTAGAAAGCCAATGTTGACCACCCTGGAGCCACTTTTTCCAGCCCTAAACCCCATATTTATGTTGTACACACCAGGGAGGCCACCAATATGATATGGCCCGCCAGTAATTGCTTCTGACCCTTTTGAACCCCTCTAAAAAATGGGCTTTTCTCTCTCCTGGTTCACCTTATCCAGTTTTTGACCACATGGTCGTGTTGTGCACACATGGGAGGCCAGCTTTTTGGCATAGCCGGCCACTAATCAGTCTTGACCCTTTTGACCCTTGGCCGACCGGCCATGGGGAGGGCCGACCGGCTACCTAAACCCTAAATAACCAGCCGGCCTTGCTCCTCTCTCCTAGTACATCACAAATATGCATTTTGTTTCCCCCCAGATTGTGTATCCGCGGGGGCTGCCTTTTGGGGGGAAATTTGAATTTCATTTTCCCCCCTTTTCCCCCACTCCTTTGCCTATATAACCAGGCCCTCCAGCTCCCTTGTGGAAGGGTTAGAAAATTTGGTTTAAGTCTCCTACATTGTATCTCTCTCTCTCTACACTCCAACCCTCAAAACCTCTCAAATCCTACACCCATTCTACTCCATCTCCAAGCCAACCAATCCACACTCCATTCTAGCAGCTTGGAGGCTCTTTCTAGAGGCTAGGAGCACTACTTCTCAGGCCAAGAGTTGCTGGTTCATTGGTCTACAAGGGTGAGTCCCTATTCTCCCTCTTTTGTGCTTTATTTTGTTCTATATTTAAGCCATACTTGCTTACATTTTCGGGCTCCGACCCTAACTGAAAATAGTCATGTTTTGAGGTCTTTTTCATGTTTGATTAAGGGTTCTTCCCTGTTTGAGGCTTCATACTACCACTTGCCTCTTTAGCTCTCATTTATGTCTCTTTCTTGCATAGTATTTTGGGCCTATTTTTAAACTGTTTTGAGCTTAGTCATAAACTGCAAAGAGGCTTGTTTTGAGCCCTTATTCAACATTTTTGAAGGGCTCTTCACTGTTTGAGGCTTCCATCTGTCACTTGCCTCTTTATCTCTCTTTTGGCCCTTTTTTTTGCATGCTTTTTTAGCTCCTTGTGCTTGTATTTTTGGGCTCTAGTCCGAACTGTAAATAGTCATATTTTACCCACTCTCCATGTTTGATCAAGGGTCTTTCACTGTTTGAGGCCTCCTTTTTGCTCTTTGTGTTAAAGCTCTCTTTTATGCCTTATTTTGTATAGTATTTTAAGCTTTCTTGTGCACTGTTTTGGGCTTGGTCATAAACTGTAAAATATCATGTTTTGGGCCCCTCTTCAACATTGTTGAAGGGCCCTCCTCTGTTTGAGGCCAGCAGCTATCACTTGCTTCTTTGTCCCTCTTTTGGCCCTTTTCTTGCATGATGTTTTAGGCCTGCTTGTATTTATTTTCGTGGCTTGATGTAAACTGTAAAGTGCTTCATTTTGAGCCCCTCTTAAACTTTGTTGAAGGGCTCTTTTCCATTTAGGGCCAGCAGCTGTTACTTGCTTCTTTATCTCTCTTTCGAGACCATTTTTGCATGTTAGCTTAGCCCTACTTGTGTTCACCTTTTAGCCTTGCTTAAAACTGGAAATATGCTTGTTTTGGGACTGTCTTGATTCTGTCTTCATACTTCATGTTCAAATAATGCATGTTTTGTATAGCTATAAGTCATTCCATGCGCCTAGTTTCGAGTTTCGGGTCTCATTTCATGCATCGGGTGCCATGTTTCCATGTTTCGGGGCTGTTTAGCATCATATTTTAGCGCTAAAATTTGTATGTTCATATGCCATATTCCATGCCTTGCCATGCCTTGTTAGAGTGGCATCCGTGCCCTAGGATCGGTCCTCGGTTTGTGTGCATGCGTGCACGCATCTCGAGCGTCTCATTTTCATCTAATGGCCGCTGATGTGAGTGTGGCTGAGGTCCACTCGTGTTGGTGTAAGTCCATTATGCATTGTGTATGCCATTCCATAGCATTGTGCATGTTAGGTTGTATCTTAGTTGCATTCATGCATGTCATGCATATCGCATTGTGTTTGGGGTAGGAGTTAGCCCGAGCATGGGAAACGAGGTATGTTTCGTACTCCGAGTGATGGAATGTGTCTCAATTCCCAGTCACCGACACTCCGGATCATCCATGATGGAGTCTTGGTCTTGTTGTGTTTTCTTGTGCATTCATTCCATATTGAGTTGTGCAATTCGACTCCTCGGCCATCATGCATCGAGATGCGTGATTGGTGGCACGAGGATCGAGGACTACACTCCCTGAAGAGTAGTCAAGCATACATATGTGAAAATACATTGCCATGCCCCTTTCTTGCTCTCTGTTGCAGCAAATCAAGAATCAGCAGCCTTCCGGAGCTTGGCACGCTTTCCAAGAATAATTGCAAACAGAGGCTAATCAGGGCGTCGCAGTGGATTTCCGCGCGAGGCAACCCGAACATGCATAATCCATTATCCGGAGCAGAGTCGAGGCAGTCCCTAGCTTGCATGCTAGTTTATCGCTTTCTTAGTTAAATTTGTTAATTAAATAGGATTTTGTATTTATTCAAACTATACTATTCATTTGGGACTATATATTATTTATTCGGACCCTCCGAGCGAGGGCAATGTTGTAATAAGTGTGCGTGCGTGTGATGTATGTCTTCCAACCCCACGTCTTTCTCCCTTTTATTTACCAGCTTATGATGGTTAGATTAGGGCATGTTTCAATTAGCATACAGTATGATAGCATGTTTGCATTCATTCATCTGTCTTACATGCACCGGGCTCGGCGCATCATACTAACTGCATTGTATTTCAATTCCAAGTTGAATACTTGTTAGCTGTCACATTCCATATGCCATGTTTAGAATAGCCGAGCCTGCTTGTAGTTGCATTTTGCATGTGTTGCATTAGGCACTTCTGTATATTTAGGATCATACATGATTTCTAATTAACTTCTGTTTTGGCTGGGAGTACTCGGTAAGTTTTATGCTTTAGCATCCTTGCATGCATGTGAGTGACTGCCATGATAGCATGCTTGCCATGATAGCATGCTTACCATGAGGCTATGTGCTTATATGATATAACTGCCTGAATGCCTGTGGGTGAAGGTTGGGTTACTTGGATTGGGACAATCCATTCACTGTGAGTTTTAAGCCCACTAGATAGTGGCAAAACCATCTTTTCCAAGCCCACCTGAGGGTGGCAAAATCTGCATTTTAAGCCTACTTGCGAGTAGCAAACCATCTTTCAAAAACAAGCATGAAATGTTTTGTTCCAATTCAGGCGATCCAGTCTATACTTGTATGCTGTGCGCATCACGGAGTAAATCTAGGCTAATAACCGGAATAAGAACACACAATGTTTTCAAAACTAGATATCATGGTTAGTAGAGGCCGATCTTTGATCTGGCGAGAGGGGGTGCTCATAGCTGACCTTCCCCAATCGTACCCAAGTTCCCGAGCCGAGGCAACTTTGGTGATGACGGACACGTGGCCTTTGGCACCGAGTCAGGGTTTCCTAAATTTCCCCATTATAAAATATTTAGGTGGCGACTCTGTATCTGGCAAAGCAGTCCATGTTTGGCACTTCTTTCTAAAAATCTGTTTTCTCAAAACGATTTGCTGGATTTGGACTCTTTGGTTCAGATTAAGAACTGTGACAATTTGAGTCCGAACTGTAGTAGACCCACAAACGAACAGAACGGGACTAACCCTCCCGGGGCGTTCGGGGACATCTACAAAGAGCCTCTTTACTTTCCTCAATGATGTAATCTCTTATTTGTAAGCTTTATCGTCAAGAATGGTTTTCTCTAAACCGATTCTCTCTGAATTTGAGTGCTCACTTACTCTTATTTTCCATGAGATAGGGTAAATTTCATGTCATCTCTTTGAATGCTTTATCTTCTCAATTTGCCTTAGCTTTGTATTCATTGATTTCCATCCCCGTTGTTTCATTAATCATCATCTAAATACCCTTAGGATTTTTGATGATATGTGAAACAAACCTTTTCTCTCCTTGAATATCATTATGATAGGTGGGAGTAGAAAGGATGAACATCTTTTGGAAACCCTCTACTTTGCTCTATTCTAGTTCTATTGCAACAGGGTTTTCTCTAGAAACAGTGGTCGACTGGCCATTCTTCTGTACGGCCGACTATCTAATCAGGTCGGCCGATCAATTCTTTTACACAATAGTGGTGGTTTTTCAGTAAAACAGAGCAGATCTTGTGGCCAAAATAGAACCGTTTTCTGACTACGAACTGGGTAATTTCTGGCAACAAGTAGAGGGGTTTCTAGAGGATGTTCTTTCTTATACGCACATGATTCCTCACCACTCATTCAATTCCTTTAGATTAGTCGCTTTGAGATTCGTATTTTGTAATATTAGTTAATAATTAGATAACTAGTTCATTCATTTGTGTTTGTAATAATTAGTTAATTAGGACATTCAGACTCTTTTGTAAGAGGGCAAATTTGTAACATGTGATGTATGTCTTTCAACCCCCATGTCTTTCTTTTTTTTATTTCAATGCTTATCATAATTGTATAGCATCATATTTTCTTTTATCACTACCATGATTTGTATCCATTTTTGCATGTATTAAGATTCGGTTTATCATACTTGAATACGTGAGTTACCGCATGCTTTGAATGGATTCATACAACATATCCATAGCAGAATCAAGTAACCGTATTTTGTATGTGTTGCATTAGTCATGTGCATTTCTTTAAGATCATGCATTTTTCTAACTATCTTCTTTTCTTCAGCTTGCCTCCTTTGAGTACTAGGTGAGCATTTTTGTTTTAGCATATCATATATGTGTTTGTGTTGCTATGTCGAGCATACTCCTATAAGGCTACTCGCTTACTTGAAATATCTCTATGGATGTCTGTGGATGGAGGCTATCTGTTTAGATTAGAATGACTTTGATTATTGTACATATGGGCTCGCTTTTCTTTTGAGTTGCTCATATTCAAAACTCTTTTTAAAAAAGCATGAAATCAAAGCAATCCAATGTAAGTGACGCAGTCTATACTTGTTTGCTTCATATAGTAATGATAGTATATTAAATAATCAGAACATAAGTATATAATGTTCATAAAATTTACATCATGATTTAGTAGAGGCCGATCTTTGATCGAGTGAGTAAGGTGCTCAATTCATGACTTTCCTCTCTTATGCCTAAGTTCCCGAACCGAGACACTTTGGTTATGACGGACAAGTGGCCTTTGGCACGAGTCACGAGTTTCCTAAATTTTTCAAATATATTTAGGTGGCGACTCTGAAATCTAGCAATGTAGTCCATTTTTGGCATCTCTGATGATTAATGGATTTTCTAGGATTTGGACTCTCATTCATTTTTCTATTTTACATTGCACTTGTGAAACCAGATTCAGAACCACGAGAGTCTAAACTGTAGGGCAATCGCATTCGAGGATACTAAAACCCTCCGAGGAGCACGAAAAACCAGTTACAGTTTCTGGCAATTTTGTTGGGGAATTAGAGAACTTGACTTGAACTTTATGATGTGAACTTTTATCTACAGATATATGTTCATTGCATTTCATTTGCATTGGTGCTCATAAGTCACTGTGTTTACCATCTAATATCCTAGACAACTTGTCGGAGGCTTGTCAAAAACTTGCCAAAAGGTTGGTCGAACGTAGGCAATGTTACGTCAGGAACACAACCCTTGGATATGGGTTATCGCTATACTGCTTGGTCCTCCTTTCACTTTTCGGTGTTAGGTGTGAGAGGTATATTAGGTAACTTTGCTGAGGTACCATTTTGACCAAATTGGCCTAGTGCATGTAGTAAGCTCTAGTGACTGTTCCAAAATATGACAGGAAGCTCACCCACATTCAGGATATTGTTGCACCACTTGTTTGAAGTAGTAAAACTCTAGATCATGCCAAAGCTAGGACAGAGTAACCCTACCTCCTTATAGGGGTGTTTTTGCTCTCTTTATCTACTATATGCTATGTAGATGGGATCTATACAGGGGTTCCTAATATCAATGGTTCAGTTATATCAGTTTGTGCGGCAGAATTTAGTGGGGAGTATAGTTATTCAACTATGATCATATCTATTATGTTGAAAATTAGGCTAAGGTGCTGTCTGTTTTTGACTCTTTTGCTAGGTAGTCTTGGAACCATAGCTTCAGAAGGTTCTAATATCCCCCAGGTACTTTGGACTCATGTTGGTAGACTTTGTAAGGCTAGAGATTTAGTTCAGGGTTAGCCGGTGTTTGCTTCACTTTCACCTGTGGCAAGATGAAGAAGGGCTAGATAGGGTTTACCGGTTCCACTATTCCGGCATTCACCAATTAGATCACCTTTGTTTAGTTCATCCCAGGCACAATCATCTACTCTTGTAATGGCTCAGCCTCTGACAAATCTAGAGGATTTACTGATCCGTTTTCAGCAATCAGTAGATTCACTCTAACATGATATGGCCGGACAAATTGAGATATTGCAGAAAATGATAGTCCTCCTACTATTCTACTTTAAAAACCTCTATGAAATTGGGGTTCAAATTGAGGATGCCATCAGATAAGAGATCATTGTGGAAGATAATGAGCCTATGAGAAAGAATGTTGTTCATAGTTCCAATGTTAGTACCAGTGGTAGCACAGTTGTGAAATGCTCAAAAGTAAACACTGTCACCAGTCCCATCAAAACCCTTTTTGTTGATAATAGCCTAAAACCAACCACTTCAACTCAGCCCCAAGCCCAAAATTTTCATCATCTTTATATAGATCTCTCTCAAGTCTTGAAAATTCTGCTAGAAAAAGGGCACCTAGAGCTCCTAGAACTCTGACCCTTCTCAAGTCCTCTTCCACCAAGACATGACCCCACTAAATATTGTGTCTATCATCAACAACATGGTCACAATACAAACTGTTGCATTCGCCTCCGTCATAAGATTCAGGATCTTATTGACGAAGAGATCATAGCTCCACCAAAAAGACCTTATGCCATCACTAACCCATTACCTACACACCTCAACCTAATCCATACACTGCCATCCACCTATAACCCTAGCATATACATCACTTCATCCCATTTACCCAAGTCTGAGGTGTTCATTCCAGAAAGCATGGATTTGTGTATGATGGATGCACTTGAACTCCAATCATCTCAAACCCCAAAAATTAAACTCCACAATGGCCCTATTCCGGTCCAACCTACTCCAAAGAGCCCAGCCCAACCAATGCATCAAGACCAAGTCAGTTCAAATACACCGCGGACAACAATGGCCGAACCCACTACTTCTGAGCTGATGAACATGATTGAAGATCTTCAGAGAACTGTGGCAGATTTAGCCTTTGGGATCTTGGCTCCATCATTAACCATATCATATGCCAAAAATTTCACATCAAAAAGCTCCCCAACCTTGGGACAAGCTGTATTTGAAAATGGTTAACCCAAAGCTATCTCAAGTCTGGGTGATAACATGTCAACAACAAATACGCCTCGTTCCGATATAGCCACCCAATCCCTTGACAAAGCTAAAGCAAGTAACAAGAACAAGGTCAGGGCAAGTATTGATCCTTATGCACATCGTCGGTAGGCTATTGAGACTTTGAAGGTCAAAGGGCTGAACAAGTAGCAAGTGCTGGCAGTTGTTGCAAAGATTGTGGATGACGCTTTTATCGCTCAGGTTGGAGGCATTTTGAATTAATGTGTAAGCCATGAAAATGGATGTTGTACCAAGAACTCCCCTTTCAGCTCTAATCTTACACCCATAACAGATCTCCAAACCTAGTCAACACCTGCTGACCCCTCTGTCAATACTTCCAGGATGGGTAGCTGCACCTTCAATCCCTTTACATGACCTTGTCCCAAAGCTCTCCAAATCCTCGTAGGACAAGGCCATCTCAAACCTTTTGACCCTCGACCTCTCCCTGATTGTATTTTAGCCAGGCATGACACTGCCAAGTATTGAGTCTTTCATCAGTAACTTAGCCACAACATTAACCGTTGCTTTCGCCTTCGCCATAAAGTACAAGACCTGATTGACAATAAGATCATCTCCCTTCTAAGTCCTACAAAGTATGTCAGCGCTGAATCACTGAAGTTGAGGGATAATGCAACTAGTTCTATGATCGGGGATGAACCACCTGCTGATGGCACGCATTTTACTCCAGATGTGGTGGATGGCACACACCGATTTTAGCAATTTAAAAATGTTGTTTATTTTACTTTCTAACTTGGGTTTTGAGTCAGTCTTGTTGCTTTAGAGTTTGGTGATTTCGGAGATGTTAACTCGAACAGGACTGTCTTGTTTGTGTTTGTCCCTTCACTCTTTCTTCTGATTCTGTTTCAATCAGTGAGCCAGAAGTTCTAAATGAAACTGCAGTTATTTTCACCTATTTTTTATGCCTTTAAATCATTGCATTGGCCAAAGTTTTTCAAAACTATTTCCACAACTGTGGTGAAAACAAAGTGGGAGGAATTCATCGGAATTTGCAAACTTTGGTCGACTGAGAGGAAGAGAAGGTGCTAAGCCTGTAATGAATGAGATCATGTCTGTTAATGTGGGTACTGAGAAGGATCCTGGCTTGGTCCTGATTGGTTCTATATTGTCTTCAAATGAGCAACAAGCGACTAGTTGCTTTATTAAAACATTTCAAAAATATTTTTTTACGTGGTCCTACGAAGACATGCTTAGAATTGATCTTGAGATTGTAAAGCATATGATCACTCTCGAGAACTGATCCTTTAGCTTTCAAACCTTGATTGAGAATGTTCAACGATTAACCAAAATATGATGCTTGCATGGCCGAATTGGAAGCAGCTCTTAAACTAGGGGCAATAGGTCGGATGTATTCGAAGGAAGTTTGCAAAGCTGGATAAGAAGCAGCCTTTGAACTAGGGGTAAAAAAAGGCAGATGTGATTGAAGATTCAAAGATAGGTCATTTCTCAAGCCAATAGACACTGACAAGAAAGCCAAATCCCAAAATTTGAGAGAAGAAAATTTATTGTTAAAGGACAATCAAGTTTCTATCCACGACATTATGGGCAAATTTAGATCCAATTGGATGGGCTCTTATATCATCAAGACTATTTGGTCAGGAACAACAGCCATTCTCGTGGATTTAGATGGCTTAGGGATCTCACAACCAATTAACATGGACAAGTTAAATGTTTTTATCTTTGAGAGTCTCGTTGGGTCGAGAACCCGAAAGGGTGACCCAAGAAAAAGTTAAAGCAAGAAGAAAAATGAAAAGAAACAGAGAAAAAGAAAATAGAAAAAGAAAAATAAAGCTCGCAATGTCGAAAACCCAAAAGGGCGGCTTTGACAAAAGCTAGAGCAGAAAAGGAGAGAGATAATACTCGAGTGAACCTTAACCCCAGAACTATGTAAGGCCTGATTCCTATCTTTAGGATACGTAGGCAACTTCATCATGAAGTTTGGCTCTAACCAATTTCAACTTTTTTGTCTCATCTATGTTGATTGGCTTATCTTTATTCAAACTTGGCTATCTTATCTGTGTCCAATTAGCTCATCTTCATTCAAATTCAGTTGTCCTATTCCGTTAAAAAATTCAGTTGCAAGGCAAATTAAGTTCGGATTGGAGGTTGTGTATCTCAAGAGTTAATTCCACGATTAGTCGGGTAATGGCCATTTGCAAAAGTAGTTTTTGAGGATTTTTAGTGAAGTTGACTAATTTTCTCAGAAATTGTTCTATTTTTTTCAAAACCGGACAATTTAAGAGAAAATTTTAGTGCTCATAGTTTGACTTACATGATTTCAAAACAGAAAGTAGAACAAGCATGTTAATCTAAACTCTCATGTGTGGTCAAAATTGTTTTAGCAAAAAGCCAAAAACAAAAAATATAGTCAAAGTAATGAACTAGGGACAGAGTCGAGTCAGGTTTTCTATCTTTTCCCCATTGTCAATGCACTCGCCAAAAAAGGCACAACTGAAGCTAGTAGTAGGGGCCAAAAGCTCTCTCATCCTCCAAACAGTGAGGTATCGAGCCAAATGTGAAGCACGAACTAGAAATGGAACTGGATATTTGACTCCTTCATTTGGACGAGTCTGATCACACCCAAACTGGCGTCTGAACCGGAATGAGAAGTAAAAAACACAATGTGTGAGACCAATCAATTGTATACCTGGCTGGTGGGACATGCTGTAACTCACCTCAGTCAAGTTAAGCCAAGGGCATCGCCAAGTGATGTCAATTGCAAATCTACTGTACATCTAGTCGCACCACAATCCTTCTGTAGGAAAGTTCACTAGTTATGAGCGAAAGAAGTAGGATCTAGCCAAGTACTAGGGGCAAGGGTCCACAACTTTCAACTTATCCATCAACCACACCTGGGAAGGAATAAAAAAATAAAAGAGATTAAAGAATAGAGAGATGTACGCTGAGAGAAAAAGTAAGAAAATGGCTTTTTAGAGAAAATAGAGATTGAAGGCCAAAGTGATATGAGAGCCATAAATAAGAAAAAGTAGGAAACAATATTCATAGACGAATCAAATAACCGCATTTTGTATGTGTTGCATTAATCATGTACATTTCTTTAGGTTCATGCATTTTTCTAACTATCTTCTTTTCTCTGGCTTGCCTCGTTTGAGTACTAAGTGAACAGTTTTGCTTTAGCATATCATAAATGTGTTTGTGTTTCCATGTCAAGCATACTTCTATGATACTATTCACTTACTTGAAATATCTTTATGAATGCCTGCGGATGGAGGCTATTTTGCTTAGATTGGAATGATTTTGATTATTGTACATGTGAGCTCGCTTTTCCTTTGAGTTGCACATATTCAAAACTCTTTTCAAAAAAGCATAAAATCAAAGCAATCCAAAATAAGTAACGTGATCTATACTTGTTTGCTTCACATAGTAATGATAGTATATTAAATAATCAGAATATAAGCATATAATGTCCATAAAATTCACATCATAATTTAGTAAAGACTGATCTTTGATCAGGTGAGTGGAGTGCTCAATTCATGACTTTCCCCTCTCATGCCTAAGTTCCTGAATCAAGACACTTTGGTTATGAGAGACAAGTGGCCTTTGGCATGAGTCACGAGTTTCCAAAATTTTTCAAAAATATTTAGCTGACGACTCTGAAATCTGGCAATGCAATCCATTTTTGGCATCTTTGATGATTAATGGATTTTCTAGGATTTGCCAGATTTGGACTCTTATTTATTTTTCTGTTTCACATTGTACTTGTGAAACCAAATTTAGAACCACGGGAGTTCGAATTGTAGGACAATCGTATCCTAGGAGACTAAACCCTTCCGAGGAGGATGAAAAACTAACTATAGCTAGAAGCGATAGTTGGTGATATGCAAATAAGTAGAGGAAATGAGAGGGGTGATAGTGGAGTAGGCAAGGTGAAAGGTCTGTGAGAGGGGTTGTAATGACTTAGTTAGGTATGTTTAAGCACACTCGACTACCCTGAATAACCAAATAAAAAAATAGATAAAAGTTTGCTATAAATAAAACCTTAGTCATATTTAAGTTTATAGTATTCTCTTTATATATTTATTAAAAAAATTAAAATCATTTTTGTTTCTATTTCTATTTATAAATATAAATATTTAAAAAATTATAAACAAAAATTTATTAGAGATGCATTTATATTCTTATTATCACAAAAAATTAATTTCACTTATTATTATTATTTTTTTTCATTCATTCATCATTCTCTTATGTCATTCGGTTGCCACCCTCCACTAACCACCACCACAACCTATAATCACCACATTTAGTGGTTGCTCATCATTTGTGACCATCAATAATCGTCTCTGGTCACCATAAACCACCTCTCATTGACAATTGACAATCCCTTCTAATCACCATTTTCGACTGTTGACATTGTCTTTCGCCAATCAACTCTTGTACTTGTTTTCGAAAACAAACATTTAAGGAAAATGCTCCAATGCGTAATACACACCATATGTAATTCTACCATAAAATTATGTAAGTTTGTACGAACTTATATGAATGATCAAATAAAAATATATAAGTTAAACACAAATTCGCTTAAGTTCATCAAAACTTAAGACTTATGCGAATTTATATTCAACTTATATATATATTTTTATTACTTACATAAATTTATAAAAATTTATTGGTAAGATCCCACACTATGTGCATTACATTAAAAAAAAAAAAATCCAACATGTAAATGATCTATATAATTTTATTTTTATTATATCATAAACAAGTCAACTAATTTTTTTAAATAAAAAACAACAGCTACCAAATAAATGGCATCATAAAATTAGTTGGGTTGTGCTAGGAAGCCCTAATTTTTGGCTCCTTAATCCTTCGAAATTTTAGACCAGGGCAAAAAAAAAAATTTGTCCAAAACGACGTCGATTTGGACATTAAGAAGATTAGGAGCAACTTTTTTAGTGGACAAATCATTTTCCAAATTAGTTGCTTTCAAGTGTTGGCAAATTGAAGACACTTTTAGACAACACCGCCACTACTTCGCACTTCTGGATCGAAAATAACAAACAAACCCATCAAAACCTCTCTCTCTCTCTCTCTCTCTCTCTCTCTCTCTCTATGTATATATATATAGGCGGCTTCGAATAATGTTTGCACTGAGAAGTTATATATCTATGCCATTGTGGAATAATTGAAGTCAAGTAGTTCTTCAAGATGACCGCTGGCGGCGCGCGGTTGTCAGACCATCGGAGCTCGAAGAAAATCATCTGCGACGCCGCCGCCGGTGCCGCCGCAGGTTTGCTCTTTTTACCAAAATCCCTCAATTTTGATTTAAAAAGTGTTTTTGAGTTTTTGTGATTTCAGTTAGGGTTTGTTCATTTCGTGATATTTTTGTTAATTTTTGAAAAAGCTAGTGAATTTGTTAAACTTTTTGGTGCTTTTGATAGTTAATTGTCAATTGTGTGAATGCTTCGATCAGAAGCTGTCAATTGAGTCAGTTTTTGGTTTATCATATGCGATTTTTGTGCTCTGCAGGGGCTATAGCTGCCACTTTTGTGTGCCCATTGGATGTGATTAAAACCAGATTGCAAGTCCATGGCCTTCCTGAAGCTCACCATTCTGGTCCAAAAGGTATGTGTTCTTGTATGAATTTTGTTTACTCTATAGCTAGAAACAGTATGGTTTGTTTGTTTGTTTGTTTATACAGTAGCATTTTTGGACAATAATAATGCTTTTGGCTTAAGTGTCTTTCTGAAACTGGAATGTATCGAAAACTCAGGTAATGGAATGGTCATTCCATCAAAATATCCATTCTCGTGTTTGGTTGACTAAAAAAATAATGAAAAATACGTTGCACATGGAATCGCCATTTACCATTATAAGGGAATGATCATTCTATAGGGGAGCCTAAGGAACGACAATTCCATTCCATTCTATCTCATTTCAATGAACCAAATAAAGCATTAGTATGGAAGTTGATTGTTTTTGCAGAAACTATTTGTGTCAAAGCGCAACAAGGGTTTTGTTTTGTTTTGTTTTTTTCTTTTGAACTTTGACTAGTGAGAAGGTTGATGAAATTGGGTTGTTGGTAAATAAATGCTAAAATCATTTGTAACTGTGGTTAGTTAGAGGTGCATTCTTTGGATTTTGGAAGTATCAATTTCTCATAGTGAAGTTTGCTACACGTGAATCTATACAATAATTGAAATTACATATTAGATTAAATTGCAGTCCATTCCAAAGCAGTTGAACTAGACTTCAAAGCTCCTAGGTAGAGGGACAGTAGAACATAGAGCGTTATGTGACATTAAACTATTAGTTCCTGCTGTGATCTCTTTATGTGCTATAAGCTGTAGGCTCTTTATGCACTTCTGAGAATGCTGAAAAGGGAACCTTACTCCTTAATTTGGAGTTGTCTTCAAATCATACTTCAATTTATTAGCATGGTAAAAAGCTTGTAATAAAATGACTTTTATTTGGTAACTCATTCAGTTAGTGTTACGAAAGGGATGGATGATGAGGGACCCAAAAACTGAATCCTATAGTTTAGTATTACACTTTCTTCCACAAAATTAATGGAGGTAACCATTTTGTATTAATATATTCAATACAAGGATCAATTCTTTACTCACGAATGTGGCAAATGATTTCACTAAGTTTCTTTAATCAAACAAAACATCTTTGGGCAAAGCATTTTTATATAATATATATGGGAAGCTCTAATGATCCTAACATAATTCTTCTCTATTTGTTAGATTACAAAAATAGACATAGTCCATCACCTATTGTATGCTAAGAGTACATTTACCCATTTTGGTTATAAAATTCAAAGGTATGGAAGGTAAAATCCTTTGAAGTCCAAATGAAATTCCAATCATTTATTTATTTTTACATTCTTCCACTTTATGACAACATAACAAATTGAAAACAGTTTGAAATTTCTATTACTTTTTCAAAGCATGCAATTCATCAATATTAAAATTCACATTAAATGAATATATTCCATAACCATTCTAAGTTTGTTCAAAGGTTAGCAAGTAGATTAAAGGAAATCACGTTTGAAAATAAGGAAAAAAAAACCGGTCAAAATTCAAGCTTTCTATAAGCCTATGACCAAAAGACGTTAAGTGGGTTACCGTTGTCTGAAGGAGATTAATTTCCCGAGCAAAACTATAGCAGAAAAATTGCCTTGCCAATAGTTGCAAGTGGAAAGCAATGAACCGACATGTCAGGAAGAAATCAACTAATCAAGTATTAGATAGAGCCAAACATGCACACATCTTCGCATTTTCAATATTTTAAGAAGATTTTTGGCATTTTTCATTATTAAAGTTATCTTGCATAATCTAACCTTTATGGAATATAATGAAGTCAATGAACCTCAATTACTCTAAACATGTAAGAGCTCCGTAATAGGAGTATATGACCTTTTTCATTGACTTCTCTACCACTTGGTTGAGTACAGTAGTCCACTTGGCTTCATGTAACAACTAACAACTAAAAATATTTGACTTAATCTCCTTGTAATATCATTATCAAACTATGCAACACACATCCTCATTACCCTCTTTTTTTGGTTAAGACATCACTATTAGCAAGCTTTAGCCTCTTCGGCTAGCACAAAATCTCCACCAGTGCACATAGGGATTTTCTAGGGAAAAAAATTATGTTAATATGATAGAATTTTGCACAATCAACCATTTGGTCTAATATTTATTGATTTTTCAATTCCTCTTCTATTATTTGGTTTTAGAGATGGAAACTAATTTTCACTGATAAATAACTATGAATTTACTAAAATGAAAGACCCAAGGAATATATAGATGAGCTATACAATAGAAAAATGATGCTTAACCTTTGGACTGAGTTTTTTTTAGTTCTTCCTCTCTCCAAATGTTCATTTTTTTTTTTTTTTTTTTAAATTTACATAGGCTCTTCTTATATATGTTGATGTACTTAATGCACTTCATATTTGGTGACAATCAGGTAGTATCATTATTACAAGCCTACAGAATATAATACGAACCGAGGGTTTGAAGGGACTGTACCGTGGCCTTTCACCAACATTGGTGGCACTACTTCCAAACTGGGCAGTGAGTATTACTTTTCTTGGGTTGTTCGTGAAGATTAATGACCAGTACTCCTTTATTATAGAAGCCATTGCAGCTTCAAATATATATATATATTAAAAATTTTATATACTCGAGTGCACCTTCATATCTTTTCTGATTTTTAATGTATTCTCCCCTCCCATTTTGTTGGATTTCTTTTCTAGACAGTGCTCATTGCTTGCTTATGTGCAGTCACTATGGTTACACTGCTGAGGAGTTTTTAGTTCCAACAAAGGAATCAGCCTGTGGTTTTCTTGTGTCCAAATCTCCAGAAATCCCCTTTCTTTCTTTTGTTAATTCTTTTACAAGTTGAATGCTTCTGTAGTGAAAAAAACTTGCTTTGGTTCCCATTTTAGTTGTCTTTGCAAAATAGATAACTTTTAGAATTTAATCATTGTTCCAGAGAACTAGGATAAAGCCTGCAGGGCAACCAACCCATTTCGGAAAATTTATGATGGAACCAAATATTTTTTGCCCATAGAGCGGGCTCATCTACCAGTGTTCTAAGGAAATTTTTGTTGTTACTTTGTCACTGCATGTGGGTCTTACGAGTGTTCCAATCTTATCCGTTGCTTCTACTTTATTTGTCTAGTAATTTGTTCTCCCTGGGAATTCTTTCAGGGGCAAAGCAATATCTGTATTTCTAGTTTCATCAAGTCGTTATGGGAAAACAGCCATATTAGAAGCTACCTCTTTGATAATTGTGTGTGCAAAATGTGGTAGAATCCTCTCACTTTCCCCCCTCGATTTAAAAGCTGGCTCAAGCCAATCTCTCGCAACAATATTTTTTTCATTGTTTTATAAGATTTTTGCTGCCTGCTTTTATGCTTCTTACGTGTTTCTTGGAAATCAAATTTCTTTTCACAGAATATTTCTTGAATTGATATTTAGAATTCATTTTCAATATTGTTTTCCCTCTTATATTTTCTTTATATTTCTGTAAGTGACAAAACTATATATATATATATTTTTAATGTAGGTGTACTTCACAGTCTATGGGTATCTGAAAGACCTGCTCCATAAACGTGGTTGGTAAAGCTTTTTATAATTTTCCCATTTATCAATTGATTATTTTGAGTTGTTATGAGACACTTTGTTGTACCTGTGAACTGTGAAGTTTAGTTGGTTGGTTGGTTGGTTTGATTTCTTTTAACATTTCACACTGTGATAATACAGTGAATAACTGTAGTCAACTTATATTTGGTGTTAATATGATTGCTGATTTTTGTTCAGTTGGTTGTTTTGATTTCTTTTAACATTTCATAGTGTGATAATACAGTGAATTACAGTGGTCAACTTACATTTGGTGCGAATATGATTGCTGCTTCAGGCGCTGGTGCGGTCACAGCAATTGCAGCAAATCCACTGTGGGTTGTTAAGACCAGACTCCAAGTAGGTTGGATCTTGTTATCTGCAGTTTCTTTCAAACTTATTGAAGTAGGTTAGTGAATGCTTTTAGTTTCTGCGTGCTTGACTTAAAAACAAATACTTGTATCTATAACTTATGTGTGTGTATTACTATTGCAGAATTCTGTAGTTGTAATTAATTTTATTGGAGAATGTTCTCCTGTTGGTCAAACAGTCTGCTTCTCTATGTTGCAGAAGTATCTAAACTAGAACCACAGCTGGAAAATGAGATGGAGTTTGAAAGAAAAACTCCTTTCAAGTGCTAGGACGCACACACACCAAGCTGAAATAGGTTTTGAGCTCTGCAAGTAAGCCTCCTGGCACACTTTAAATAAAGTGGATATGAACTAAAACATTAGTAGTGCAAATTGGCTTTTAAATTTGACCATCTAAGTATTCCTTTGTAGTAACTGCATAGCAATAATCTAATTCACCTTATCTATGGCATGTTGCACAATTTCAGAACTGAAGGAACTGAATTATTTTCTGAGATGAGATTACATATCTTCAGGAGGACTTGTGTCCTCTAAGGTCTATGTATTTATGCAAATATGTAATTAATGTTAAGTGGTTTATAATATCTCACGGTTATTGTGGCATCACTTCTGGACATGGAGAAGGGTCTGAAGGTTGCTTTTGGCATCTTTCAAGATTCGGTAGTACTAGATTTATATCATCACCATTTGATTTTTTTTCGCTACTCTTGTAAGTTTTCCTTCTCATCAAAGGTGGGATTTTTAAGGGCATACCTTGAAATATGTAATTAACAAAAAGCAATCAATGCATGAGAAATGCAGCCTTTTAAATCCCAATGATGCCTTATTCTGAAGAAACCTAATTCACTGGGTGCACTTGACAGTGATCCGTGTATCACATGGCTTGAGAATGAACTGTCACTTGATGCATGGTTTGGAATTTGACAGAAGCATTGTACTGGGGCAACTTTTTGGTTTATGTTCGTGAAAAGGTAAGCTTGCATGTTTGTGTAGAGACACTTCAGAGGTGATCTTGAACCTACGATATCTTGAAATAAAGAGTATTGAGCTCACACTTAACTTTGATGATCCTTATAGTTAGGAACTGAACTGATACTTTGTTTGCCATTGGTTAAAATTTCATAAAAAATCATAGTCTATGATACCAATTTTTTGTATCAGTTGAAGTTAGCTTTATTTAGAAGCGTAGAAGTATTATATCAGTGTGTTCACTAGAAATCCTTACCCAGCTCATAAATAATATGCAAGCTAAAACTCTCATATGTAGGCACGAGAATACACGTACAAGTTTCTGAAGTCAGATTCCTGCTTTTATTAAGAATGTCCACTTGGGAATTGTGTCAACTAGGTGTTAAGTGTTAGGGTAGTTTGGTCTTTATGTCTTATGCTTATTATTATAAATAGGTGTAAGGGGGAAACCTATTCTTTAGAATCAAATAAACAATACAGCAGCTTCTCTCTTTCTCTCGTTCTGTTTCTTTTCCTCCTCCTCCTCTTTCTTCTTCTTCTTCTTCTTCTTCTTCTTCTCATCCATACATTCAACACGGTATCAGAGCAATATCTTCCTCCTTGAAGATTGTTCCTCTCAGTCTCCTTCATGTTCTTGTGTCTTGGTACGTCTGTTTTACCAAAAAAAAAAAGAAAAAAAAGAAACAGTATGCTCGAAATTTAATGGGTAATCACCCTATAATCTCCTTTTGATTGTTTGATCATTATTGTTTGAGTTTTCTAATTTTTTTGATTTTTCGTCAAAACTGGGTGATTTTTCGAAAGTCACTGTTTGAACATTTGTTTGCTGGTTTTCTCCCTCCTCCTCCTATCCTGGGGAGCCGACTAGAACCCTAGAGGGGTTTGTTGTCCTTGGTTTGATGTATTTTGGCCCTACCTAGGCTTTTTATTGTTGTTCAGATGCTCTGCTTCAGTTTTCTAGCTTGTAGTTGATCTGGTTGCTCTGTTCTAGGCTTATCTTGGATTGTTTTAGCCTTAGAAGGTGATTTTCTGTGCTGGTTGGGTGGTTTCTAGACTTGTTTGATATCCGGCTTGTGTTTTGGCACCCTCTTTTTCTCATCTCATGGCTGACAGCTTTGGTCAAGACTCTTAAGGGCAAGGAGGAGAGTGGACTGAGTCGTGGTCTGACTCTTGGTGATATTCCTTCTCTCTAGATTAGTCCAGTCAAGCTTAATGGTCTTAATTACTTGATTTGGTCCCGCTCCTGTAGTCTTGCTATTGTCGCCTGACGTTTGATTGGTTATATTACTGGTAATACCCAGCAACCTCTTGCGGATAGTGCTTTATTTACTCAATGGATTTCTGAGAATGCTTTAGTTATGACCTGGCTAATCAATTCTATGGAGCCTCCTATTAGTCGGACTTTTCTCTTGATGGATACTGCTCACAAAATCTGGATAGCCGCCTCTCAGATGTATTCTCAACAAGGTAACGATGCATAGGCCTATGAATTGAGAAAGAAGATTAGGGGCTTGGATTAGAAGGATTGCTCTCTTGCAGTGTACTATGCGGAGTTGAGTGGTTTATGGCAAAAGCTAGATTACTACTAGAGTTTCCAACCAGTTTGCTCCACGGATGCCGCTATGTTTGAGCAAGCTGTGGAAAAGGAGCGGGTGTATGACTTTCTTGCTGGCTTGACTTTGGAGTATGATCAGATACGGGTTCAAGTGTTGGGTCGCTCTTCGTTTCCCTCACTGCACGAGACTCATGCATTGGTTCAGCAGGAGGAAAGTCATCGTAGTGCTATGGTACATGTCTTTACTAAGGATCGGTCAGCAATGGTTGTAGCCCCAAAGTCACGTGCTACTCAGCCTAGTTAGTCTCAGGGTGGTGGTGCGGGTCCCTTGGTTGATCGGGACTGGTTGAAGCGTGATTATTGTGGGAAAGATAGACATGATAAAGAGCAATGTTGGAAGTTACATGGTCGGCCTACTCGAGGCCGTGGTGGTGGTGTTCGTCCTCAAGCACATGTATCGGAGACTACTGCTAGTGCCTTGGGTGACACTGGTTCTCTTTCCCAGGATTAGCTTCACACTCTCAGACGTTTGATGGCTCGCCTTGATTCTTCATCTACCTTAGCTCCTTCCTCTGCTTCTTCCAACTTTGCCCACACAGGTTTGTTGCTAGTGCACTTAGTACCTCTTCATCGTGTCCTTGGATCATTGATTTCGGTGCTATAGATCATATGATGGGTACTTCTAGTTTTTTCCATTCTTATTTCCCTGGTTTGGGCGGGATAAGGTTAGAGTGGCTGATGGCACTTTATCCTCTATCTTCGATAAGGGTTCAGTTCACTGCACCTTTTTGCTTTCTCTTTCATATGTTCTTCATGTTCCTAATTTTTCCACTAACTTACTTTTTGTTAGTAGCATTACAACTGCTCTCAATTGCTCTGTAACCTTTTTTCCAACTCATTGTGTCTTTCAGGAACTGGCTACGGGGACAATGATTGGCAGTGGTAGAGCACAAGGTAGTCTGTACTTTCTGGATGCTGTTCCTCCTCCATCAACTTTGTTCTCTCAGGCTCTTCAATCCACTTCTGGCTCCTCTTTACGTTTGTTTCATCAGTGGCATCATTGTTTGGGTCATCCTTCTTTTAGTATTTTAGAAAAACTTTTTCTTTTCTTAGTTCGAGATTGTCCTAGGAATAATTTTGTTTGTGATGCTTGTGAACTTGCTAAGCATAAACGTACTTATTATCCTTCCATTAATAAAAGAAGTACCTTTTCTTTTATGCTTATTCATACTGATGTGTGGGGTCCTTCCCTTGTAGTGTCTACCTCTAGTCATCGGTGATTTGTCACATTTATTGATTGTTATTCCCGTGTGATTTGGATTTATTTACTTCGTACTAAAAATGAGGTTTTCTCGTGCTTCCAAAGTTTTCATAAAATGGTATCCAATCTCTTCAATGCTAATATCAAAATTCTTAAGAGTGATGATAGGACTGAATATGTTGATGGAGCTTTCAGGGCATACCTCAAGGAGCATGGCATTTTTTATCAGACTAGTTGTGTTGGCACTCTTGAACAGAATGGAGTAGTTGAACGCAAGAATGGCCACCTCCTTGAGGTTGCTCACTCTCTTTTGTTTACCATGAACGTTCCTAAGTCTTTTTGGGGGGATGCTGTTCTTACCGCGGCTTACCTTATTAACTGTATGCCCTCTAGTGTCCTCCACTTCCAAATTCCTCTTGAGCTTCTTCCTGTGCCTTATCCTGCTTCTTCCCTTCCCCCTCGGATTTTTGGCAGTGTCTGTTTTGTTCATCTCCAACCTTGTACTCGTGGGAAGCTTGATCCCAGGCTGTCCGGTGTGTCTTTCTTGGTTATTCTGTTACTCAGAAGGGCTACAAATGATATGACCCTCACACTCGTAAGCTATATGTTAGTATTGATGTTACCTTCCGTGAATCTGAGTCTTTTTTCCCGTGTCCTTCGCTATCTCCTCAGGGGGAAAGTGTTACGGATGCGATTGCGGATGAATCATATCAGCATGAGTTGTCTTTTTTCCTTCCTAATCAGCGGGCTGTTATTTGTGGTGAGGGGGAGCCTAAGAGTTCTGTTGAGAAGGAAACTGATGTCGGTGGTCGTTTAGACAGTTGATCTTAAGACTTATTCACGACGTCAGAAAGAGCAGACTTCTCTTGTGCCACCCTGTCAATCATCATAAATTATGCCAGTTCCATGCCTAGTTTCCACTGACTCTACAGGTAATAATCCTCAGCCTATTTCTTCACTTGTTGATAGCCCTGCTGCTGATGATTTGAGTCTTCCTGTTGCTCTTAGAAAGAGGGTTAGAGCCTGTACTGAACACCCCCATTTCTAAATTTGTGTCATATGGTTCGCTGTCTTTTATATATTGTGCCTTTGTTTCGTCTCTTTCTTCTGTATGTATTTTGCAGGGTTGAAAAGAAGCTATAAATGATCTTAAGTGGGAGGTAGTTATGGTAGAAGAGATGCAAGCTTTGAGTAAGAACAACACTTGGGAGTTGGTGTCTCTTCGTAATGGAAAAAACGAGTTGGATGTAAGTGGGTGTTCACCATTAAGCACAATGCAGATGGGACGATTGAACGGTATAAAGCAAGATTAATGGCCAAAGGATTTACTCAAACATATGGGATAGACTATCAAGAAACTTTTGCTCCTGTAGCGAAGATGAATTCCATTCGAGCTATTCTTTCGTGTGCTGTTAATTTGGGATGGCCTTTACAGCAACTAGATGTGAAGAATGCCTTTCTTCATGGGGATTTGGAAGAGGAGGTATATATGGATGTACCTCCAGGATTCTCATCTCAGACTACAGTTGGAAATGTTTGTAGATTGAAGAAGACTTTGTATGGTTTGAAATAATCTCCTCGAGCCTGGTTTAGTCGATTCCTAACGGCAATGCTGGGATTTGGATATAAGCAAAGCAATGCAGATCACACATTGTTTGTCAAACGCAATGTACATAAGGTAACAGTGCTTATTGTATATGTGGATGACATAGTTGTGACAGTTACTGATGAGGAGGAGGTGACTCATCTCAAGATGCAGTTAGCTAAGAAGTTTGAGATCAAAGACCTTGGTCCATTGAGGTACTTTTTTGGGATTGAAGTTGCCAATTCTGATAAAGGCATCTTTATTTCTCAGAGGAAGTACATTCTAGATCTTCTTGAGGAAACGAGCTAGTTGGGTTGCAGACCAGCTGATTCTCCAATTGAGGCTAATCATCATCTTTGTAGTGGGGTTGGTGAGCTTGTGGAGAAGGAAAAGTACTAAAGACTTGTGGGAAGACAGATATATCTATCTCATACTCGGCTAGATATTGCCTATGCAGTTGGGATAGTAAGTCAGTTTCTGCATGATTCTCGTGCAACTCATTTGGATGTAGTCTATTGTATTTTGAGGTATCTTAAATCTGTCACTGGAAAAGGAATTTTGTTCTCTAATCATGGTTACTTGAGGTTGGAAGCATTCATAGATGTAGATTGGGCAAGCTCTATAGATGATAGGCGCTCTCTACCTCCAGTTACTGTGCTTTTGTAGGGGAAAATCTAGTCACATGGCGGAGTAAGAAGCAGGCGGTAGTATTTAGATCCAGTGCTGAAGCTGAATATAGAGTTATGGCACATGGAACATGTGAATTGATGTGACTTCACTCTTTGTTGAGTGATATAGGGTTTGATTGCCGAGATCCCATGACTTTGTATTGTGACAACAAGGCTACCATTAGTATTGCGCACAATCCTATTCAATATGACCGGACTAGGCATATTGAGATTGATAGACATTTCATTAAGGAGAAGTTGAACAAGGGTGTGATATGTATGCCTTTTGTTAAGTCTGAAGATCAACTGGAGGATGTTTTTACGAAGAGTCTTAGTAGTAAGGTCTTTTACCCCATTGTTGCAAGTTGGGCATGAGAGACATCTTTGCACCAACTTGAGAGGGAGTGTTAAGTGTTGAGGTAGTTTGGTCTTTATGTCTCATGCTTATTATTATAAATAGGTGTAAGGGGGAAACCCTAGTATTCTTTAGACTCAAATAAACAATACAGCAGCTTCTCTCTTTCTCTCGTTCTGTTTCTTTTTCTTCTTCTTCTCATCTATACATTCAACAGTAGGAGATCCACAGAAATGTCCTGAATCTCTTTGTACTAGTGATGGACCTGAAGGGATCTTCAAGGTCGATACTTACCGTTGTTTAAGATTGCTAGATATTTCTCCGTGTCAGTGGCAAAATATTTCCTTAAGATTTCTTGAGATTTCATAAATGAGCTTGATCCGTTCTTAAGCAAGTATCTTTGTGCTGGCCAGTCTAGAAATAATAAATGATGAAGTCCCACATTTTGGTGTCGGTTGGATGTGGTTGACTTGCATTATGGAGATCCCATGCATTTGTTGATTTGTAACTGTGGGTTGGAGATTGTTGTAGTCCCACTTTAAATCCTCTCACCAGTCTTTGATTTTTTGTAGACTACAGGAATTTGAAGTCTATCCCCTGTTGTTTGCAAGCAAACTCATATCCTTCAATCTTATAATGTCTAAAATCATCACTTTCATCATTTGAACTCAGATCTGTCAGTTCATTTCCCCTTACTTGTAATACCATTGTATTCTTGTGTAGCCTCACTGTTCATTTATTGATGAAACTACTTATTGTAAACATCCTCACATCAAATGTCTTTACAGTATATGGTCAAAGTTGGGCAATAGCATTGTGGTATAAATTATAAAATATTAAAGATTTTAAAATATTTGAGAAAATGACAACATGGACCACGTGATCTGTGCTTAAATTATGGCTTGCACATTTGATAAACCAAACCAAACTAACTCTTGTGTTCCAATCAAGTGGGGCAGGTACATGAATCCGTTTTTTGTTTTTTTTTTTTTTTTTTTCTTGATAAATAGCTACATGAATCCTTTTTCACTAGCACTTTGATAAATTGAGTACTTTCAGTTGATTCAGTCCCTTGGAATTGAATGTGGTTTGTAATAACATTTGTGCTTGCTGAACTGTTCTTGACATCTCTAAAAGTTCATATCATATTATATTCGAGTCATTCTTATTTTTCATTTGTTTCCTTGTTTAGACACAGGGGATGAGACCAGGTGTGGTTCCGTACACAGGCATTTTTTCTGCTTTAAAAAGGATTGCACATGAGGAAGGAATCCGGGGGATGTATAGGTGAGTGTTTCTCAGTAAGTTTTTTAAATGTAAATTTATAGATGTCAGGCTTGATGATGCACCTCTAAAGCACCGGAATAAATTTGCTTATTGATGTATTTGGAATGGTTTTGTCATCATAGATAGTGGCCCATCTAAGTTGTTGGAAGTATCTCTGAATCATTATTTTCGGTGTCATAATGCCATTTTTTGTGGTTTAAACAGTGGTCTTTTGCCTTCATTAGCTGGAATAAGTCATGTTGCAATCCAATTTCCAGCATATGAAGAGATTAAGTCCTACTTAGCAAGAAGGGGTAATGCATATGTTCTTTTCGTCATTCTTTCTTTTTGTTTTTCCTTTCAAAATTGATTTAGGTATAGGAATCATGTGTAATAGTGACACGTAATTTGTGCTGATCATACTTATTTGATGTTATCAGACAATACAACCCCCAACAAGCTAAGTCCTGGGAAACTTGCAATTGCTTCTTCAGTGTCTAAAGTAGTTGCCTCAGTAATGACTTACCCACATGAGGTATGTGTCCCTGGGCTTTCTTCTGTAGCTCACTAGTCACGATGACAACTTAGTGCCTGCCAAAAAAATTATATTTTACATACACAGTATATTAGCACCTTTATTTTGTTTGTCATGAGATTTGAATTTCCATATTCACCAGGTTGTGCGTTCCAGATTGCAAGAGCAAGGACAATTGAGGAATTCCAAGGTCAAGTATGCTGGTGTTGTTGATTGCATTAGACAGGTATTCCAGAAGGAAGGTCTTCCAGGCTTCTACCGTGGCTGTGCAACTAATCTATTGAGAACGACTCCATCTGCTGTTATAACATTTACCAGCTACGAGATGATACACAGGTTTTTGGCGCAGATTTTATCTCCAGATGACAAGCATTCAGAGGCCAACCCTAAATCTGATGGCCATATTAAGCGTCGAGAGGAAAACGACAGGACAGGTAATAATAAAGATGATACAATTGTAGGGAAATCACATAATCCATCTAATAAGAGAACCGCTATAGTTCCTTTCAGAAGCACTGATAAGCTTAGGGATGAATAGTGTTACAATTGTTTCTTTTCCATCTTATGGCACAGTGAGAAGATTTCCTGTAAGTGGGAACTCTTCAATAAGGCAGTGAATAAAAATGGCTGCAATTTTTTGGACATGTGGCGTTATTGTTATGTTCTTTTGCTGTGTTCGGAGTTAAATTTCGACATTATTGATAAATTCCTTTTCAGGTCAGTTAAAGCTTTTACTTGTGTTTTTGAACCAAGCACTCTTTTTCTTTATTCATACAGTGTTTGTTTTTTGAGGTCCGACTCATTTCATGCATTAGGTTTAGGGGTGCTTAGCGGATATTCCGATCCGTCCAAACCAATCGACTAAACCGATCCGTCACATTTTGGATGGATGAGTGATGATGAGCAGACGGTTGCGGATTGATTTTTTTCAATCCGTCTAGTTTTGGACGGATGGCGGATTTGAAGTTCCTTTGGTCACAATCGAACTGCCAAATCGCGAGCACCCCTATTAATTTGTAAGACTTTAAGTTTTCAATTTATTTAGATATTCTGTTGTGTTTTCAATTTTTTTTTCAATTTAGAAATCTTTTTATCAAATGGTAACTGTTGATATTTGGTATTTTTGTGTGAAAAATATAAGACATAATTTTGTAATTTAAAAAAAAAAATCAAATTAAATAGTTTTTAAATAAAAAAAAAGTTGTAAAATAGTTTTGATAATGCATGATTTTCTTATATATATTTATTGGTATTTGATAATTCACTTGATAATCTTTTAGTTATGTTGAGTTGAATTGTTATCCCAAAAAAAATGTTGACAAGCTGTATTATGTTTAAAATTTGTAGAAGTTTAAACCGCCAAACCGATTCACATTCATCCGCCAATCCGTAGCTGCCAATTGGGTAGACGGATGCGGATTGAATTTTTTTAATCTGTCAATTTGGTGAACGGATAACGGATTAGAAGTTTCCGACCACAACCGAACTGCGAGCATCTCTAATTAAGTTATATAAACGCTAGTGAATATGATATGGTAAAACTAGATAGAATCTAGATCTTGATACAATCACGAGGCTATTGTATCATTGTTGTCGACTAGCGAATCAAATCATGAATTATTTTGTTAAAATAGTGAATCGTGAATCATATTGAATCGTGAATTGTAAGATTCACTTTATTTAACATAATATGTAATTTTATGCATGTATATATAAATAGATAATGCTTAAACTGGAATAAATATCAACACAACTAAATTGTATATAGGTATATACCTATGAAATCACGGACATCAATATAATTAGTTGATTTTTTTTTTAATTTTAATTTTAATCTTGTGAAAATGGTGGTACTATGCAAAAAAAAAAACTAAATCGCTTGAATTGTTGTGAATTGTAATGAATCATAAGATTCAAAATTTAAGATTTAACTGTGCGAATTAAATCGTTTTGTTTGAAACTCATATCGAATCATATGAATTGAACTTTGAATCATGAGATTCTAACTATGATTGTATGTCAAATGCAATGAGAAAACAATCAAGGCCTGAATTTAGTTATGGGAGTGCCAAGATCAAGATCAAGTATGATCCAAATACGGTGGAGAGCGATCTGCCCAAATTTAACTTTTTAAAAACAAACAAAAGATTTTAATTGAAGGGAAAAGCCATACAAGTTTTTTCTTGCCTCAGTGAATAGGACTTGACAATTTCCTACGAGTGAGAGTGCAAAACTCACCTTGACACGACAAAAACAAAGGACGATGAACTAAACCAAGCAAGTAAACATTACCATCGATGAATAGTATCAGTTTACAAATCTGATTAGTTGTAAAAAGCTATAGGTAAACTAAGGAAAGCAAATTTATTGAAGCTATAAAATGATAGAGGCGCTGAGCCCAAGTTGAATTGGTTGTAAAATAGATTTTTTGTTTGTGGTGTTGGATACTTTGCCATGTCTTCTAATCTTCTATTCTTAACTGTCTCCTGCATCTTCTAGAACCATTACCTTCATTTTTCTGTTGACTTAACTTTCTGAAAATCCTACACATGTTCCTGAAAAGCCTCCAGTATGTGTTGGCAATTTCCAGACCTGAATCTGTGCCTGTGGTTCCAACCAAATTCTGCGACGTGTCGCATGCTCTCTTGCCACTATCAACCCCACTTTACATGTTTTCTGGTGTTTTTTCACCATGAACAATCACTTAGAACTTGAGATAACCACCTATGTTCTTGAAAGGCCTTTAAACCTCGCCATGTGTCTCTTTCCTAGCTGTTAAGAACTACGGCCCTGTTTGGTAGGGCTTATTTCCGGCTTATTTCAGCTTTTAGTTTAATTTAAGCTATTTTGATGTGTTTAATTTAGCTTAACAATACAGCTTATAGCTTTTTGTAAGTCAAAAATCAACTTATTCTTTGAATGGGGAAAGAGAAGCTTAATTTATGAGTCAAAAATCAGCTTATGTTCACAACTATAAACTATAAGCTGTTAAGGTATAAGTTATAATCACTTTCCCACAGCTCTACCAAACGGGGCCTACACCTTTGATGTAGGAAGTTATGTTAGCTGACACAATGGGAGTCCGGATCCTCGGCCGCACAACCCTGCGGCCATCCCTGCCGCACCCCCAAAACGACGTCGTTTTGGGAGAAATTTCAATTTAAAAAAAAAAAAAAACCAGAGGAGGGAAGAAGAGGAGGAGAAGAAGGGGGAAGAAGATATGTCCCGTGCCTCCTGCCTTTGATTTTTTGCTACGAGTGGTTGATCTGTTAATTTTGAAAGTATATTAGTTTAAAAATACCCCCAAAAAAATTTAAATTTTTTTTTTTTTAAATTGGCCTGCAATTTGCGAAGAAATCAACTGATTGATTGCAAAAAAAAAATTATTTTTTTGCGACGTAGTTGTTGATCTGTTGATTCGAAGAGTATATTGCTTTAAATATGATTTTTATTATTTTTTGAACGATAGATCTGAATAGTTTTTGCCTTAATTTTAAAGTTTATTGATTATTTTTTTGGATCTGAACTGTTCCAATCTCTCAGAGATCTTCTTCTCGTAGCAAAACTAAAATATTTTAATCTTCTTCTCGCAGAAACAGTTCGGCTTCATCACATAAATCTTCTTTATATGCCCCCAAACTAAAGTGAAGTGTAGGGAAGTGTATGAAATTTCCCAGAAATATTTTAGTTTGGGGGTATTTTCATGAAATGCCAGAAACAGTTCGGCTTCATCACAGAGAGAGAGAGAGACCTTAGGCAGCTGCAGAGAAGTGCAGAGAAGTGTATGATTTTAGATTATCAACCTGTGAAAAAAAAAAAAGGGTTGTTGGGTTCGGATTTGGTGATGGGTTTGGGTGGAGGTTGGTGGCTGAGGCCATTGCTGCTGCTGCTACTGCTTGTACTGTTGGTGCTATGGCTGTTTGGAGATGAATTTTGATTTTCTTGGAATTTTCATGGGTTTTCCATTGATGGTCTGAAGAAAAAAGGGTTAAAGAGGAAGAAAGGGTGAGAGGGAGATGCTCTCTCTTCTTCCCCCCTCTGGTTTCTGTCTATTTTTTTTTTTTTTTAAATTGAAATTTCCCCCAAAACAACGTCGTTTTGGGGGTGCGGCAGAGATGGCCGTAGGGTTGTGCGGCCGAGGATCCAGACTCGACAGAATGGATATGATCACCAAGAAAGCCTGGGTTCTTGACAAGTGTCATGCATCATGGTTGGATTCCACTTCCACATGTATAGTTACCTGGCAGCTACGATTGAGAGAAAAATTGGGATGGGGCTGTAATTGCTTCCTCCTTTGTAGGAACTGATTAATGCCAATTGTCCTGCTCATATTCAAGTTCATATCACAGTTGTTACACTCAACTATTTAGGCTTTTATTCATAACGTCTTCGGACTTCTTCCTTTGAAGAATTTGACTTTGTTTGAGTAGAATTTCCTATTTGATTTTGTTTAGAATAAAAAAAAAAAAAGAACTATTTGGTTGTGTTTTCTTTTCTGTTTTTCCATTTTTTAGAAAACACGAAAAACTCGTTTGGCAATTTGCTTTCGAAAATTGTTTTCAGGATTTTTTTTTCTCAATCCACTTTTTGGAAACATCATAAAGTTGTTTTCAAATTTTCAAAAATTGTTTTGGTGCTTTTGCAAAAATGAAAACCTTGGGTGTTTTTCAATATTTTCATTTTTTTTTTAAAACACACAAACGAAAACACAATCTCCATTTGGTAACATTTATGTTTATAATTTTTGTTCATGTTTACAAAATTTCTGTAAACTAGAAACAAAAACTGTGTCTTGTGCCTATTTTCGTTTTCAAAAAAATGCAAACAATTTATAAAAATTACTAAATTCTATTATAAAAAATAAATAAATAAAAAAGTAGGTTACTTGTTCTGAAAAAAAAAATTCATTCCTTCTTACTGCCGCCTCTCTGGCCACTTCTCACTCCTCAATGACTCCATCACCAAGAGTGTCTCCCCCACCTTCGGTAGCCACCTCTGACCATTGGTCATTGACTCATTGCCTTCAGCAAGTCCCTCCCACCTCTAGCCAGCACCTTCGACCACTGGCAACAACCTCCGCTACCTCCTTCCGCCAACAATTGTCTCTGACCACCACCCTCCCTCTTGTTTTCAAACAAGTATTTAAAACATGTGTGTCAAACATTTCTTTTGTTGTCGTTCAAAAAAAAAAATTTTTCTTTTGTTTTTAACTTTTTTTTATCAAAAATAAGCATAAACATGTTTAATGTTTTTTGTAATAAAAAATTGTAATTGAGCACGCTTAGTCAACTGTAGTTAGCTTCTTTCTCAGTATCAAGCTGGAACATTTGGTCACAAACATAATTCTTTAATAATGAAATGGAATTCACAGATTGAGTTTTTGATCGGTGTCGGAAAGCAGCTTCTGTTTCATTCTCCACTAGATTATATCTAAAATATGAATTTGCGTTGGAAAAGGCTCTTTCATGTGATTGAAGTTGTAAGAGTTGATACATAATCTCTGCTTAGACTCTCTTTGTGGTTAGGTGGTTGTGGTTGGTATGTGTTCTTTATTCTTGTATTCTTTAGCATCGGCTAGATGCTTTTCTAATAATATTGCCTTTATTTATCAAAAAATAATCTTTGCTTGAAGAGCTTCGTAGCAGGGTCTCCAAAGCAGGGTCTCCAAAGCAGCCGTCTACTTTCAACAGATATTGTATTCTGAGCAAACTTGAAGCTAATGTGCTTACTCTCCTAATATCGTAAGCTGGCAAGAAGGAAGGAGGCATTGGAAAGACTAGGTCGTACTAAAGTAAAAGCGACTAGTTGCTTCTACTGAATCTTTTAGAAGGTCGATCACTATATAGAGAGATCCACATACTAGTCATAAGCGGTAACAAAAGCTAGAGGGATGGAAGCAATATCCTCTAGGACAAAGTCGAGCCTATATGATAGCCGCCCTTAACCTTTATTACGCAAGGGGGACCTTTAAACGAAAGTGTGGCACACTTAAAAAAGAGTAAAGCACTCCGTCATAGCATAAAAGAGCATCCACAAAAATTAGATCTAGCGGAAAGTTGAAACTTTCTGTCCAGCTGAAAAACAAAATGGAATACTCTAAAGATGAGCTACTTCATAACTCCAACAAGCGAAAAAACGGATGCACTGCCTCACAAGGACTTTCGAGTAGCTCAATCTGTTGCTCGTTGCTTTTGAGCCTAAGCCTATGTTCGCTTAGTAAGCAAGCTTATATATACATTTATATATATCCTCAATAAAGGCTAGAGGTTTCTTGCTTGAATTTGAGAGGGAAAAAAGGGTAGAAAAAAGTGCCTTTTTATATAAACGTTACCTTCATATTTTTCACCAGAAACAGCCAAATTCTAGAATCTCTTATATCCGCCACAAAAAACAGCAAGTTGTAAATGTATCTTCATATTTGTCATAAAAAACCTCCCAATTCTAGAATCTCTTATCTCTGTCATACAAAACAACCCAATGTGAGTTCAAGTAATATTGTGAAATCTGTTTCATTTATCAAGCAGGCAATTTAAGCTTGCTCTGCAGCCCCACCTGATTTGAACCTGTATTTTAAGCTTTTAGCACTCAGAATTCTGATCTTAAAGAAACATGACCCAGGTTTTAGGCGTTTGCTTAGTATGACTCCTGACTTGCTTAGTCATTTCGCACATGATTTTTGGCTGGAACCCATTCGTGCACAATAAACTCTGGTGTGAGGTCCATGCTCCGTTAAAAATAAAGATTTTGTTATAATTTACACTTTAATCCAAATCACAGGGATAAAAGTATAACTACCCCATTAGACTAACAGCGGCAAAAAGTGATTTAAGTTAACAACAGGCTTGGTGTGTACTGATGTAGAATGATTTCTCTTATGTAAAATAACTAGATTTTTTTTCACCATTCTATTGCATCATTTAGCGATTTGTTACTTTTGATTGTCATTCTAGCCAATTGTGTAATTCCAAAATGTCTTCAAGATTCCCATATGTGGCTAAAATGATTCGACTAGATCTATCTTCTTCTTCTTCTTCTTCTTCAACTTTCAATAGTTTTCCTCTTCCTAGCTGAAATAACAAAAATTATTTATGCTGGCAGAGACTTCTGAACATAAAGAAGTAATCCCCATTTCTGTACCGATCATTTTCTCTCTCCTTGTTTCTATCTGATAAATTGAAAAGGCAGACTATATGCACTTCTTATCAGGAAATATACATTTTGATTTTCCAATATTTAAATTCCTGCTGAAAATAAAACATCATATAATCTGCTAAATAGGAAAATCTCCCAAATTAAAATAAAAATTTTTAAAAAAGAGGAATGAAGATCATATGAATCCTAGATTAGTGAAAGCTAACAATGAAATGGGAATTGAGCCATAACTGTATAACAATCATATGAATCTTAGATTAGTAGAAAGCTAACAATGAAATGGGCATTGAACCATAACTGAAATGGGAAATGGGAAATGGAAAATGGGAATGTGCACATACAAATGAGAGATCCATTAACTGTATACATTCCCTCAATATAATTATCTGATATATATCAGTAACAAAGACAACCATATATGTAAAGAAAACGAAATGCAATCCACTCGCATGAATATGATTACAGGTAACATTTTCTTAGGATCCACCTTTGAAGTAAAGCAGAGTAAAATGAAGCCTTAACCACTGGAAATGGATGTGGCAGAAGTACTAACCGATCTATTGGTCACTGAATCCAGTGAAAGTGTTGCCTTGCTATTCTTCAACAACACAACGTCATCGCTCTCCGGCGAAGGTGGTGGCTGGGTACAATTCAACACCCCAACAGTGTCGATTTCCTCCCCGATGTTGTCATATTTGTACTCCTGAATTTCCTTCAGAGCCTCCAAAACCTCATCCATTGTAGGTCTCATTTCCTTTTCGCGTTGCAAACACTGAAAAGCCAGCTCTGCCACCAAGGTAGTCATCCTCTCAATCAAAGAATCTGAATCAAACCCAAGAAAAGGGTCAATTAACTCATCGAATGCACGATTTTGAATCCTGTTTATCGCTAAGTCAGCCAAATTAACCTCATGCCTATGCCTTCTAATGTCAACAGCTCGCAGTGATGATATGAGCTCAATGAGCACAACCCCAAAGCTATAGACATCACTCTTATCAGTGAGTTGGTAACACCGGTGATACTCTGGATCAACATAACCGGGAGTCCCCTGTGGAGCAGTTGAGACATGAGTGACATCGGTGGGGAAGAGTCTCGAAAGCCCAAAACCTGCAACTTTGACACAAAAGTTGTTGTCGAGGAGTATGTTGTTAGTCTTGATATCGCGGTGGATAATATCAAAAGCATGGAGGTAAGTCAATGCACTGGCAGTTTCTATGGCTATGTTCATGCGAACAGGCCATGTGAGTGAGGCTTTCTTTGCTTGATCACCGTGTAGATGATCGGCAACAGTGCCATTGGGAATGTACTCATAAACAAGGAGGAGTTCACGGCTGTGGCGAGAGGTGCAACCATAAAGGGAGACAAGATTACGGTGGTGCAAGCATGTGAGAATTTGAACTTCATTAATGAACTGTGTCACTCGCTTGGAGTTGTGCTCATATAGGCGTTTGACTGCAACTTCCCGCCCATCCCTGAGTTTGCCTGGTTGTGGAAAGATCATAAGATGTGCCATAGTATGTGTCAATTGTATGAATTTAGAATTGCTTATACAAATGTGCTACCACAACTTTGAATTTTCTTACCATGGTACACAGTGCCAAAACCTCCATCTCCGAGTTCTTGAAAAGGATCGAAATTGTTTGTTGCTTCTTCTAGTTCTGTGTATGAGAACACATGGACTCCAAAGAAGATAGTACCCCCTTCGACGTCATCTTTTGGGGAAGGATTTGAAGAAGTTTTCCTTGAAACGAAACATGAAGAGATATAATCCCATTTCTTGCGACAACTAATAATAAATATGAGCAAGCAGATAACACCTCCAGGTATAGCTGCAGAAGATACAGTGATAGTATTACAACAACAAACAAGAAGCCGTGAGAACCAGTGAGGTGTTAGAGCTCTGGCGAACTAGACTAGTCCCAGTTGATTAAAAAACAAAAAAAAAAAATTATTGACTAACCGTCGAAACGTCACAGGCTATGAAGCATGGATACAGGATAGAGATGCAATACAATAATATTTAGTATTATGGTATACAAGAGCTCAAAAAATGATGAGTAACCAACATCCTTTAGGAATTAGATATTAGTTTAAGAGCTAGTAGTCAATTTATTTATTTTCAGTGGATATGTTAATTTGATAAAATCTGGAAAAGTAGAGTACTTCTTCAATATCACTATTTTCTTTTTCGATCGGAAATTAGAAAATACTAAAAAAAATTCTTGTATTTATTCCAACAATTATACTAAAATGCAAAAATTATTACAATTTCAATTTCATAATAGTTTGGATATGTGACCTAAAGTGTTCAAAAAGTATCACTGCTTAACATTAAGTATTAGATATGTTTAAAAAATATTAGATATGGATCCTCGAGTATCCGAGGTGTACCAATATCTATGAGTAAGATACGGACACAACTCCTTTTTTAAAGTATCCATGCTTCATAGGCTGCGGGTGAAAACATTGAACATGGGAAACCAGAACGAGTCATGTACCAAAGGTTACATGAGGTCTTGTGGAGAAATTTTGAAGCATTTGTGCATATGGCTTTTTTACCTGTGGCTAGAATCCATCTGTGCTTAGTTCCTCCTGCAACAAATGTCAAACCAAGCCGAAATTAATTGAACATTTTACACTCTAAAATCTTAACAAAGAACAGTTAAACTCTCCATATATAATGGACTGAGGACTCTGAATTGAGGTTTTGAATTGCTAATACCTTTATTCGTACAGTGAAATTTCTGGTTGTCATTTTGACATTGGCCTCCTCCTAGGTAACACCTCTCACAATCCTCAGACACATGAAATTCGAGAGAGAAGGTATGGGTTAACAGATTGAATGGGTCATCCTCAGTAGGATTCGTGTTTGATAAATTCAGGGGCAGCTGAATTATTGAGCAGCTAGGTGGAAGAGGGGCAGGAGGGGAGGATTGATGGTCTGGATCTTTATAGTGTGGAACTTTATAGTACAAATTGTAGACTGTGCAGTTTGTGTAATTATGAAAATCCTTGGAATGATCTTCTTTGGGGGAAACAAGATCAAAATTTTTGTTGCATTTGAAGAAGGTGAGGTTTGGATAGATTGTAAATGAAGCAGAAGAAGAATTGGGAAAACTCAAATTGTTGAAGATATGGCAACTTTTATTTTCCAATTGGGTTTGAAGAACTTGGTCATGGATGTGGAAAAAGTTATCTTCTATTGCTACTACATTATACCACTTCCCTTCTTTTACCAGCTGGATTTTTGAAGGTGGTCCATCACAAGTTACCGTGCACAACCCACATTGGGGATACGTAGAATTGGAGAATGGAAAGTTTAGTGGATGATGGAATGATTTGCAGTCGAAGGACTTGGGACAAGTACTCTGGTTTTTGTTCTCTTCTTTGGCCGAGAACGAGTGAAGAAGAAGAAGATGAGAGAGGACAAAGATAGCAAGAATGAAGGGAACATCCATTGAAATGGAAATTCCCAGAAAATAATCAAAAACCAAAACAACCACACACAAAAGCAAAAACAAAACAAGCAGGAGTGAAATGATCTTCCTAAAAACTCATCAGTTTTTTTAACTTTGTGTTAGTGCAGAATTCAATATGATTTAGAATAGATGATGTTGAAAGATCTGCTCAACACGGCAGTTGACTTGAATGATCCCAATTGGCTCTCTCTCTATTTCTTCCTTGGAATGTTCGGTCGTGCAAAGACCCCAAATGCAAGAGTTTCTTTCTCACTTTCCTCATTTTTATCTTGGAAAATGATTTGGAGCCCTAAAAAAGGCTCCCTAATCCCCTAATTTCCTGTTTTGGAAATTGTTTTTTTTTTTTTTTTTTTCCTTACTTGATATGGAAATTAGAGGGATTAGGGGGATGTTTTTAGGGGATGTAGCATGACCGTTTTATCTTCGAGTCCGATTTTATTTTTTTCTTAAAGTTTTTTAGAGTGGTACATTGTGTGGTTGAGATTTAATGACAAATCACATCAACTTTTTAACATTAAATCTCAACCACACAATACACCATTTTAAAAAAATTTTAAAAAAAAACAATCTAAAGGATCGTTGGTGATTTTATTCACTCATCCACACTCTTCTCTTATTGGTTAGAACAATGAGGTTCACTGCTTTAAATGGGTCCACCACACTAGTTTTAACAATCAAAGAGAATGGTCGACTAAAGTAAATACTTCAATAAGGTGGTTTGATGCAATTTATTTGAATATTTGAGTTGTATATAGTTTTATACATTCTTTTTTCTCAAAATATTAATTTTTTATTATTTTAAAACATTAGTTCTTTTCAAAAATTAAGGAATAAAAAAATATGAATTTCTTATCTTATCATTTTTTAAAATTTATTAACAACACGAAAAATACAATTATGACAATTGATATTTTTAAAAAAATGTATTATCAAAGGGCAATTTTAAAAAAATAATATTTTTAAAGTATAATAATTATACTATCAAAAAAAATTAAATTCCCTAAAAAGAATTATTATTTTGGGACGGGTGGAGTATATATATTTTTGTTTTGTTTAAATTTGTACCAGTTGTCCTGCTTGTAACTAATTAGGCATAAATAGTTTAAGGGTAAATTATAAATACATCTCTTGAGATTTGTTTAAAATATAAATTACCGCATGTAGTTTGAAAAATTATAAATACCCCCTTATTAGAATTTTTTATTTAATAGAATTAACTAAAAAAATAAAATTCATAATTGCTCTCCTATATAATAATAAAATTACCTAAATTATTAATTGAAATATATTTTTAACATCATTAAAAATTGTTAATTGACTTGATGATTTATTAATAAAAGAGACAATTTGTTATGAAATTAGAAAACTTAGGTGGTGGAATGTAATTTTTAAAACTACAGGAGGCAATTCGTATTTTAATCAAACCTCATGAGGTATATTTGTAATTTACCCATAGTTTAAATAAGTTGAAAAATAATGATTATCAAAAAGTTGTGAGATGTGTGTTTTTGTCTTTTGTTTCTTGATTATTAATTTTTAGCTTACAATAAGTTACACCAAACATGTCCAATGCATTCCTAATTGATTTACAAGTTTTTTTCTTGGGTAAATTACATTGACTAGTTTGAGATTTGGAAAAAATACAATAAGTGTTACAAGTTTAGTATAAATACATTAGATTTCCTTAATATTTTAATTCACACAGCATTTGATTTCTTTTTTTATCAGTAATCCATTAGTCATATAAAATGAAAAAATAATATTGTTATTTCTTTTACATTGAACTTTATATTTTATCTTGTTTATTTTTGCGTCTTTACACAATTTTCATTAGTTGTAGTCTCTTTAATCACTAAAAAAGAAGTCTATATAATTATGTCAAAATTGTGAAACTTAATGTATTTTTTTCAAACCTCAAAAGAAGCCAGTGTAATTTACCTTTAATATTATGATTTGCCTTGTTGACAGTTTTTAAATGAAATCCATCTTATTTTTCCGGGTAATGCTACACATAAGTCTTCACTTGGATGCGTAGCACAATGTGTCATAATTACACACCACATAATTCATAATTAAAAATTACAAAAGATCATAACCAGACATATAATAAACCCTTCTATTAAAAATATATATAAAAAAAAAAAGACATATAATAAACCCTAAAAAAGAGTGTATTATAGAATTTCCTAATACTAACATGATTAGGAAATTCTATAATTAATACACACTCCATTTCTTTAACAAATCAAATAAGAGGATTTTGTTCAGTAATTTTTCCCTTTTTTTATATTTTTTATTTTTACCGTATGAAATAATTTATAAATATGAGAAGAATTACATTAAATTAGACAATTATACTCCACCTACAATACCTATAAGCTGAACAACTAACACTTAAAAGACCAATAATTAATTCAATTGTAGTCATCGTTAGGTTTTTTGTTTGGCTTTTTGAGACTTCGTTGTTTTATTTTTCTTATTTTGTATGTTGTTTTTTATTTTTATTTTATTTTAATATAACTGCATTATAACTTTTCTCAAAATTAATTCAATAAAAGAGTCAATAATAAGAGAAAATAAAATAAATAAGAAGTCTTAGAACAAATATAGGGGATTCTAGTGCTCTTACATGGGGGCCGAAACTAAGATTCTACTGTATGCTTTGGATGCTAGTAAGTTTAACCTCATTGAACAATTAAGTTTAATCTCATTAAACAACTATACTGACTCAAACCCAAATAGTAAACAAAGAAATTCGAGAACTTCCCCACTGAATCAACCCCTAATGGTATCAATCTTCGTTTTTGTTAGCCGGGGACCCAAATAGTAAACAAAGAAATTCGAGTACTTCCCCACTGAATCAACCCCTAATGGTATCAATCTTCGTTTTTTGTTAGCCGCCGGGGGGGGGGGGGGGGGGGGTTTGCTCTTTTTTATTTCCTACACAAAAGGGATATCAAAATATCAATTATTATAAGTCTGAATACACTAAGGCCACGTTTGTTTGGCGAAATAGGTTGGATGTGATTGTTAGTGATAAGATTGTTAGTGAAGAGATTGTTAATGCGGGGATTGTTAGTGAAGGGATTAAGTAAAAGTGTGTTTGTTTTGATGATAGTGTGGGAGATGATTAGTGATGGGATTGTTAAATTATTTTTATCTAAAATAAATAAATAAATTATTTTTATATTAAAAAAAAAACTAAAACAAATATTAAAACAAGCACATGCACTTGGTCCAAAAAAATAAAAATAAAAATAAAATTTTTATATAAAATAGACTCAATTCCCTCATTATTTTCTTAATCCCACTCAAAATTCACCCAAGCTAATCCACTTACTGAGGGGGATTAGCAAGCTGCTTGGACTAGCAATCCCCCTCCACAAGAAAGCCACCAAACAAGGATTAGTGGGACCCACCTCCTTACTACTCCAATCTTACCCCCCTAATCTTCCAAACAACCATGCCCTAAAGAAAGTCCATTAGAAAAACTTGTTAGCTTGTCAGAAACGTCAAGAAATAGTACAGAGGGACATGGAAAAAGTCTTCTCCAACTAGGCAAGGGCCAGTCTTGAGCTCCTGAATTCTGTCTTAAAAATAGGATCTCAAATAAATTTAATTCTTATGTCATCTTTGATTTACAAAAATGTTCGTTCTTATGTTTGATCCATTAAAAAAATATACTACAAATGAAATCGTAGTTTACCGTTTTGAGAAAATAATCATTCAATAGAGAGGCTAACAAATGACCATTTCAATCCATTCAATTTTATTCTAATGAATCAAACACAATGTTATAGTAATATTTTAAAAATGAAGTTTTACCATTTTCTTTAAACAATTGAAGTGATCAATTATTTAAAAGTAATGGATGATTGTTTGCCAAATGTATATATTGTTTATAGAATAGTGTTAACTATATCGGTTACAATTGCCTATGGACAATAATTTCTTTTGGGTTAATTAATGAAAAGTCCATTCCTATGGAACCATATATTATTTAGTTCAAGGTTTAATATATATATATATATATGTGTGTGTGTGTGTGTGCTTTTGTAATAAGGACACGCATTGAAAAGTCGTCGAAAACTTGCCGGATGTGGGGGCTAGTGGTGTTGATTTGAATAGATAGTTACACAGATAGGTAACACGTATACATATAGGTTACATTTGAACAAATAAACATGTATGTAAGCTTTGAACAGATAAATATCCTTTTGAATAGATAATGTCCTTTCGGCCAAAAACAGATTCAAGCTTGGGCCTATTGACCCAACAATTTCAGAAATAGACCTTGGCCTCAGTGTCCTTTATTTTATTTATTTTTAATAGATTGGAGTTGATCCAATTTTACATTAAATTAGTTAAGTCATAAAAAAGTTTGAATAAATTAACAATGTTACTCATTGAAAATGTCTAAAATCTATCTCAATAATTATGGTTAATGTCTACCTCAATAACTATGAATTTTGTCAACTATAAAAATCATATGAAATTACTCAAGAAACACAATATTATAATTATTGTGAAAGAACAAATTTTTAATCGATTCACTCACTAATGCAATATTTTCAAATTAAATTTATCACCTAATATTTTAAGTGATTTTCGAACATAACATGGGTAAGAAACTAGTAATTTAGATTATTTCTAATGTAAGCAAATTTTGTATAGGTACAAACCAAAAAATAAAATAAAATTGAAGATATTATTAAACTAATATATATATATATATATTAAATATGTATAAAGTCCCCATTTATCGAATTTGCCTTGGGACCCAAAAAGGACAGGGCCAATCCTGCTTACCAAGAGGGTTACGTACATTATTAGAGCTCTATTATGTGACGAGATTAAGGGGTAATTTGGGAATTTGCTAAAAGTCACTTTTTTGGATTTTTTGTTTGTTTTACAAAAAAAAAGTCACAAAAAAGTCATCAAAAAGCTAAAAAAATCAAAAAAATTAACTTTTTACGAACTTTTCAAGACACCACTAAATAAAATGACTAATATATTCTAAATGTGTCTCCTATTAAATACGCCTTAATAATGGGTAGAAGTTCTTTTAGATTTTTTGCTAAAATAGCACTGAAAGACAAAATAAACTAAAATAGTTAATAAGACAAAATGTCACATCAAATCTATAATCATTTTACTTTTTCTCTTACAAATGTTATATTCAACTACAAAAAAAATCCAACTATCTTTCCAAACACAAAAATTTTAGCCTCCTAAAATAGCTGAAAACTAAAATAACCTACTAAAATAGTAATTTCCCAAACACCACAATGAGAGCTTTTGTTTAGAGTACATATTGTGGTCTTATTATACCTACATTTTTATTAAATTTTTGTTTTATCCCTTTTAACTCAATATTTTAAAATGTGAATCATTGAGCAAATTGCAAATAGATAGAATCAAGTTGTAGTATTTCTTCTACATTCTATGAACTATTGGAAGCTCAATATTTGATTAGATAATTTTTTTTAAGTCACTATAGTCCTAAGTTATGTGTTGACGTGTCACAACTCCATTGCCTTATCTATAATATAATGTGAAGAAACATTATTTATCATTATATTTATTTTATTTTGTATGTGTATTTATTTAACAGAAGTGATTGGTAGCTCGAAAAAGAGTCTCCCGAATCCCCCCGAATTCAAAAACAACGTGGTTTCGTCGTTTTGATTTTTTTTTTTTTTTTTCAGAAGAAGAAAATCAGAAGAAGAGAAGGAAGAAGAAGAAGAAGAAGAACTGGAGGGGCCAACAAAATCGGGTTGGAGGCGGGAGCGGGGGGCGGAGGCAGAGGCAGGGGGCGGGGCGGGGGGCGGAGGCGGAGGCAGAGGCGGAGGCAGGGGCTGGGGCAGGGTCGGGGCCTGCGAGGCAGAGGCGGAGGTGACGACGGGGCTGAGACGAGGCGACGGCGGGCGACGATCGAACGGAGGCAACGGCGGGCAGAGGGCTGTCGCAGCTGTCATCTCCTCCTCTTCCTCTCTCTCCTCTTTCTCTCTCTCTTTCTCTTTCTCTTCTAAATTTCAGACTGTTCGAGGGGACAAATTTGTAGGGAAAATTTATTTATTTTTATTTAATAATTTATATAATAAACGATACGGTATATATGAGAATCATCACATTTAAGAAATAATGGAAGCCACATAAAAAGTGAAAATTTTTAAATACTCTCAATAATTTATAAATACTTTTTGGTAAGAATTGACATTGGGTTGAGTCGGCCCTCGAAAATGGAGCCCAAGCCTACCCGCAAAGCAAAAGCCTTAGGTCTAAACTCTGCTTCTAGGAGGAATCAAAGAAATATGTTTATTTTTGTTTTTCTTGGTCCAGTTGGCACCTTGCCATATGATCTCACTACTTTCTTTCTCTCTGGTTTATCCCTACTGCTGTTTCTGTTTTATCTCCTTGGCCCTCACATACAATTACCTGGTTGGATGCAATGACAGATATTGGATTCGAATTTTATGTGTAAAAACACATAACTTTTCATCTTTTGAATTATCTTACTAATTACTAGTATAACATACATAACTTTTATAATTTTTGGAGATGTTACCTACTCTCCCGCCTCCCTAAGTTTATACCTATTTAGAAGGTGCCAACATAGTTGGAATGATCTTTTTTTAGTAATGATACGGTTTTTACGGGCCTTGTTTTCTCTTTTCTTTTGTACTTCAATCCCCCCCCTCCAAAAAAAAAAAAAAAAAACAAACAAATCTGTGTCAATAGAGGTTTTGGATTTTTTCTCTTTCTGAAACAAATCTCACATTACAAATAAGAATGTTACACTCCAATATAACACATTAAAAAATTCCTTAGTGTACTTTTTCCAAATATAACAACGTAACACTCTAAACTTTTCCCAAACATAATACTCTAATATAACACACAAAAAAATTTCTTAGTGTACTTTTCTCAAATATAACACTCTAATCAATGTAATCTCAAAGGTAACACTCCAATGTAACACATATAAAAATACTAAAAAACTATTTAGTGTACTTTTTCCAAACGTAACACTCACAGTTTGAAATTATACATTTACCCAAAGTTTACTAAGGAATTTTGTACTCCTTTTGGAATAGTTTTGAAGAATCCCACATCATTTTTTTTTTTGAAGTGTTACATTAAAATATTAAGTTTGAAAAAATTATACTAAGGATTTTTTTTTTCTATGTTACATTGGAGTGTTACAATAAGGAGTTTTTTTGGAGTGTTACATTAAAGTGTTACGTTTGTAAAAAGTATAATAAGGAATTTTTTTTGAAATGCTATATTAGAGTGTTACGTTTGAATGTTGCATTAGAGTGTTAAAAATTGAAATTATACATTTGCTCAAAACTTACTAAAGAGTTTTTATACTCCTTTTGAAATATTTGAAGAATCCCACATCATTTTTAGAATGTTTGAAGAATCCCATATTTTAACCCATTCCAAATAAAAAAGATTTTCATATAAAAATTCATCCCAAATTGATTATAATAGATTGTGTATTTTATTTTTCTATCACAAAAGAAAAAAAATGAAGATAATATAATAGAAATCAGGGTATAACCGTAAGTTTAATTTTTAAATAATATATTAAATCTATAAGGGCTACTATTTGCCCCCACCATTTTACTTTGGCCCCCCTACTTCTTTGAACTCCCATCCAAAAAAATGGATTTTCTCATTTTCTCTTTGAACTCCAACCTTAATACCAACTATACCCCTAACTCCAAACCAAACACAAACCCTAGTCCTAGCCCTAATCCCATCCCTACCAACAATGCCCGGCAGTCCTGCCTCTCCGGCGACCCACCACCACCACTGCTGCGAGGCCCCATATTTTGTCTCTTTCACCGCCACCGCATAACCACCACCGTTTTTTCGCTGCTCATCTCAATTCCAGTGACCTTCCCCAACCCATCCTCTCTAGATTTAGATCTCCATAGAAGCTCATCTCACAAATTCAAGCCTTGTTACAGTAAAAAACACAGTATCAATATTTAACACCGAACTACACAAAGCTTGGCACCTCCTCGCCCTTTTACTACAACTTGGTCTCTCTGTTCATCTCATTGAACTCGTTTCCTGATGCGCCTTGTTTCTGTGACAACTCTCACCTCTAATTAGCGTTAATTCATGATTAAGCATGATAAGTAATTAATTAAGGTGAAACCCCAAATTGATTGAGTGAGTGTATTATTTAATTGCATTTCTATCTGTTTGTTAAAGAATGATCTGTCCATGTTTTAATTTCGAATTGCGAATTGAAAGCCTTATCGGCGACCGATTCAAAAATTGATTAGTGGTATATGCTAATTAGGATTCATATGATTTTATGATAGGTTTAATTAAAATTCGTTGTGGAATGATTAAATTAGAATAAATAATGCTAAATTAGTTGAATATAGGTTATTTACATTTTTGCCATTGAGTGGATCAGTACAAGATAAACTCTACTACACTTCACATATGTTTGACACATCATCTTTGGCCTCCTTGTACATACACATAAGAGAGGGAGAGACTTGAGGGAAATTGAATTCAACAAGAGTTTTTGCTTGAAATTTTGAAGAATTGAAGAAAATTTTGAAGACTTGTCTACATTGCTCAAGGATTTGGCTTAGGTGAAATTTGATTGAGAAGCCTAAGTAAGAGCTCAACCTATTAATCTTGTTATTAAGCCATCTAGAACTTGTATATAAATGAAATAGATGAATTCATGGGTTAATTGAGCTAGAATTTAAGGAAGTCAAGTGAATTCATGCATGCATGTCCATATCATGGAATTTTGAAGTTGTTTTCATGAAATTCTTACATGCATGCCCATATTATGGTTGTACTCTAGAATTTATCATGTTTTTTAGTTCAATCTTGTATTTGATCATGCTTTGGAGTTTTGGAGTTCATGAGAACTCATGTATGTAATGTTCTTGTAATGTTCATAAAGTTTTAATTGAAAATTGGTTCAATTGGCATACTTTGGGGCCTTGATTTTATGAAATAGTCTTTAAATCATGTGGTATTATGAGTTTCTAAGTATTTTCCAGAAAATTGGCCCAAAAGGATGAGTTTTGAAATGTTTGATCCATGGTTTGAGCTTTGGGAGCAAATCTGGAAAACCCAGAATTTGGCTTCCTCGCTCGAGCGAAGGATTCCACGCTCGAGCGACTACCTTTGTTTTCAGACTTTCCCTCGAGCGACGGAATGCTGGCTCGAGCGTAAATTGCAAACTCTCAAGTTTTTGCGTGTGCAGATGCACGTTCGAGCGACGAGACCTACGCTCGAGCGAGGAACTGTGTCTCACGCTCGAGCGAGCATCAAGCAGAGAATTTCAGCAACCAATACTTTTCACACTTTTGCAGATCGCTCGAGTGAGGGAGTCTACACTCGAACGATCTCTCTCATTCGGTAAGCTCGCTCGAGCGGAGAAATCCACACTCGAGCGAAACCCCTGTTTGCAGCAAGTTTTGAAAAATGTTGTTAAGTACATTTTTTGCATCCTTATTCTATCCTAGGTATTCCTAGGCCATGTTTAAGGCATCATAGTGAGGATAATGTTATAGAATCACACCAAGTCAAGTTAGAGGCTAAGTTATTAATCCCGAGTGTGTAATTTAGTGTGTGTTCGTTCTGCAACTGTGTAGGGTTGGCACCCGATGACGCTGATTAGCCTGCTTAAAGCCTAGTAATCTGTGAGTAACAATGTTGTAAAGATATATTCAATTATAATTATTTTCTGAACGATCGACTGTACTGCTTTCTAAAGTGATATTGTTTACTGAATGAATGTTTGTCCTATTTTATGAACTGTACTCGTGGCATCTATAGCAACTTACTGTTACTGTTATCGTTATTGTTAGTGTTATAGAGATCTCTGTTAGTTCCAATGTTTGGAACCAATATTGTTTACTATTTCGATGGCCACCAACTGACTATTCGGTCTAGTAAGACCTAATGTACTATTCTGCTATTGGATGTACTACATATGACTGCTATGATTTCTAAACGACTGTTATGACATGAACTATGAGTCACTGATTGAATAACTGATCTACAGATGCAATTGACTGTTTTAATTACTGAAAGGACATTCATTCTTAACCCCTTTATGCATTTGTTATTCACTGGGCTTTAGCTCACTATTTATATTTATATGTAGATAGCCAAGCACCAGACCAGAGCTAGATGCGTCGAGTTAAGCTCATGTTTTGTCAAGCCAACCGTTGTGCTTCACTTTGAGGTTCCGTGCCTGCTCTAGCTAAGGCTGTTTTGGGGTGTTTCAAATTTTCCCTTTTTGTCTCTGTTAATGTATCGAATGTTTAAGACTTGATTGTACAGTTATGGTAAAGGGATTAGGTCCCTAACCTGTATGCTATGTGTATCTGGTATGTGTATATATATGTGGTTATGAATGTGGATTAGTCCATAAAAGTTTTTTCCCATTCAGGTTTTCGCAGCTCATTGGACATCCTGTTATTACTGTTTGGCTTCCGCCAGCCCCTTTTATACTGTATTACTGTTATTCAGGCTTTCAGTAATCACGGATTACTGGCCGGTTACGATGCTAAACCCTTAGGGGCGGGTTTGGGTCGTGACAGTTTCAAGCACCTCTGTTCGATTCCCAATTCGTTGCTCTTCTTGACTTATGCCATCTCTAGTTGCATTCGGGAAGCTTGCGTCAAATTTGAATGTGATTAGGGCATTTGTGTCTTGAATTGAGCTTCGAGATTTTGGACAGAAGAGAGTTTGGAGAGTTGTTGTGGGAACGTATTATAGGAGAAGGAAGAGAATGAGATTAGAGTTTGAATCTCTAACAGTAGCAAAAAAAAAAAAAAGTTTTGCCTTTGTGGTTGGTGGTGGAGGAGGGCGGTGGTGATAGCACTTGCGAGGGATGTGATGGCGAGGTAGAGGGGTGGTCAGATTTGCTAAAGATGAAGAAGGAGAGAGAGAGAGAGAGAGAGAGAGAGAGAGAGAGAGAGAGAGAGAGAGTTGCTAGAGGAGGTTGTCAGGCAGAGTGGAGATGGAGGTAGAGATGGAGGCGGAAGGTTAGGGTTAGGGTTAGAGTTAGAAGGATAAAAATGGGTAAAAATGGAAATTAGTGTTAGGGAAAAATTGTAATAAAAATAAATAAATAAAAGAGGTAGCAGTCCAAAGGAAAAAGGTAAGTGCTAATACCAGTACTCTAAATCTACCTTTTCAAAATTAATGGGAATAATTGGCCTATAAGAAACTCTTGGGACTAATCAAATCGTCGTTCCTCAAGATAAAAGTTATAGATAAATTTTCCACAAAAAAAAATAGATAAAAATTTGTTATAAATAAAAGCTTAGTTATATTTAAGTTTATAGTTTTCTCTTTATATATTTATAAAAAATTTTAAAATTATGTTTGTTTTGAAATATTTCTATTTCTATTTATAAATATTTAAAAAATTATAAACAAAAATTTATTTGGGATGCATTTATATTTAAAAAAAACTTCTTATCACAAAAAAAAAAAAAAAAAAATTTCACTTATTAAATTATTATTTTTCCTTACTCATTCATCATTCTCAAATGTCATTCGGTTGCAACCATTCCACAATTTATAATCACCACATTTGGTGGTTGGCCATCATTTTTGAGTTATCATTTACTTAAATTTGTAAAAATTTATGTTATTTTATATTACATACAATATGTATTTTCCATTCCAACATATAAATCATCTATATATCAAATATATATATTTATTTTTATTTTATAAAAAGTAATCATAAACATGTCAACTAATTACCAAACAAACGGCATCATAAAATTAAGTTGCATTCAAGTATTAGCAAATTGTTGACACTTTTTATTACCTAAAAAAAAATATTATTACCTAAAAAAAATTGATGACACTTTTCGACAACACCACCACTACTTCCCAATTCTGGATCGAAAATAACAAATAAACCCATCAAAACCTCTCTCTCTCTCACTCTCTCTCTCTATAGATAGGCTGCTTCGAATAATGTTTGCACTGAGAAGTTATATATCTATGCCATTGTGGAATAATTGAAGTCAAGTAGTTCTTCAAGATGACCGCTGGCGGCGCGCGGTTGTCAGATCGTCGGAGCTCGAAGAAAATCATCTGCGACGCCGCCGCCGGTGCCGCCGCAGGTTTTGCTCTTTTTACCAAAATCCCTCAATTTTGATTTAAAAAGTGTTTTTGAGTTTTTGTGATTTCAGTTAGGGTTTGTTCATTGCGTGATATTTTTGTTAATTTTTGATAAAGCTAGTGAATTTGTTAAGCTTTTTGGTGCTTTTGATAGTTAATTGTCAATTGTGTGAATGCTTCGATCAGAAGCTGTCGATTGAGTCAGTTTTTGGTTTATCATATGCGATTTTTGTGCTCTGCAGGGGCTATAGCTGCCACTTTTGTGTGCCCATGGGATGTGATCAAAACCAGATTGCAAGTCCATGGCCTTCCTGAATTTCACCATTCTGATCCAAAAGGTACGTGTTCTTGTATGAATTTTGTTTACTCTTATACATTAGCATTTTTGGACTATAATAATGCTTTTGGCTTAAGTATCTTTCTGAAACTGGAATGTATCGAAAACTCAGGTAATGTTTGGTTCACTGGAATGGAATGAAATGGAATGGTCATTCCATCAAAATATCCATTCTCATGTTTGGTTGATTAAAAAAATAATGAAAAATTCATTGCATATGGAATCGTCATTTACCATTATAAGGGAATGATCATTCCATGGGGGAGCCTAAGGAATGACAATTCCATTCCATCTCATTCCAGTGAACCAAATAAAGCATCAGTATGGAAGTTGATTGTTTTTGCAGAAACTATTTGTGCCAAAGCATTTTGTTTTGTTTTGTTCTTTTGAACTTTGACTACTAAGAAGGTTGATGAAATTTGGTTGATGTTAAATAAATGCTAAAATCATTTGTAACTGTGGTTAGTTAGAGGTGCATTCTTTGGATTTTGGAGGCATCAATTTCTCATAGTGAAGTTTGCTATACGTGAGTCTATACAACAATTGAAATTTGAAATTATATATTTGATTAAATTGCAGTCCATTCCAAAGCAATTGAACTAGACTTCAAAGCTCCTAGGTAGAGGGACAGTAGAACATAGAGCGTTATGTGACATTAAACTATTAGTTCCTGCTGTGATCTCTTTATGTGCTATAAGCTGTAGGCTCTTTATGCACTTCTGAGAATGCTGAAGAGGGAACCTTACTCCTTAATATGGAGTTTTCTTCAAATCATACTTCAATTTATTAACATGGTAACAAGCTTGTAATAAAATGACTTTTATTTGGTAACTCATTCAGTTAGTGTTACAGAAGGGATAGATGATGAGGGACCCAAAAACTGAATCCTATAGTTTAGGATTACACTTTCTTCCACAAAATTAATGGAGCTCACCATTTTGTATTAATATATTCAATACAAGGATGAATTCTTTGCTCACAAATGTGGCAAATGATTTCACTAAATTTCTTTAATCAAACAAAACATCTTTGGGCAAAGCATTTTTATATAATATATTTGTGAAGTTCTAATGATCCCAACATAATTCTTCTCTATTTTTTAGATTACAAAAATAGACATAGTCCACCACTTATGGTATGCTAAGAGTATATTTACCCATTTTGGTTATAAAATTCAAAGGTATGGAAGGTCAAATCCTTTGAAGTCCAAATGAAATTCTAATTATTTATTTATTTTTACATTCTTCCACTATATGACAACATAACTAATTGAAAACATTTTGAAATTTCTAGTACTTTTTCAAAGCATGCAATTCATCAATATTAAAATTCACATTAAATGAATATATTCCATAATTATAAGTTCACCATTCTAAGTTTGTTCAACGGTTAGCAAGTAGATAAAAGGAAATCATGTTTGAAAATAAGGAAAAAACCTGTCAAAATTCAAGCTTTCTATAAGCCTATGACCAAAAGACATTAAGTGGGTTGCCTTTGTCCGAAGGAGATTAATTTCCCGAGCAAAACTATAGCAGAAAAATTGCCTTGCCAATAGTTGCAAGTGGAAAGCAATGAACCAACACGTCAGAAAGAAATCAACTAATCGAGTATTAGATAGAGCCAAACATGCACAAATCTTCACATTTTCAATATTTTAAGAAGATTTTTGGCATTTTTCATTATTAGAGTTTTCTTGCATAATCTAACCTTTATGGAATATAATGAAGTTGTGGGTGAGAGGTGTGGTTAGAGGTAGTCTGGGAAGATGGCGGGCACTTCAATGGCTTGGGATCACCGGAGGTGGAGAGGAGGAGGTCAAGGCAAGCTTGGAGAGGGAGAGGTTGGCAGTGATAGACCTTTGAACACTAATGTAAAGTATGAGAGAGTGTTTAAGCATAAGACTTGGTTGTATTGTTGTTGTTCGCTGCAGATACGATACGTTATATAGGCCACAGGAGTATTGGAGCCCAAGCAAACTGTTGGACAAGTGGCTCGTTCTCCTCAACTCTGCCAGAAGTGATATAAGCCCTTCTGCGGTCTGTGGCTTGACCGCAGGCGGAGAGCAACGTTTCATGGCAGGCAGAAAGTAACGTTTCGTATATGCATCGAATGACATGAATGTAAGGTCATTGTTGCCTCTTCTCCAAGCCTGGTTGAGATGGAGTTGTCTTAGCAAGAAGACAACCATCTCGACGATCCCATGACCTCAGCCGCCAGTCCAGTATCCTCTGATGATCCCAAGCAGTAGTGCCTGGGTCCTGCTCCCAACCCAGGCATCCAAGTAGGTGAATGGGCTAGGGCCCACCTTAGTGTTTAGGAGAGCCAAGGGCGACCAAATAGGAGGATGGGTCGCGGGCTTATTTCAATGTTTAGGAGAGCCAATGTTTATCAATCCAAGTCCAAGTGAGCCGGGGGCTGATTGTATTGTTGTTTGGCCTTGGAGCGAGGTATGAAGGACCATGGGCCCTGGGGCCATGGTGCTGCCTGTTGCAGGGCTCTTCATATCTAGATATATTTGGGCTTGTACATATGCTCCCGCTTAGGCTAAGCATATAGTTTTGGTTGCCTTGGCACATGGCGCCCATAGGGCTCGCCATGTATCAAACATACGACATGCCCGACGTGGTGCCTTATCGGTCTGCCACGTGGGTGGCACATGGGGCCCATGGGGCTCGCCATGTATCAATCATACAACATGCCCGACGTAGTGCCTTATCGGTCTGCCACGTGGGTGGCACATGGGGCCCATGGGGCTCACCATGTATCAATCATACAACATGCCCGACGTGGTGCCTTATCGGTCTGCCACGTGGGTGGCACATGGGGCCCATGGGGCTCGCCATGTATCAATCATATAACATGCCCGACGTGGTGCCTTATCGGTCTGCCACGTGGGTGGGGTTTTGGCGATGCGGCGTATTGAGCTTGATACAAGTACCCACAATAATGCCCCCCTGTACAGATGCTCTTATAGCTAATGAGAGTATTTGTACATGACTATGTTAAAAAGGTTTGAAAAATATTAACTCATATTCAGATCTATAGCCTGGACCTCTTGCGTTTGGAGCCTTGTTCTCTGGTTGCCAAACGGTATTATCTCGGTGCCCCTAGCCTCCTGAAGCCATTTAGAGAGGATTGGTTGAGAGGAGAGTGTTAGCAATTATAATGTGAATTTGCCTGCGTTTTTGTGTGTTGTTGTTCCCGTATTTGCTCTCTTATAAAAATGAGATTGCATTGGGAAAGAGGAGGTGAATTTACTAACTTTTGCAGCTTTACATTGGGAATGGGCGATCCATGGAGAAGACAACTCATGAATTGAAGTTATAGGTTTAGAGCAGACCTACTAATTTTGGAGTTGCTCATAGTATAATGTGATAGCTTGTGTAGCTATTAGTAAAGTGACTTTTTGAAAACTTTAAGATATTTGCAGTCTGTAGCAAAGAAGAGTTTGATTGGTTTAAGGATTCATCTTTGGAAAGGTGCAATCCTGAATATGTGTGTATATATACACATTATTATATATATATATATTTTTGTTTCGTATGAATTCAAAAAAGTTTGTGTATATGATTTTAGCTTGTTTGAAACTGTTCAAAAGGGGAGCTCACCTCTCTTTTTTTTTTTTTCTTTTTTTTTTTTTTAGAAAAATGTTTTTCGTGTTTTTTGGAATTTGACCAGAGCTGTCCAAATTATGGTTACTTCGTCCACTTTTTTATCCATTGTGCAGACTCTGTTTTTTTTTTTTTTTTTTTTTTTTTTTTTTTTTTTTGAAACTGGGTTAGAGAGGGACTCTGTATTATCCGGTTGCTGCCCACGTCTTCTCCCTTTACCCAAGGTGTGCAAGGATGTTTTATTGACATAGTTATCAGCAACTAGGTTTCCTATACCATTAGGAAAACTGTTTGGGAAAATTTGTGTCTGGGTATACCTGCGGTTTTCTCTCTAAACAAAACCTAGAATCCCACTTAGAGTGAAAGACTAGAAAATCCAAAGTTCAACTAGGAGAGAAAGGTGGACAACCGTGAAAAAGGGAAAAAGCTTGCCGCCGATGAGCTCCGAGAAGGCATGAAGAGAGAAGAGAGAAGAGAGGCGAGAGGGAAGAGAGGTACCTGCGAAGCGCAGAGATTGTCGTCGGTGCTCCGTAAGGGTGGTTCTGGGTTTGCCGCCGGTGGGTTTGGATCTTGATTGAAGATTCTGGACAAGTGAAGGTGTGTGAACCGACACTAGAGGAGGGCTAGGGTTTTGATTCCTTGGTTAAGGGATTTTGGGGGTTACTTGCTATCGTCGATTGAGGGGAAGAGGGAAAATTTCGATGATTAACAGGTGATAGAGAAGGTGCGAAGCGAGAAGGGTGAGTTGGGAAATCGCGAGCCATAGTTGTGAGCTGAGCGAGAAGGACTTGGTGCTTTGGAAGTTCAACCACGATCTGGGGTCACCTACTTGGAGTCATCTGTCGCTGATTTAGAAATTAACGTGTGGAGGCATGCTTCCAATCTTCCACAGATTAGCTACTTATGTGTTTGTATTGATGTAGATATATATATATATATATGTTTTGTCTGTTTTGTGATGAAACAAAGAAAAAGAAAAGGGGGCAGATTGTTGTAATAATAAATAAAAAGAATGGCAAGGTAAGTCAAAAATTGAAGGATGCATTTTGGAGAGTTGTAAAATAATAAAATTGTTATTATTTTGGTGAGGAGTCGAGGGTTGGAGAACCTTCTTTTTTATTTATTTATTTATATATATATATATAATTTATTTATTTTTTTTTCGATTGCATGTGCCA
>CM069912.1:96440480-96500480 GCA_036172215.1 Camellia granthamiana | reverse complement strand
GGAAGAGGCCTAACTCAAAATAGTGTCTTAGCGAGGGGTAAATGACACTTTTTTTTTTGGATAGAAATTTAGGCAATGGATAGAAACATACCCAGAAGGCAAGGGAGAGGTGAATTGCGAGGGAAAGACCTAACTCAAAATAGTGCCTTATCGAGGGGAAGATGACTTCTTTTTCAGAGAGGTCATCCCAGTTAGGTATAGGAGTTCCTCGAAGTGGCAGGGGAGGTTCATCTTCATCCACATGATTGTAAAATACTACATCTGCCATGTGAGCTTCATCTACTCGAAAAGGCTTTTGAGAGCCAACTATGGCAAATTGCTTCATTGTTGTGGATTGCTTTGACACATTGATGGTAGGTGGACGGGATCGCAGCATATCTGTGAAGCCAAGTTCTCCCTAAAAGAGCCTGATAGGTCGTCTCTGCTTCTATGACATGGAACTTAGTAGTAGGGCGAATTGGTCCCACTGCTAAGTCTAACTGGACATGACCTATGTTTTAATTTTTTTTGGCTTCCAAAACCGGTGATGGAGATGGGTTGTCTGACTAAGTGCTTTTGTGGGATCCCGGCTACCTGGAAAGTAGAATAAGGCATCACATTGAGTAAAGTTCCTCCATCCATGAATCCTCTTTGAAACTCCATCCCATTGATGAATACTGGAACGTAGAGGGGACAGTTATGTGGAAACAGTGCTTGTTTGTCGGCCTCGGTAAAGGTTATCGCCAACGAGTTATCCTGAAATACTTTCCTCACTGATCCGCTTACGCTTATGCACGTTTCACCATTCTGCTCCGCAAGTCTTAAAAAGGTCTTGGCGGCTTCAAAGCGTGTTGCTTCGAAGAACCACTTGAACTTTGTCGATTTCTTAAGCGCTATCATACGCCTGGTCTCAAAGTCCAGACAAGTGGGAGCTGGGAGTTCAGAGAGCTCGCACACCATTGGCTCTTCCATCTCGTCATAATGCGAAAGCATCATGACCGTCTTGCCATTATCCTTATGGCGCGGGAGAGGATCTTTCAAGACATCTTTTGTTTGGCGAGGTAGCTCCATAGCGTCGTCAGACATCATTTTTTCGAACTAGGGATCTGAGTGCCCAACATTCCGCAATAGGATGTTTAACGGAACGATGGTATATGCAATAGTCTGCCCGCGCTTGATCCTTTTTGGTAATAGGTTGCCTTGGCTCGGGGAGGTGAACTTTTCCATCTTCTACCCAGGCATTGAGGAGTGCCTGTGCCTCGTTCACTGAGATAGGTAATGGCGGGGGAATTTGATCGAACTTTCTCTCTTTTTTGCCTTCGGGTCTTCTCTTCCCCCAGAGGAGCCTTTGGCTGCATATACAGTGTGGTTGCGTCGGTTAGGCCTCCATGAGGAAGGTTGAGGTGCCGTTGGTCGCCATGAGTGGGGTTGTGGGGTTGTGGTGTTGTCATTTGTGCCCCTGATCTTACTATTTCACTTATGTTTCGGGCCGCAGCACATAAAGCGGAAAAGTCAGGAAAGTAGTGGTTGACCGACTGGAGTTTATAAGTCGTGAGCATTCCTTCAATGCACAATGACACCAGTTGGTGTTCTTCTATCGGGTCTTGAATGTCTACTGCTTTTTCCCTGAAACGGCGGACGTAAACGAGGATGTCCTCCGCAAGTCGTTGTGTTTCCCTCATAAAATGGAGGGTGGTTAACCTTTCTTCAACGTAGAAGAACTTGATGTAAAACTTTTTTACCAAGTCTTCCCATGAAGAAATAGAGCTAGCAGCGAGGTTAGCATACCACGAGAATGCTCGATCTGTGAGGGATTTGGAGAATTTCCTCATGCGGAGGTTCCGGTCCTCTTGGTGAGCTCCAAAGGCGTCAAGAAAGCGTGAAACATGCTCCTTAGCGTTCCTTTTTCATCCGTCGAACAAACTTGGGTACTGTATATCCCGCCGGATATGGAAGACTTGCGATGTGAAAGGGTAAGGGGGACGGAGGTCCAATTCTGGGGAGACAAGGATGTGACCTTTGTTCGTCTGAAGTAGGCTATGTATGTGCTTTTTTTACGACCTCCAATGTTAATGGCTGGGAAAGGTTCTGATTTGCCGAAAGAGTCGAAGCCACTACAGTGGGAGCTCCACTAACGGACCCAACTTGTGGTGGAGGTGTCTGGTTGGGAGCTGATGGAGGGAGCGGGGTGACTGTTTGTCCTCCCGCTTGAGTTCGCAAGTCGTTTTGTGTAGCGATGTTGGCTTCTGAACCATTCTGGGCTAATGGCGGAGCGCCATTTTGAGATGATGTAGGAGGGTTAGATGATGATGGGAGCATAGGTGCCCTTTGTAAGGCTAGCAAGGCATCCATTAAGAGTTGTTGGTTTTGTTGAAGAGAGGTGACACTCTCAGTCAATACACGTAGCTGATCTGCTATAACCGGTTGAGAGGATTGTTCTTCCGGAGAACCGTCGGAGTTGTGTTCCGAGGTCTCCGCCAGGGTCTCCCTACCGCCACCTTGGGATGTCGCTACTCCAGTTCCAGTGTTCTTTTTGGGTGCCATGTGAAGCGAGCACCACTCTTCCCCAGCAGAGTATAATGTGGGTGAGAGGTGTGGTTAGAGGTAGTCTGGGAAGATGGCGGGCACTTCAATGGCTTGGGATCACCGGAGGTGGAGAGGAGGAGGTCAAGGCAAGCTTGGAGAGGGAGAGGTTGGCAGTGATAGACCTTTGAACACTAATGTAAAGTATGAGAGAGTGTTTAAGCATAAGACTTGGTTGTATTGTTGTTGTTCGCTGCAGATACGATACGTTATATAGGCCACAGGAGTATTGGAGCCCAAGCAAACTGTTGGACAAGTGGCTCGTTCTCCTCAACTCTGCCAGAAGTGATATAAGCCCTTCTGCGGTCTGTGGCTTGACCGCAGGCGGAGAGCAACGTTTCATGGCAGGCAGAAAGTAACGTTTCGTATATGCATCGAATGACATGAATGTAAGGTCATTGTTGCCTCTTCTCCAAGCCTGGTTGAGATGGAGTTGTCTTAGCAAGAAGACAACCATCTCGACGATCCCATGACCTCAGCCGCCAGTCCAGTATCCTCTGATGATCCCAAGCAGTAGTGCCTGGGTCCTGCTCCCAACCCAGGCATCCAAGTAGGTGAATGGGCTAGGGCCCACCTTAGTGTTTAGGAGAGCCAAGGGCGACCAAATAGGAGGATGGGTCGCGGGCTTATTTCAATGTTTAGGAGAGCCAATGTTTATCAATCCAAGTCCAAGTGAGCCGGGGGCTGATTGTATTGTTGTTTGGCCTTGGAGCGAGGTATGAAGGACCATGGGCCCTGGGGCCATGGTGCTGCCTGTTGCAGGGCTCTTCATATCTAGATATATTTGGGCTTGTACATATGCTCCCGCTTAGGCTAAGCATATAGTTTTGGTTGCCTTGGCACATGGCGCCCATAGGGCTCGCCATGTATCAAACATACGACATGCCCGACGTGGTGCCTTATCGGTCTGCCACGTGGGTGGCACATGGGGCCCATGGGGCTCGCCATGTATCAATCATACAACATGCCCGACGTAGTGCCTTATCGGTCTGCCACGTGGGTGGCACATGGGGCCCATGGGGCTCACCATGTATCAATCATACAACATGCCCGACGTGGTGCCTTATCGGTCTGCCACGTGGGTGGCACATGGGGCCCATGGGGCTCGCCATGTATCAATCATATAACATGCCCGACGTGGTGCCTTATCGGTCTGCCACGTGGGTGGGGTTTTGGCGATGCGGCGTATTGAGCTTGATACAAGTACCCACAGAAGTCAATGAACCTCAATTGCTCTAACCATGTAAGAGCTCCGTAATAGGAGTATAAGACCTTTTTCATTGACTTCTCTACCACTCGGGTGAGTACAGCAGTCCACTTGGCTTCATGTAACAACTAACAACTAACAATTTTTGACTGTTTCTCCTTGTACTATCATTATCAAACTATGCAAAACACACCCTCATTACCCTCTTTTTTTGGTTAAGACATCACTATTAACAAGCTTTAGCCTCTTTGGCTAGCACAAAATCTCCACCAGTGCGCATAGGGATTTTCTGGGGAAAAAAATTATGTTCATATGTTAGAATTTTGCACAATCAACCATATTGGTCTAATATTTATTGATTTTTCAATTCCTCTTCTATTATTTGGTGTTAGAGATGGAAACTAATTTTCCCTGATAAATAACTATGAATTTATTAAAATGAAAGGCCCAAGGAATAAATAGATGAGCTATACAAATAGAAAAATGATGCTTTACCTTTGGACTGAGTTTTTTTTAGCTTCCTCTCTCCAAATGTTCATTTTTTTTTTTTTGAATTTACACATGCTTTTCTTATATATGTTGATGTACTTAATGCGTTTCATATTTGGTGACAATCAGGTAGTATCATTATTACAAGCCTACAGAATATAATACGAACTGAGGGTTTGAAGGGACTGTACCGTGGCCTTTCACCAACATTGGTGGCACTACTTCCAAACTGGGCAGTGAGTATTACTCTTCTTGGGTTGTTCTTGAAGATTAATGACCGGTACTCCTTTATTATAGAAGCCATTGCAGCTTCAAATATATATATATTAAAAATTTTATATACTTGAGTGCACCTTCATATCTTTTCTGATTTTTAATGCATTCTCCCCTCCCATTTTGTTGGATTTCTTTTCTAGACAGTGCTCATTGCTTGCTTATGGTTACACTGCTGAGGAGTTTTTAGTTCCAACAAAGGAATCAGCCCGTGGTTTTCTTGTGTCCAAATCTCCCGAAATCCCCTCTTTCTTTCTTTTGTTAATTCTTTTATAAGTTGAATGCTTCTGTAGTGAAAAAACCTGCTGTGGTTCCCATTTTAGTTATGTCTTGCAAAATAGGTAACTTTTAGAATTTAATCATTGTTCCAGAGAACTAGGATAAAGCCTGCAGGGCAGCCAACCCATTTTGGAAAATTTATGATGGAACCAAATATTTTTTGCCCATAGAGCGGGCTCATTTTCCAGTGTTCTAAGGCAATTTTTTGTTGTTAGTTTGTCACTGCATGTGGGTCTTACGAATGTTCCAATCTTATCCTTTGCTTCTTCTATATTTATCTAGTAATTTGTTCTCCCTGGGAATTCTTTCAGGGGCAAAGCAATATCTGTATTTCTAGTTTCATCAAGTCATTGTGGGAAAACAACCATGTTAGAAGCTACCTCTTTGGTAATTGTGTGTGCAAAATGTAGTAGAATCCTCTCACTTTTCCCCCCTCAATTTAAAAGCTGGCTCAAGCCAATCTCTCCCAACAATATTTTTTTCATTGTTTTATAAGATTTTGCTACATGCTTTTATCCTTCTTACGTGTTTCTTGGAAATCAAATTTCTTTTCATAGAATATTTCTTGAATTGATATTTAGAATACATTTTCAATATTGTTTCCCCCCTTATATTTTCTTTGTATTTCTGTAAGTGACAAAACTATTTATATTTTTTTAATGTAGGTGTACTTCACAGTCTATGGGTATCTGAAAGACCTGCTCCATACACATGGTTGGTAAAGTTTTTTATAATATTCCCATTTATCAATTGATTATTTTGAGTTGTTATGAGACACTTTGTTGTACCTGTGAACTGTGAAGTTTAGTTGGTTGGTTTGATTTCTTTTAATATTTCATACAGTGATAATGCAGTGAATAACTGTAGTCAACTGATATTTGGTGTTAATATGATTGCTGATTTTTTGTTCAGTTGGTTGTTTTGATTTCTTTTAACATTTCGTACTGCGATAATACAGTGAATAACAGTGGTCAACTTACATTCGGTGCGAATATGATTGCTGCTTCAGGAGCTGGTGCTGTCACAGCAATTGCAGCAAATCCACTGTGGGTTGTTAAGACCAGACTCCAAGTAGGTTGGATCTTGTTATCTGCAGTTTCTTTCAAACTTATTGAAGTAGATTAGGGAATGCTTTTAGTTTCTGCGTGCTTGACTTGAAAACAAATACTTGTATCTATAACTTATGTGTATGTATTACTGTTGCAGAATTCTGCAGTTGTAATTAATTTTGTTGGAGCATGTTCTCCTGTTGGTCAAACAGTGTGCTTCTCTATGTTGCAGAAGTATCTAAACTAGAACCACAGCTGGAAAATGAGATGGAGTTTGAAAGAAAAACTCCTTTCAAGTGCTAGGACGCACACACCAAGCTGAAATAGGTTTTGAGCTCTGCAAGTAAGCCTCCTGGCACACTTTAAATAAAGTGGATATGAACTAAAACATTAGTAGTGCAAATTGACTTTTAAATTTGACCATCCAAGTATTCCTTTGTTGTAACTGCATAGCAATAATCTAATTCACCTTATCTATGGCATGTTGCACAATTTCAAAACTGAAGGAACAGAATTATTTTCTGGGATGAGGTTACATATCTTCAGGAGGACTTGCGTCCACTAAGGTCTATGTATTTATGCAAGTGTTTAATTAATGTTAAGTGGTTTATAATATCTCGTGGTTTATAGTGGCATCACTTCTGGATATGGAGAAGGGTCTGAAGGTTGCTTTTGGCATCTTTCAAGATTCAGTAGTATTAGATTCATATCATCACCATTTGATTTTTTTTCGCTACTCTTGTAAGTTTTCCTTCTCATCAAAGGTGGGATTTTTAAGGGCATACCTTGAAATATGTGATTAACAAAAAGCAATTGATGCATGAGATATGCACCCTTTTAAATCCCAATGATGCCTTATTCCAGAGAAACCTAATTCACTGGGTGCACTTGACAGTGATCCGTGTATCACATGGCTTGAGAATGAACTGTCACTTCATGCATGGTTTGGAATTTGACAGCTATGAAGCACGGACACGGACACGGACACGGGACACAACAATTTTTAAAAAATGGGGACACGGACACAGCAGGGGACGCGGCAAATTTTTTAATTTTTTTATAAATATTTTTATTTTAATACACATTAATTATTTTATTTATTTATTATGTTTTTTAAATAATGTGTTATTGGTAATTTATTATTTTTATTTTTAAATTATATATATTATAAAAAAAAATATATAACAAATAAATAATAATAAAATATGTTAAAATAAATAAAAAGAAAAATTAGATATTTTATTTTATTATATATGATTTAATTAGATTTCTTTTAAATAATTAGATGATTTATTTTATTAATTATATGTTAAAAAGTTAAGAAATAATAATTTACAAAAATTATTATATATGATATTTTAAGAAATAATAATTAGATATTTTATTATACAAGGTAAAAATTATAATTTATAAATTTTATTATATATATTATATATGATATATTATATTATATATATATATATTATAGGAAAAATTATTGGAAAGTCCCATTTGAGTATCTTGTGATCTATTTGGTCCCACGGGTTTTCTCTTTGTTTGCCAGGTCCATTTACGGCATAATTTATTACTGGGTAGTCCTAATTTGAATGGTTTGGGGGTGTTGCTGGATGAATATACCTTGCCATGATTTGTGGAGATCTTATTCTTTTTTTTTGGGTATGTCGTATCCCATTTTTATTGGGGGGTGAGGGAAGCCGTTTGCATAGGTTTCAGAGTGGGATTAGGATTACTTTGGATTCAGTTGTTTGGTGTGGGGGATTGGAACTTTGTTTGCTGCACAGAAACGTAACTCACTGTTGACATAGCAAAGGGAATGTGGTTTGGTCGGACTGTCCACGTCACTGTGCATTACTATCCACTCCTTCCCGTACTGATTTGGCAATTGTGTCCCTTGCCGCCGTTGAACATAGGTATGTTCGAAATTTTGTATTACAAAGTCATCCCTCATCATTCCCACACATTCATACCAGTCCATAAGTCAATGTCGCTGTTATCACACCGACAGTGGAACGAGAACGGAGAAACATTGGTACCTATGTTTGACGCCAACAGTGCAACAGTCCACTGATATGCGCAAAAAGAAAAGCAGAGGGATCACACACCTTGGATGTGGGGAACCTTTGATGGGCTTTTGACCATACTTTTTCCAGGAGTAATCATCCGGTGGTATGTCGGCCAACTTCACACTTATTGCCGGCACTCTCACCACTCTCTTCACCTTCAATTTCCTAACAAAAAAAAAAAAAACACTCAATGAAATCCATAAAATTCAATAATTATAACAACAATTAACTATTTGATGATGTGAATAATGAACCCTACCTTTTCTTAGAACAATGGCATCGCCCTGAGGACGCACTGCACTTGGCGACCACATCGTCCCTCGAACTACACTTCCTCTTGGACAACGGCGGCCGACTAGCCGACGACGAGTTCGTAATCTGAAACGCCGACGACATCGAATGCTGCAGGCTGTCGGTGTCTCCCGTCAGAGACGACATGAACGAATTCGGCGGCAACTCCACTGCCGCGAAATTGATCATTTTTGCTACCTCCTTCCGATCAATAGATCCGTTTTTCACTTGGTGATTGTGAGGAAGATGAGACAATCTCTGAATCGGCTTCGGACAGTAAACTCTAGGAACCGAACCTTGCTTTTCCTCCACCGACTCTGTTTCATGGGTCCTCTGTTGCTGTTGGTGAGGAGTCATAGGGCCTTTTTTGAAGCGATCATGACCGGTTCGAGTTCGATTGAGAAACGAAATGAACTATAACGTGAACCCACTCACTCCATTTATAACGTGTGTTTCGGAATTCGGGTTGTGAGAAATCTGAAACGGAAATCCGAAACCATTTTAGTGTGCCTTATTTCGCGTGTTCACGTCACGTACGAAACCACGTTTTACTTCTGTGAGTGTTACAAACCTATTGAATTAAAAAAGGTATTAGTGTGCTTTTCCGATCAACGGGACACACAAACACCCATTCACCTTCCCTATACAAACCCACACCAATCAACCAATAATACTAGTAGTGGCAAAACAGTCAACAAACAAATTAAGGGACCATCCAGTCACCAAGAAAACATTTAAGACCTTATGGATTACAAGTCCACAAAATGGGATTTAGTGGTCAATTCCCCTATATTATATGATCAATTATCTTATATAAATTAAGTTATATGCAAAAACAGAGAGAAAGAGGGAGAAGGGAGAGCAGAGACGATCGGAGAGAGAGAGAGAGAGGACAGAGACGATCGAAGAGAAAGAGAGACCGAGAGCGAGAGAGATAGCGAGAGAGAGAGAGAGAGAGCTTACCTTCGAAGTCGTCTGGATGGAAGACGACTGATCGACTGAGAGAGAGGGGCTTACCTTCGATCGACTTGATGGGGGTCGGGGGTCTTCGATCGACTAGGTGGAGGTGGTGGATCGACTGGTTCAAATCGACTGATGGAGTTGGGTCTTCGACTGGATAAGCCTGAACCGACTGTCTCTTGACCTTACTCTGGTGCTACAATGGTACTACAATGCCTTGGTACTGTCTTGACCTTACTCTTCTCCTTTTCTCTTTTGCTCTTTGTGTCTAGATTTGGACACGCGTGTCCAGATTTTGGTGGACACGCGTGTCCCTGCCGTGTCCCTGCAAAAAAATAATTAAATTAAAGGGACACGCCACCGTACGTGTCCCCGGCGGACACGGCATGAAATCTGGCGTGTCCATGGTTCATAGTTTGACAGAAGCATTGTACTGGGGCAACTTTGGTTTATGTTCGTGAAAAGGTAAGTTTGCATGTTTGTGTAGAGACACTTCAGAGGTGATCTTGAACCTACGATATCTTGAAATAAAGAGTATTGAGCTCACACTTAACTTTGATGACCCTTATATTTAGGAACTGAACTGATACTTTGTTTGCCATTGGTTAAAATTTCATAAAAAATCATAGTCTATGATACCAATTTTTTGTATCAGTTGAAGTTAGCGTTATTTAGAAGCCTAGAAGTATTATATCAGTGTGTTCACTGGAAATCCTTACCCACCTCATAAATAATATGCAAGCTAAAACTCTCATATGTAGGCACGAGAATACACGTGCAAGTTTCTGAGGTCAGATTTCTGCTTTTATTAAGAAAGTCCACTTGGGAATTGTGTCAAGTAGGAGATCCACAGAAATGTCCTGAATCTCTCTTTGTACTAGTGATGGACCTAAAGGGATCTTCAAGGTCGATACTTGCCGTTGTTTAAGATTGCTAGATATTTCTCCATGTCAGTGGCAAAATATTTCCTTAAGATTTCTTGAGATTTCATAAATGAGCTTGATCCGTTCTTAAGCAAGTATCGTTGTGCTGGCCAGTCTAGAAATAATAAATGATGAAGTCCCACATTTTGGTGTCGGTTGGATGTGGTTGACTATTGTATTATGGAGATCCCATGCATTTGTTGATTTGTAACTATGGGTTGGAGATTGTTGTAGTCCCACTATTAGCACATAAATTTCAACAAATTTATGTTAAAATTTCAAATACGGTCAATCAGTCAATGACACGTATAGAGTCTATGATAGGAATGTTGTATGTAATCACTTCTTAAAAAGATCAATATGATCCATTGAAGTGCATAAATAAAACAATGTCGTATCTCAAGACGTTATTCAAAATACTCAAATGATACGTATAGAGCCTATAGCGAGGACACCATACAGGATGAAACTCCAAGGATTAATCCGGTTAAACAGATATACGATTAATCATATAGCGCTATCATTCAAAATTCAAATGGCCCTCTCATTCAATTTGAAATTCAAATTGAGGATGAGGCACTCTTATCACCTGGATGACCCTCTATAAATATGAGGACCATCACACAAGAGAGAGGATGAGAAAATCAGAGAGAGAGAAAGAAATCAAGAGTTAAAGAAGTCGTTACAAAAAAAAGAAGAAAAGAAACCTAGAGAACTCAAGAGCCTACGCTACAAATGCACAATGGCGATGAATAGGTAAAGGGTTCCAAGCTCAAGAATTATACTTTGTATTCAAGGGTTCAAAACCTATAACAATTTCAATAAAATATTTATTTTTCTTAAATTGTCTTCTGTTATTTATCTTGTTCTTCATTAATCGGAGGTTTCATTTAAATAAAATGCGTAATGAACGATTTGGAATATAGATCGAAAATAGGAACCTGCTATTCAAATAATCAACACTGTTTAATCAAAATAACTAAACAGTGGACATTTGTAACATAAAATGTCACGCCCTAAACCCGCCCCTAAAAGTTTGGGCATGACCACTTTAGAGACAGACAGATAATACGATATATACAACATATGGGGCCTGAACGGAAGCATTAAACAACACAGAATAACATCCATTGAGCTAATACTAACATGCTAGGATCATACACTTGATGTCAGGTAATGTATCATATAATAAACACATACACAGCTATATATATATAAACAAATATCCAAACTTGTCCCCGAGTCTGGGGATGTAACAAAATTGGGTTAGGAGAAGTTGATTATGTTTTACAACGTTCGACAAAGGGTTCAGTACACGAAGCCAAAAGCTCTGCAAGGATTCCACAAATGAATGAGCTTCGTCTAGGGTTTGGTTGTGGTGTAATGGCAAAAGACAAGTGGTCCAGGTTGGGCTAGGACTGACCCCCAGATTGAGTACCTACAGAACAAACATAACACAGAGTGAGCGAAGCTCAGTGAATAGTAGTACGTAATAATCCAATGAATAACTTGAAATAATGTATGTAAGTGCGGAGAATTTATGGTTAATCTTATCTTGTAATTATTTTCAGAACGGACTTGGGCCCAGTCTTTAAACAGAGCGGCTTTAAGCCCAATAATATACAGAACGACCTTAGGCCTAACAGACTTTACAGATTGGCCTTAGGCCCGTAGAATTTATAGATTGGCCTTCGGCCCAACAGATTTAGCAGAATGGCCTCAGGCCCAACAGATTATACAAAACGGCCATAGGCCTAACAGATTATACAGAACGGCCATAGGCCCAGATATCATTAGAACAGACTAGTCTCAGAGTTATACAGAGGCACACAGATTCTTTCTATTATTCACGTGAATTAACATAGTTAATTTGCGTTTAACAGAGTGCTACTTATAGTTATTAGCAAAAGTAAAGCGTATCTTACAGATTGGCCTTAGGCCCAGATATTAACAGATTGAACGATTCCAGAGGTACGTAGATACCGTAGTTCCATAATGCACATACGATCCATTTGTTCGTCATGAATCAATACAGCTAACTTGCAGATAACAGAATGTTAGAATTAATTACCAACAGTAAACAAAACGTACTACTACAATACTACTACCCAATAATGCTCTTAGATTTTCCCATGGTTTATCATAAGTCGACACAGTTGTCTCATGGATAGCGGAACAATAATATTAACGATGAACAGAAGGCAAATGCACCATTACATTACTAGGGGCAGAGCCATTCATATCATAACGGCCCTGGGGCCCACTATTATACAGAATGACCATAGATCCATATTAATGCCACCGTTTCATTGTATTCGTTAATTCAGTCAGAGCGCAATATCCGTAGTATATGTCATTCTCGACAACAATATGTAAATCATAAGCACAAGAAGTAAGCATAGCATATCATTATACTACTATTACTCACAGTGCTGCGGTGGAGCGATAAGTCCTCTTGGAGTATGTCCTATACACAAACATAATTCACAATTTAGTTCTCTTTTGCCTTTTTAAATCATTCTTTTGATTCGTTCCGCTTTTACGAACATTTAAAGAACATCAAATAATTATTTTAATAATATCAGAGGGTCGAGCAGGGAAAACGGAGCAGACGGACTTTTTCAGCATGGGCCGCACGTGCGGTTGTGAGCCCCGCACGTGCGGCAAGGGTTCCCGCACATGCGGCAGTGAAGCCTTGCACGTGCCTTTTTAGCAGTAGCCAAAGTCCCAAAATTCACCATTTCCCGCACGTGCGGCCATGACCCCCGCATGTGCGGCGATTTCCCCAGTTTGCACAGTCCGAAATTCAACCAAAAACCCAATTTGGTGAATGTTTGCAAGGCTCAAAATAAGTCCATTATTTGCTAGAATATGGGCCAAAAATCATGTAAATAGGGATTACAAACATATATCAATCTAAATAAGAATTAGATCATTAACCCTTAAGGCTCATAACATAACTCAATTACATGGTATTTTCAACTTCCTCACACACACACACACACACACACACACACACACACATATCCATTTGGTCATAAGATGAGTTCAAGCTTGATAATTGAAGAAATAGAATGTAATTCTCACTAGATAATTTAATATAATCCTAATCAACCAAACACAAGAAACATTATTCCAATTAATCACTTAACACATACTTGATCTATATTATAAACCCTAACATCCATAACATAGAGGAATTCCTACTCAATTCAAAGAGAGGGGTCAATTGGAATGAATTAAACATACCTTGAGTGAAAATCCCTAGAAATCCTCTTAATTTCCTCAATTTCTCCCTTGAAGAACTTCCTCTTCCTCTCAAACTCTTTTCTTCTCTAATTCTCTCACCCAGGAGATATTTGAGTTGAAACTTATCTCCATGTCAATGATCAAAGAAGTATATATATACATAACATAAAAAGGTTGAATAAGACAAAACTCAATCAGTTTAATCATTTCAAATTGAAATTTCACAGAAAATCATATTATGACTTAAAAATCATGCCGATCTCAAATGTAAAATCAATTTCAGATTATCAAGCCTCTAAGGCTCTCAATTTCTGATCCAAACATTTTAATTGTGACAGATATGTTTTCTTATTAAACAGATACAGGTCTCTAATCATAAGATCCTTTTGCTTAAACTTAATTTCACATGAAATTTCACATTAAGCATTTAAATGCACAGAATAAGGGACTGGAAGTATATCAGAAACATGTGCGAGGGTCGGATTATTACATAAAACTTTGAAATGTGTTGAAACACTTCACGTTTCAAAATTTGTGTCTACACCCACTTTAAATCCTCTCACCAGTCTTTGATTTTTTGTAGACTACAGAAATTTGAAGTCTATCCCCTGTTGTTTGCAAGCAAACTCATATCCTTCAATCTTATAATGTCTAAAATCATCACTTTCATCATTTGAACTCAGATCTGTCAATTCATTTCCCCTTACTTGTAATACCATTGTATTCTTGTGTAGCCCCACTGTTCCATTTATTGATGAAACTACTTATCGTAAACATCCTCACATCAAATGTCTTTACAGTATATGGTCAAAGTTGGGCAATAGCATTGTGGTATAAATTATAAAATATTAAAGATTTTAAAATATTTGAGAAAATGACAACATGGACCACGTGATCTGTGCTTAAGTTATGGCTTGCACATTTGATATTAAATTATGGCTTGCACATCTGATAAACCAAACCAAACTAACTCTTGTGTTCCAATCAAGTGGGGGCAGCTACATGAACCCTGTTTCACGAGCACTTTGATAAATTGAGTACTTTCAGTTGATTCAGTCCCTTGGAATTGAAAGTGGCTTGTAATAACATTTGTGCTTGCTGAAGTGGTTCTTGACATCTCTAAAAGTTCATGTCATATCATATTCGAATCATTCTTATTTTTCATTTGTTTCCTTGTTTAGATACAGGGGATGAGACCAGGTGTGGTTCCATACACAGGCATTTTTTCTGCTTTAAGAAGGATTGCACATGAGGAAGGAATCCGGGGGTGAGTGTTTCTCAGTAAGTTTTTTAAATGTAAATTTATAGATGTCGAGCTTTATGATGCACCTCTAAAGCACCAGAATAAATTTGCTTATTGATGTATTTGGAATGGTTTTGTCATCATAGATAGCGGACCATCTAAGTTGTTGGAAGTATCTCTGAATCATTATTTTCGGTGTCATAATGCCATTTTTGTGGTTTAAACAGTGGTCTTTTGCCTTCATTAGCTGGAATAAGTCATGTTGCAACCCAATTTCCAGCATATGAAGAGATTAAGTCCTACTTAGCAAGAAGGGGTAATGAACATGTTCTTTTTGTCATTCTTCCATTTCGTTTTTCCTTTCAAAATTGATTTAGCTATAAGAAGTCATGTTGCAACCCAATTTCCAGCATATGAAGAGATTAAGTCCTACTTAGCAAGAAGGGGTAATGAACATGTTCTTTTTGTCATTCTTCCATTTCGTTTTTCCTTTCAAAATTGATTTAGCTATAAAAATCATGCGTAATAGTGACACGTAATTTGTGCTGGTCATACTTATTTGATGTTATCAGACAATACAACCCCCAACAAGCTAAGTCCTGGGAAACTTGCAATTGCTTCTTCAGTATCTAAAGTAGTTGCCTCAGTAATGACTTACCCACATGAGGTATGTATCTCTGGGCTTTCTTCTGTAGCTCACTAGTTACTATGACAACTTAGTGCCTGCCAAAAAAATTATTTTTTACATTAGAACCTTTATTTTGTTTGTCATAAGATTTGAATTTCCATATTCACCAGGTTGTGCGTTCCAGATTGCAAGAGCAAGGACAATTGAGGAATTCCAAGGTCAAGTATGCTGGTGTTGTTGATTGCATTTAACAGGTATTCCAGAAGGAAGGTCTTCCAGGCTTCTACCGTGGCTGTGCAACTAATCTATTGAGAACGACTCCATCTGCTGTTATAACATTTACCAGCTACGAGATGATACATAGGTTTTTGGAGCAGATTTTATCTCCAGATGACGAGCATTCAAAGGCCAACCCTAAATCTGATGGCCATATTAAGCATCGAGAGGAAAACGACAGGACAGGTAATAATAAAGATGATACAATTGTATGGAAGTTACATAATCCATCTAATAAGAGAACCGCTATAGTTCCTTTCAGAAGCACTGATAAGCTTAGGGCTGAATAGTGTTATAATTGTTTCTTTTACATCTTATGGCACAATGAGAAGATTTCCTGTAAGTGGGAACTCTTCAATAAGGCAGTGAATAAAAGTGGCTGCAATTTTTTGGACACGTGGCATTATTGTTATGTTCTTTTGCTGTGTTTCGAGTTATTTTTCAACCTTATTGATGCATTCCTTTTCAGGTCAGTGAAAGCTTTTTCTTGTGTTTTTGAACCAAGCACTCTTTTTCTTTATTCGTATAGTGTTTGTTTTTTGAGGTCTGATTCGTTTCATGTATTAGGTTATATGAACGCTGGTGAGTATAATATGGTAGAACTAGGTAGAATCTAGATCTTGATACGATCATGAGGCTGTTGTGTACATTGTTGTCAAATAGCGAATCAAATCATGAATCATTTTGTTAAAATAGTAAGGCCTAGTTTGGGAAGATTGAAAAAAGATAAAAAGTCAAAAAGTCACTATCCTATTTAAGTCACATCATCTTATTTAAGTCACATCATCTCTCTAACACATCACTTCAAACCCAACCCAAACTCAACCCATATTTCATAAAAAGTCAAAAAGTGCACTTATTTAGTCTTCCCAAACTAGGCCTAAATAGTGAATCGTGAATCATATTAAATTGTAAATTGTAAGATTCACTTTATTTATCATAATATGTAATTTTATACATGTATATATAAACATATACTGCTTAAATTGAAATAAATATCAATACAACTAAATTGTATATAGGTATATACGTATGAAATCACGTACATCAATATAATTAGTTGATCTTTTTTTAATTTTAATTTTAATCTTAATTTTGTGAAAATGATGGTATTATGCAAACAAAACTAAATCGCTTGAATTGTCGTGAATCGTAATGAATCAAAATATTCAAAATTTAAGATTCAACTGTGCAAATCGAATCGTTTTGCTTGAAACTCATATCGAATCATATGAATCAAACCTTGAATCATAAGATTCTGACTATGATTGTATCTCAAATGCAATGAGAAAACAATCAAGGCCTGAATTTAATTACGGGCCTGCCAAGATCAAGATGATCCAAATATGGTGGAGAGCGATCTGGCCAAATTTAACTTTTTAAAAACAAACAAAAGATTTTAACTGCAGGGAAAAGCCACACAGGTTTTTTCTTGCCTCAGTAAATAGGACTTGACAATTTCCTACGAGTGTGAGTGCAAAACTCGCCTTTACACGACAAAAACAAAGGACAATGAACTAAACCAAGCAAGTAAACATTACCATGGATGAATAGTACCAGTTTACAAATCTGATTAGTTGTAAAAAGCTATTGGTAAACGAAGGAAAGCAAATTTATTGAAGCTATAAAATGATGGCGCTGAGCCCAAGTTGAATTGGTTGTAAAATAGATTTTTTTGTTTGCGGTGTTAGATACTTTGCCATGTCTTCAAATCTTCTATTCTTAACTGTCTCCGGCATGCTCAACCAAATGCTGCCACATGTTCTGTGTTGCACCCTACTTCTAGAGCCATTTCCTGCGTTTTTCTGTTGACTTAAACCCATAATCCGTCAACTACTTTCTGAAAATCCTACACATGTTCCTGAAAAGCCACCAGTATGTGTTGGCAATTTCCAGACCTGAATCCGTGCCTGTGGTTCCAACCAAATTCTGCTACGTGCCACATGCTCTCTGGCCACTATCAACCCCACTTTACATGTTTTCTGGTGTTTTTTCACCATGAACAATCACTTAGAACTTGAGATAACCACCCATGTTCTTGAAAGGCCTTTAAACCTCACCATGTGTCTCTTTCCTAGCTGTTAAGAACTACCCCTTTGATGTAGGAAGTTATGTTAGCTGACACAACGGATATGATCACCAAGAAAGCCTGGGTTCTTGACAAGTGTCATGCATAACGGTTCGATTCCACTTCCACATTTATAGTTGCCTGGCAGCTACAATTGGAGGAATTATCCTATCTTCCAGAAATTTCAATTAGGCTGTGTGCCCTTCCAATTCTATTGGTTGCTTTATATAATATATAAGAGAAAAATAGGAAATAGTGAGTATGTAACCAATAGAATTGTAAGGGCATATCACGTAGGATATAGGGTGGAGCTATGTGATAATTTTTCCTACGATTGAGAGAAAAATTGGGTAAGGGCTATAGCTGCTTCCTCCTTTGTAGGAATTGATTAATGCCAACTGTCCTGCTCATATTCAAGTTCATATCACAGTTGTTACACTCAACTATTTAGGTTTTTATTCATAACGTCTTGGGACTTCTTCCTTTGAAGAATTTGACTTTGTTTGAGTAGATTTTCCTATTTGATTTTTTTTAGGATAAAAAAAAAAGAAAAAAAAAAAAGAACTATTTGGTTGTGTTTTCTTTTCTGTTTTTCCATTTTTAGAAAACATGAAAAACTTGTTTGGCAATTTGCTTTCGAAAATTGTTTTCAGGATTTTTTTTTTTCAATCCACTTTTTGGAAACATCATAAAGTTTTCAAATTTTCAAAAATTATTTTCGTGCTTTTGCAAAAATGAAAACTTCGGGTGTTTTTCAATATTTTCATTTTTTGTTGAAAACACAAAAACGAAAACACAATCTCCATTTGGTAACATTTATGCTTATAATTATGTGTTCATGTTTACAAAATTTCTGTAAACTATAAACAAAAACTGTCTGGTGCCTATTTTCGTTTTCAAAAACATGCAAACAATTTAAAAAAATTACTAAATTCTATTATATATATAAAAAAAGTAGGTTACTTGTTTGGAAATTTCATTCCTTCTTACCGCCACCTCTCTGGCCACTACTCACTCCTCAATGAGTCCATCACCAAAAGTGTCTCCCCTACCTTCTGTAGCCACCTCTGACCATTGGTCATTGACTCATTGCCTTCAGCAAGTCCCTCCCACCTCTAGCCAGCACCTTCGACCACTGGCAACAACCTCCGCTACCTCCTTCCGCCAACAATTGTCTCTGACCACCACCCTCCCTCTTGTTTTCAAACAAGTATTTAAAACATGTGTGTCAAACATTTCTTTTGTTTTTATTTTTTTATCAAAAATAAGCATAAACATGTTTAATGTTTTCTGTAATAAAAAACTGTAATTGAGCTTGCTCAGTCAACTATAGTTGGCTTCTTTCTCAGTAGCAAGCTGGAACATTTGGTCACAAACATAATTCTTTAATAATGAAATGGAATTCACAGATTGAGTTTTTGATCGGTGTCGGAAAGCAGCTTCTGTTTCATTCTCCACTAGATTATATCTAAAATATGAATTTGCGTTGGAAAGGCTCTTTCATGTGATTGAAGTTGCAAGAGTTGATACATAATCTCTGCTTGACTCTCTTTGTGGTTAGGTGGTGTGGTTGGTATGTGTTCTTTATTCTTGTATTCTTTAGCATCGGCTTGATGCTTTTCCAATAATATTGCCTTTATTTATCAAAAAATAATCTTTGCTTGAAGAGCTTCGTAGCAGGGTCTCCAAAGCAGCCCTCTACTTTCAACAGATATTGTATTCTGAGCAAACTTGAAGCTAATGTGCTTACTCTCCTAATGGTGTAAGTTGGCAACAAGGAAGGAGGCATTGAAAAGACTAGGTCATACTAAAGTAAAAGCGACTAGTTGTTTCTACTGAATCTTTTAGAAGGTTGATCACTATATAGAGAGATCCACATACTAGTCATAAGCGGTAGCAAAAGCTTGAGGGGTGGAAGCAATATCCTCTAGGACAAGTCGAGCCTATATGATAGCCCCCCTTAACCTTTATTACATAAGGGGGACCTTCAGCAACATAAAAGAGAGTGCGGGAAAAGCAGATATAGATATAGGGCAAACGAAAGTGTGGCACACTTCAAAAGGAGTAAAGCACTCCGTCATAGCACAAAAGAGCATCCACAGAAATTAGATCTAGCGGAAAGTTGAAACTTTTTTGTCCAGCTGAAAAACAGAATGGAATACACTAAAGATGAGTTGCTTCGAAACTCCAACAAGCAAAAAAATGGATGCACTACCTCGCAATGACTTTCGCGTAGCTCAATCTGTTGCTCGTTGCTTTTGAGCCTAAGCCTATGTTCGCTTAGTAACCAAGCTTATATATACATTTATATATATCCTCAATAAAGTCTAAAGGTTTCTTGCTTGAATTTGAGAGGAAAAAAAAAGGTAGAAAGAAGTGCCTTTTTATATAAACGTTACCTTCATATTTTGCACTAGAAACCACCAAATTCTAGAATCTCTTATATCCACCACAAAAAACAGCAAGTTGTAAATGTACCTTCATATTTGTCATAAAAACCTCCCAATTCTAGAATCTCTTATCCCTGTCATAAAAAACAGCCCAATGTGAGTTCGAGTAATATTGTGAAATCTGGTTCATTTATCAAGCAGGCAATTTAAGCTTGCTCTGGAGCCCTACCTGACTTGAACCTATATTTTAAGCTTTTAGCACTCAGAATTCTAAAGAAAAATAACTCATGACTCGCTTAGTCATTTCGCACATGATTTTCTCTCTCCTTGTTTCTGTCTGATAAATTGAAAGGGCAGACTATATGCACTTCTTATAAGGAAATATACGTTTTGATTTTCCAATATTAAAATTCCTGTTGAAAATAAAACATCATAGAATCTGCTAAATAGGAAAACTACATGGTTTATTCATTTCCTTAAATCTCCCAAAATTAAAATTAAAATTTTAAAAAAAGATGAATAAAGATCATATGAATCCTAGATTAGTAGAAAGCTAACAATGAAATGGGAATTGAACCATAACTGAAATGGGAAATTGGAAGTGCACATACAAATGAGAGATCCATTAACTGTATACATTCCCTCAATATAATTATCTGATATATATCAGTAACAAGAAAACCATATATGTAAAGAAAACGAAATGCAATCCACTGGCATGAATATGATTACAAGTGTTAAACATTTTCTTAGGATCTGCAGAGTAAAATGAAGCCTTAGCCACTGGAAATGGATGTGGCAGAGGTACTAACTGATCCATCAGTCACTGAATCCGGTGAAAGTGCTGCCTTGCTATTCTTCAACAACACAATGTCATCACTCTCGGGTGAAGGTGGTGGTTGGGTACAATTCTCCCCAATGTTGTCATATTTGTACTCCTGAATTTCCTTCAGAGCCTCCAAAACCTCATCCATAGTAGGCCTCATTTCCTTTTGGCGTTGCAAACACTGAAAAGCCAGCTCTGCCACCAAGGTAGTCATCCTCTCAATCAAAGAATCTGACTCAAACCCAAGAAAAGGGTCAATTAACTCATCGAATGCACGATTTTGAATCCTGTTTATCGCTAAGTCAGCCAAATTAATCTCATGCCCATGCCTTTTAATGTCAACAGCTCGCAGTGATGATATGAGCTCAATGAGCACAACCCCAAAGCTATAGACATCACTCTTATCAGTGAGTTGGTAACACCGGTGATACTCTGGATCAACATAGCCAGGAGTCCCCTGTGGAGCGGTTGAGACATGAGTGACATCGGTAGGGAAGAGTCTTGAAAGCCCGAAATCTGCAACTTTGACACAAAAGTTGTTGTCGAGGAGTATGTTGTTAGTCTTGATATCGCGGTGGATAATATCAGAAGCATGGAGGTAAGTCAACGCAGTGGCGGTTTCTATAGCTATGTTCATGCGAACAGGCCATGTGAGTGAGGCTTTCTTTGCTCGATCACCGTGTAGATGATCGGCAAGAGTGCCATTGGGAATGTACTCATAAACAAGGAGGAGTTCACGGCTGTGGCGAGAGGTGCAACCATAAAGGGAGACAAGATTACGGTGGCGCAAGCACGTGAGAATTTGAACTTCATTAATGAACTGTGTCACTCGCTTAGAGTTGTGCTCGTATAGGCGTTTCACTGCAACTTCCCGCCCATCCCTGAGTTTGCCTGGTTGCGGAAAGATCATAAAATGTGCCATAGTGTGTGTCAATTTTATGAATTTAGAATTGCTTATACAAATGTGCTACTACAACTTTGAACCTTCTTACCATGGTACACAGTGCCAAAACCTCCATCTCCGAGTTCTTGAAAAGGATCGAAATTGTTAGTTGCTTCTTCAAGTTCAGTGTATGAGAACACATGGACTCCAAAGAAGATAGTACCCCCTTCGACGTCATCTTTTGAGGAAGTATTTGAAGAAGTTTTCCTTGAAACGAAATATGAAGAGACATAATTCCATTTCTTGCGACAACTAATAATAAATATGAGCAAGCAGATAACTCCTCCAGGTATAGCTGCAGAAGATACAAGAGCTCAAAAAAAGATGAGTAACCAACCATCTTTTAGGAATTAGATATTAGTTTAAAAGTTAGTAGTGACTTTATTTATTTTCAGTAGATATGTTAATTTGATAAAATCTGCAAAAGTAGAAAACTATTTCAATATCACTATTTTCTTCTCCGTTCCGGAATTATAAAATATTAAAAAACAATTCTTGTATTTATTCTAACAACTAGTAGTTAACCCATGCATCGCAAAGCATATTCATTTTAATAAAATTTAGTTAAATTATTTATATTTTTGAATATATGAAATATTTAAAATAATCATTAAATTGGAGAAAAAATAAGCAATAGTTTAAAATTTAAATAATGATTCTAATTATTTATTTTAATAATTTTAGTTGTATCGTTCCATAAAAGAGTTATTTAAATCAACACATATACTAATTTTAAATAAATTATTTATGTGTATTTTAATAATTTTAGCTCTATCGTGTTATAAAAATGTGACTTATATAAATATATATATATAATAAATTTCATAAAAATAAATATTTTTAATATTTAATTTTTTTTAAAAAAAGTGGAAAAAGTAGAATAAATTAATTGGTAAAATATTTTTAGTATATAATTCTATTAAATTTTGTTTGTGGGTAATTTAGATTAAGTAAAAGCCTTTTAAATATTAAGTTTCAGGCTTCGTTTGGGAACTAGCCCGTTTAGCCAAAAAGTCAAAAAATTATTAAAAAAGTCAAAAAGTCAAAAAATTACTAAAAAAGCCAAAAATTCTATTTTCTCTCTACTTTTTGCACATCTTTTTATAAAAAGCCAAAAAGTCATCCCAAACATATTAGTGTTTTTAACTCATATTTTAGCTAAATAGTCAAAAAGTTACTAAATTAACATGTTCCCAAACGAGGCATAAAGAATTTTGGTGAAGGTATATTGATTGGAATTTTAATATAAAAGAAAAAGAAAAAAAAGAAGGTGCTACATATGAGAGAGAGAAAAAAAGAAGTTAAAAGGTAGACAATATTTTTTTTTATTTTTTTATTTTGATAATCTTAGTCTTATCGTTTTATAAAAGTCTTATTTAAATCAACACATATAATAATTTTAAGTAAGTTATTTGTGTATATTTTAATAATTTTAACTCTATCGTTTAGGGGTGAGAATTTGCAACACAACACAATAATATGACTCGAACCGTACACGAAATTAGCGGGCTAGGATTGACCATTTCCTGACACAAACACGTATATAACACAACCCAATAATACAAATATTAAACATGTCAAGTTAGTGTCAAATTTGTATAACACGAAATTGACACGGATAACTCATATAATGAAGAATTAGTTACACATTTTAATATTATTTACACTAAAGAGTATCATGACATTTTTTAATCTCTTACGTAATTATATCCAATTTATTAAAAAGTATGTAAAATACGATTTTAAGTTTAATATAAATTTTGTTTTTGCTTTTAATTGAACTTAATGTATTTTTTGTCTTTTATTTGAGTTAATCTAGTAAAATATATAATAATAAAATATAATTTTTATAAATTAAGAAAATAAAATAAAGTTGAAATCAAATATTTTTTATAAATAATTTCATTTATAGAGATTAGTTTCATTAAATTTAACTTGTGAAGAAATTTTTACATTTTTTTCATACATTTGATATTTTTTAGTTAATAGTGAAATTTTTTGACATAAGATGTTGACACAATATGGACTGGACACAAACTGAAAATGACACAACACGATAACACGAAATAATAAATGGGCCAAGTTAGTATTTATCAAAAAAAAAGAAGGGTCAAGTTAATGTTGAGATAATTCTTACATGAACATGACATGAACAAAACCCATCAAGACACGATGCACACCCCTTCCTACTATAAAAATGAGAGGGTAATTTATAAGAAAATTGGGCCGAGCTAGGTAATGGGTCATTATGGGCCATAATGCGAAGGGCTGAGTAAAAAGGTTTTAAAGTTAGTCCAGTCTCGGAAAGGCTTAAAGTTAGTCCTGTCCTAGAAAGCCTTTTTGTTATCTTGGTCCAGAAGAGCACTGCGGATAGTTCGGTCGGTAAGGTCGCCACACTCAGAGTTAGGCCGGTCACGGAGTGCCGCTAGCTCGGTCAGACCTAGCTAATTGTTAGCACGATCTGAGCAATACTATGGTCGGCGCAATTGGAGCAGGAAGAACCGAGGTAAAAGCAGTGAAAGGAAGGACCGAACTAACGATAGTTCGGTCTATTCTATGGCTCGGCATGGCCATACTTACTTCGGTCCTACTAGAACCTGACCATGGTAAAACCATCTCACTTGGTTTAAGCAGTGAGGGGGGTGCTGAAGGATAAGCATTATCTTTCAGGAGTATGAATCCTAGGAGGACTCTACATTGAGGAGTAAAAGTCTTACTAGGATTATGCCACGTGAAACCTATAAAAGCTTACAACATCACCTATGGAGAGGTAACACAACTTTGATTTTTGAATACACAGAGCTTTTGTCTACTTGTCTATTTTGCTGACTTAGGCATCGGAGAGGTTTCCGACACACACCTGCCGACTAGCTCACGTTTATGTTTTCAGGGAGTAAAGCGACGACGTACGGAGGAGCGCAGACTTGTTCAACAGGATAATACGAGAAGGTTTATTTCTTTCCCGTACAAAAAATATAAATTAAATAAATACATATATATAATAATTTTAAATTATATTAAATTGTAATACAAAAAAAAAAAAAAACATTCATTTTATAATTTTAACATTTCGTGCTACAAAAATGTAACTTAAATAAATATATATAATAAATTTATATGATATTAAAATAATTGTTATAAAATTAAAAGTGATTCTAATTATTTAAGAAATTCAATATAATTATTATTATAAATAAGATAGACATAAAAATAAGAAATAATTTTAACATTTCATTTTAAAAAAGTGAAAAAAGTATAATTAAATTAATAGGTAAAGTATTTTTATTATGTATAATTCTATTAGGTTTTGTTCATGGATAATTTAGATTAAGTAGAAGTCTTTTAAATAATAAATTTTTAAAAGAATTTTGGTAAAAGGATATATTGATATGGTATTTTAATTTAAAAAAAAAAAAGAGGTGTGTCACATAGGAGAGAGCAAAATTAAAAACAAACACTACTTTTAATAATATATATATATGATTATACTAATAATGTAAAAATTATTACAATATTAATTTTATAATAATTTGTATACATGACTAGAGTGCTTGAAAAGTATATGATGCTTAGATTTGTTTAGAAAATATTAGATATGTATCCTTTGAGTATCCGAAGAGTACCAATATCTAAGAGTAAGATACGGACACGACTTCTTTTTTAAAATATCCGTCCTCATAGGCCGCGGGTGAAAACATTAAACATGGGAAACCAGAAAGAGTCATGTACTGAGAGTTACATGAAATCTTATGGAGAAATTTTGAAGCATTTGTGCATATGGCTTTTTTACCTGCGGCTAGAATCCATCTGGGCCTAGTTCCTCCTGCAACAAATGCCAAACCAAGACGAAATGAGTTGAATGTATTTCACATTTCACACTCTAAAACCTTAACAAAGAACAGTTAAACCCTCCATATATTATGGACTGAGGACTTTGAATTCAGGTTTTGAATTGCTAATACCTTTATTGGTGGTTGTTGCACAGTGAAATTTCTGGTTGTCATTTTGACATTGGCCTCCTCCCTGGTAACACATCTGACAATCCTCGGACACGCGCAATTCGAGAGGAAAGGTAGTGGCTAACAGATTGAATGGGTGACTGGCAGTAGCATTCATGTTTGAAGAATTCAGGGGCAGGTGAATTACTGAGCAGCTAGGTAGATCAGGGGGAGCAGAGGGGAGTGGATCGTCTGGAAATTTATAGTACAAATTGTAGTCTTTGCATTTTGTGTAATTGTGATAACCCTTGAAATGATCTTCTGTGGGGGAAACTAGATCAGAACTTTTGTCGCATTTGAAGAAGGGGAGATACGAATTGATTACTGTAAATGAAATAGAAGAAGAGTCGGGAAACTTCAAATCCGTGAAGGCGTTGCAATTTCGATTTTCTAAATGGGTTTGGAGAATTTGGTTATGGATTTGGACATGATATTTGTTTTTGGATATGTTTTCTACTGGTATGACATCGTACCATGGTATGACATCGTACAACGGTCCTTCGTTTCTCAGTTGAATTTGTGGATGTCGATTCGGTACACCACAAGTTACAGTGCACAACCCACATTGGGAATACGTAGAATTGGAGAATGGAAAGCTTAGTGGTTGAGGGAATGGTTTGCAGTCGAAGGATTTGGGACAAGTAATCTGGATTTTGTTGTCTTCTTGGGCCGAGAACGAGTGAAGAAGAAGAAGATGAGAGAGGACAAAGAGAGAAAGAAAGAAGGGAACATCCATTTGAAAGTGGGAAATTCCCAGAAATAATTAAAAAACAAAACAAACAGGAATGAAACGATCTTCCTAAAAACTCGTAACTTTTGTTTGTTTGTTTGTTTGTTTGAAAGACCTGCTCAACACGGCAGTTGACTTGAATGATCCCAATTGGCTCTCTCTATTTCTTCCTTGGAATGGTCGTCGTGCAAAGACTGCAAATGCTAGTGTTTCTTTCTCAATTTCGTCAGTCCTTTGATTTTTTAGTCCGATTTTATCCGCTCATCAAAACTCCTCTCGTTGGTTAGAACAATGAGGTTCACAGCTTTAAATGGGCCCACCTCGCTATTTTTAACAATCAAAGGCCCCGTTTGTTTGGGGTTATAGAAAAGGGGATTAGAATTGATAGTGAGATGAGATTACTATATGGAGTGTTTGTTTTGAGAGATGGGGAGGGGACTACTAATACCTTGGTATTAGTAAAGGCCTTGGAAGGGGGATTCATAGTGAGGAGGTAGAGATGGTATTAAAAAAATAGTGAGGGGATTAGAAATTTTTTTATTTTTTATATATTGGGAATTTTTTTTTAAATATTAATGTTTAATTTTTTATATTTTTTTATTTGTTTTATTATTTTATATGAAAATAATTTAATAATTTCTCACTATTAATCCCCTCACTATCAATCCCTTCACTAACAATCCCCTCACTATAAATCCCCTTACTATCAATCCCCTCCATTCTATCTCTGAAAACAAACGGGCAAAGAGAATAAAAATAACAGCAATGCTAGGTATCATGAAAAACCTTTCATGAAAATAATCATGAAATCTTTATGATCTTTGGATTACACTTAAAATAAACCACCACACATTAATCAAGGTAATTCAAATATTAGAAATTTTTCATGGTCATTTTCATGATCCCTAACTTTTCTCTAAAAAAAAAAGAAAAAGGAAGAGAATAATCCACGGAGTAAATACTCCAATGACCTGCTTTTACGCAATTTATTTGAGCTGTCTCTAATTTCATATATGTATTTTTTTTGTTTTGTTTAAATTTGTGCTAGTTGTCTGCTTGTAACTAATTAGGCATAAATAGTTTAAATAAGTAAAAAAAAATGATGATTTTCAAAAAGTAGTGAGATGTGTGTTTTTATCTTTTGTTTCTTAATTAATATTTGTTAGTTTATAATAAATTGTACTAAACATACCCAATGCATTCCTAATTGATTTACAAGTTTATTTATTGGGTAAATTACATTGACTTGTTTGAGGTTTGGAAAAAATACATTAAAGTGTTACAGGTTTAGTATAAATACATTAGACTTTCTTAATGTTTTAATTCACACAACATATAATTTCTTTGTTTTATCAATAATTCGTTAGTCACGTAGAAGGAAAAATAAATATTGTTATTTCTTTTACGTTGAACTTTATATTTTATCTTATTTATTTTTGCATCTTCACACAATGTTCATTAGTGGTAGTCTCTTTAATCACTAAAAAAGAAGTTTGTATAATTATGTCAAAATTATAAGACTTACATTTTCTTCAAATCTCAAAAGAAGTTAGTGTAATTTACGTTTAATTTTATGAATTCGCCTAGTTAACAGTTTTTAAATGAAATCCATCTTATTTTTCCAAGTAATGCTACAGATATTGCATTTTCTATCACATTTAAGTCATAATCAAAAGCACCACAATGGATAGTAATCAAACACCATTTGAGACATAAACGAAGGCAAAGTTGATCATAATTAAAATAATAATCAGAATAAATCATAACGAGGTTATATCTAACACCAAGTCTTAACTTGGGCACCTAATACAATGTGTCATAATTACACACCACATAATTCATAACTAAAGATCACAAAAGATTATAACCAAACATATAATACACCATTCTATTAAAAAAAAAAAAAGACATAAAATAAACCCTAAAAAAGAGTGTATTATAGAATTTCCTAATAATAACACATGAGATGAGATATATAACATTACTCCATTTCTTTAACAAATCAAATAAGAGGATTTTGTTCAGTAATATTTCTTTTTTCTTTTTCTTTTTTTATTTTTATTTTTACCATATGAGATAATTTATAAATATGAGAAGAATTATATTAAATTAGACAATTATACTCCACCTACAATATCTATAAGCTGAACAAGTAACACTAAAGACCAATAATTAATTCAATTGTAGTCTTTGCAAGGTTTTTTTTGTCTGGCCTTTTGTACTTTGTTGTGCTTTTGTTTTTTTTTCTTTCCTTGTTTTGTGTGTTTTTTTTATAAAAATTTTATTTTAATCGCATCATAACTTTTCTCCAAAATTAATTCAATAAAGAGTCAATAATAAGAGAAAATAAACTCAATAAATACAAAGTCTTAGAACAAATCTATAGGAGATTCTGACACTCTTACATGGGGGCCGGAATTAAGGTTTCATTATATGCTTTGGATGTTAGTAAGTTTAACCTCATTGAACAGTTAAGTTTAATCTCATTAAACAATTATACTGACTCAAATCTAAATATTAAACAAAGAAATTCGAGTATGTACCCACTGAATCAACCCCTAATGGATCAATCTTCATTTTTTGTCAGGGGGGCAAGAATTGCTCTTTTTTCTTCCCTACACAAAATATCAAAATTTCTACTGATATAAGTCTGAATGCACTAAAGTAAGTCCATCAGAAAAACTTGTTAGCTCCTCAGAAACGTCAAGAAATTGTACAGAGAGACATGGAAAAAGTCTTGTCCAACTGTCACTTTGGCTCTCAAATTTCCATTTGAAGAAAAAAAGAAAAAAAAGAAAAAGGGAAAATGTTAAAATGAGTCGACTTGGTCTATTTACTTCACCAACTACCCTGGTAATTGCAACTCTAATATTATTGATAAAAGTGTATATATAAAGCAGTGGTGGAGTCAGGAATTTAATATAGGGGACACCCATTAATTGTAATCTCAAATTTTTTCTTTCCAAATCACTAACAATAATATAATAATAATTTTTCGAACTAATATTAAACATTAAAAATTAATATCCATTACAAAACGTTTTAAATTTTAAACTTTTACAATTGACCCCGACGAATTTTCATCTTTTGAAATCTTTCCATAATAGTATCATTGCCAATGCCATCAAAAATATCTCTCTCAATGTAGACAATCAAGCTATCATTTATCCATTCATCTTTTTCTTGAGAAAGAGACGATTCCCACTTTGATTTTCTTTTGAAATATTTCTCCATGACTGTTTGAAAAAACTAAAAATCAAAATAAAAATTCATAATCAAAATCTCAAACTCTCCACAAATCAAAATCTTCAATTTTAATACAAATCAAAAAAATTAAATTAGCACAAATCACAACAAATCAAAATTTTTAATTTTAGCACGAATTATAACAAATCAAAATCCCTAATTTAAATATTAATCATTGCAAATTAATATTTTTAATTTTAGCACAAATCAAATTCCTAATTTTAGCACAAACAACAACAAACCAAAATCCCTAATTTTAATATAAATCACCACCAATTAAGATTCATAATTTTAGCATATCAAAATCTCTTATTTTAACATAAATAATAACAAATAAAAAAAATTTACAAATCAAAACTTAACAAATAATTATAAATTAATACTCATAATTTTTATTTAAAAGTTAAAAAAATAATAATAAAGTTACCTGTAAACAATGAAGAGAAGATACCAAGGTTGTAGTGTGGTCCCAAATCTGTGTTTTGTGATCTTAATTTGGTGAATCACGAGTCGGTAAATTGCAAAATAACAAAGGGAAACAAAGAAGACAAAGAAAATATGAAGATACTTCACAAGTACTGTGAATAAATAAAAAAATAAAGAATTTCATACATTTATAGGGTTTTAGAGTTTTAACCTTATTGTAATTGGAGTTGTGTGTACTCACCTAAAAAAAATTATGTATCAATATTTGATTGGGATTGAAATTCTTAAAAAAAAATAAAATAAAATAAAAATACAAACTTGGGCCTCTAGTGTGTGGTGTGTGTGTGAGAGTGGTAAGTGGATTAATGTGTGCGTGAAAGTAAAGACAGACCACACTTTTATAAAAATAAAAAAATTAAAAAAAATTTGCAAAAGTCAGGGGCCACGCGACCCGCCTGAGCCCGAGCTCCCTCCACCCCTGATATAAAGTATATTTGGTATCTTGGGTAATAACTGTTAAGTTTAATAACACTCTCTCTACCATTCAAATTAGTTTTTCAGCCTGGAGAAAAGCTGGGCAAGGGTCGGTCTTGAGCTGCTAAATTGTCTAAAAAATAGGATCTCCAATAAATTTAATTCTAATGTTATCTTTGATTTACAAAAATTTTCATTCTTCTGTTTGGTCCATTAAAAAAATATACAACAAATGGAATCGTAGTTTACCGTTTTGAGGAAATAATCATTCAATACAGAGGCTAACAAAACACTATAGGAAACATATGATTTAACGGCGTGTTTTTAAACGCTACTATTTTTAATATTTAACGGTGTTTTATAAACGTCACATTTTGTTATCATTAAAACGGTATCGTTTAAGTAATAGAAGTCGTTTGGAAAGCGCCTTCAAATGTGTTACAGTCTCTCTCTCTCTCTCTTAACCCTCAAATCTCTCACCAAGAAACCCTAGAGTCTCTGAGAAACCGATCCCTCAAATCTCTCACTGTCTCTCTAAACCATTCAGCTCCTTCAACTCGGTTTAACCTTCTTCAGCTCGGTGATTCATCATTCGGTCGATCCAATCTCAGAATGATTTTTGATTTCGAAGCTCCACCGCCACCGCCATCACCATCACCATCTGCATCTGCATCTACATCGTCTACTAACCATCTGCACGATTTCGATTTCAATCCAATCTCAGTTTCGTCGATTCTTCTCTCTCTCTCTCTCGATCTCTGTCTCTCTCGCACAATCTCGTTCTTTGTGTACACATTATCTGTACTTTTTTTGGTTAATTTTTTTCTCCTGAAAATCTCTCTATACAAGTATATGTATGAATTCATATATGAATCTCTACGTATTGATTGAATAATCATCCTTATTTTGTTTTCAGGCTCTCGAATGATCCATTCGTTGATCGGCAGTGACAGAAAAAATCAACTCCTGTGAGAAAAGAAACCCTAACTTTCTCATTGGAGGTAGGTTCTAATATATTTGTTTACATGTTTGTTCTGGTTTTGATCTTGTTTACATTTGTATTGAACAACTCTGTGTTAGCATTTTGTTCATTGTTTGGGAATTGATATCAATTTATTAGCATTTGTAGTTTGAATGCCATGTTTATTGATAAATGTGTTCATTGAAAATACGGATAATTTGAGCTCATTTTATTATTATTATTATTATTATTATTATTATTATTATTTTGTTTCATCCTCTAATTCTCTCTTATCCCTGTTAATTTGAAATTTATGAACCCTATTTTCATCTCATGTGCATATCCCTTTAAATTTGCTTCTGTTTCTATTGTTGAGTTTCAATTGCATTGATAGAATATGTGTAGTTTCCACTTGCATGATATCCAATTGTTGTAAGGCTCTTCCTGGCTCACATTACGTCTTTAACATTTCTTTTTGCAAATGATTTTGCAAACTTAGTAATGATGGAAATTACAATAATTTCAACAACGAATATTTTCTTCTTATATGTAAATTGACTTTCATTTGAAGCATTTAAATCTCTTGCTGGTGACTCTGATGCTGATAGTCTCAAAGCTTGTATACATCAAATTAGTTCTGGTGTTAAAGATAGTCTCTCACCAATTGTCCTTTCTCCAAGTTCTGATAAATCCCACAGGACGGTTAGTTTCTAAGTTTAAGTCAATTGGTTTATTTACTCTCATGTAAAGCTTATTTATTTATTGGGGGCAAGGCTTTGTATTGTCAATCATTCATATTTATGTCTTCCAGGTGGTGCATACTTTTTTCAAGGAGCATTTGAAATTCCTTGTTACCGACACAATAGATGGGCTAGACACCTCATCAAAATGCATTCGTGTGTGGTTCAATGCAGGAGGGAATAATGGAACAGGCAGAAACTCAGGAGGGAATAATGGAACAGGCAGAAACTCAGGAGGGAATAATGGCACAGACAGAAACTCAAAGAAATGGAAAGATAGGGGCAGTAAGCGTTACGACAATAGAGGTTAAGATAATTGGCCTGACCATCTCGATAAGTTTCTTAGGTAATATTTTCATTGTGTTTGTATTTTTCGTATCTTTCTAAACATTGCTGCTCTTTTTTTTGTTTTTTAGGTCATAGTTGTTCTCTTAATCATCTTTTGGACATAGATGTCTTTTCTGCTCACTGATCTGTTTGAAATATCAAGAAATCAAAGTAATTAGCTTTGCAATGATGCAGTCTATGTATTACATAAATGTATCATCAACAGTGAGAATCATTTGATCAAAAAAGGTGAAGCCTGGTTAAGAAGAAAATGGTGGTAGCAAATTATATTGAGGTAAACAGAAAATGAGCACGAAACTGGAGTTGATAGTTCTTTGGCGCCCTCTCTTTCTGAGTAGTCCACATATTATTATTACTTAGTTAATGCAATCAACTTTATTCTGAATCTTTTGCTGCATGCTGCTTATTTTACGCACTTAAATGTGTCTCACATGGAGTATTATTGAGCCATAATCCATGGAATAGTAGAATCTAAATTACAATAACATAATTAAGCTTATTTAAATAAGTTTTCCTTCTCAACATCTAGATTGATTCACATTTGTCCTGGATTAAAAGTCTGAAACAAGTTTGCTTATTACCTTTGGAGCGACTTGAGCATGTAATAGAGAAGCAGTTGTTAAACCTCTCAACAATTTTTGCCAATGGTGTGACATCTAATAGAATCATTCTTTTTCTTTTTCCCCATGAAAGCTTCTATAGATGACTTCCAATTATTACTTATGGTTATGGGTTTAAGTGGCGTTGGTTACTCTTGGTCACATCTGAGAAAGCATCTGCCATTTCATGTTCCATCTTTACAAGGAGAATAAGGATACCCAAGAGGCATTAGGACTGATTGGAAAGATGCTAGGCATTCACGTATATTTGATTTAGCTATGCTGAAGTGAAGTGTCTTCTATTCTGTTCACTTGCTGACGTGCAATGAAATAAAAGAGAATATATATTTCCTTTTTTTTCCCCTTTCTTTTTCATTTTTTCTCCTCAACGGGTTGTAATCTTGTAATCATATTCTGCAACTAGAAATGATGCAGGAGTAGTGCTTTTTTTCTTTTTCTTTTTCTTTTCTTTTTTGAATTATGTATTTGTTGTGTAGAAATAATTTCCATATTCCTAGCTGATGGAAATTACAATGAATCTTTTCTTCTTACATGTAAATTCACTTTCATTTGCTGTGCATAAATAATGATTAGATGGTTATGTGGAGCATCATGATTGGTAATAAAGCAATAATTTATATAAAAAGAGACCATAACCATACGATTCTTTAGGCACATGTAATGTAAGTCTGTGATCGTCATGTTAAATTTGTGTTTTGACTAATAACTATGTCCCCGTGACTAATATACATTGTAATTTTGTTTCAACTTGTTTAGACTCTTTTGTCTTTGAACATACAGTTTTAGTACTTAGTCATCAGTCATGATTATCTTTGCTATTGTTGCTTGCACTAGGATTTTCTATTTCAGTTTTTAGTCTTCTTCTGAGTGTGCACCCCTTATCTTCTACTAAGCCTTGAATTCTTGTCTTTGGGTTATCTCTTGTACTAATCTACAACGTTTAGCATCTAAACTTTAATGGCCCTCTTTTTCTCCAAGTTTTATGGTCTATTTATTTCAAATGGAATTATCTATTTTCTTGCATAGACTTTGTTACAAAATATCTATTTCAAATGAAGTTCTGCATCTAGATCGGCTCAGTCTCTTTTGAAGAACTAGTTTAAGAGTTATTCATGGCTTTGTTCTTCACGATGTCTGGCTGAGACTTCTGAACAGAATACTAAACTTGTAAGATAAGAAATGCCCCTTTCAAGACGAAAATAGAGGGAAAAAAATGGTAGGTAAAAATAGAGTTTGATCACCCAAGCTCTAGCTCATTGTTATTTCAACAACATATTTCTTTCTCATGAACACATAAGGGAAGAACCTATAAGAGGTCAATCACCATACCAAAAGGAGAGGAGAAAGTTTGTTTAGGTCCCAGACTCCCAATACACACTTGCTCAACTTGCTTAAAACTTTTTCACATTTAAGGCTTGGGGACTTCAGTGTGAATTTAGCTGTGATCATATCGGGATTGCCTTCCTAGCATTGTATCTACATCAATGCCCAATTTACATATTCAAAATGCTGTCAAATTTGATAAGCTTGTTTAAAAAAATTTGTGTGAACATATATTTGTTTATGTTCTCTTCCAGATTGATTGATCTGGGAGGATACCTATGTTGAGGTTCCGAGATCGTGAATCATATGCTGGGAACAAGACAAAGAAGTATGATGATCTTACAAATAGTTTAATTATCTTTTCAATAGTTGTATTTTTGTGTGATTTTGTTTTTTCTATTCTCATCTACATTCTTGCAAGTTAGATACGTATGTGTTATCTCATCCTTAGAATTTCACATGCAGGAACGACTTCTTCAAGCTGGATACAAAAGGAACATAGCTGAGTCCTCTTCTACTTCTTTTTGGGTTTCTTTTTTTTCTTTTGGGTATACACTTGGGATTGTTTTTCAGAACTTGCTCCTAGAATCAAATGCCGAAATATTGTAATGTTCAGAGAGGGTTGGATGCTCCTTCTTCAGGTTTCAAATTCATTGGAGTGAGCACTTTCATTAAAACTCATTTTGTTCGTCTCTCACTCTCTTATTGTTCTTAATGCTTGAAATGGTTGGTTTATTTTTTTATTTTTTTCTTGTTGCTGCAATTCTTGTTCCTTCAATTGATATTAGTGCTTAGTGGAAGACTTGGAAGCTGCTGCAAAGTAGTATATTTCTTATTGGTTAGAACTGGCAACTACCCATATGGTTCACCCTTGGATGCCACAAAAATGTTTTGGCTTGTAGCCCTTCCTTGTAAAAGTCACTTTAAAGTAGCAGCTAAAGTAGCAGCTAAGATGAGAGCCTTGAAGGTTGTAATTGTTAAAACAGTTTATGGGGTTCTATGCAATTTTTTTTGGCAAATCACCTCTTTCAAATGTTGTTCATCTCACTCCGATGAGAGTTACTCTTGAAGTTTAAGTAATTTGACTTCTTAACCATTTTGATTTCAATTGATGTATTTAAAGTCTAAACATAAATTGTTTCTATTTTTGGATATGCAATGCATTGTTTTTTATTTTTAATTTTGTTTCCAAGCTTAATTTATTTATTATTTTAATAAACATCAATTATTAGCTCTTAATAATTGTTTATGACAGGTATTTTTTTAGTGCAATCATATAAAATTAGCACAAATTTTTTTTTTTTAAAAAAAAAAGGCTAGGCTATGGCGGCGTTTTTTAAACATCACTATATCCCAACCCCAATGGCTAAATTTTTAAAATGTATAAAATGTCTATGATGGCGTTGTTCAAATGTCGCTAAAATATCATGTGATGTCATTTTATCATTATGTAGAACTTTTAGCGGCGTTTTAAAAACGCCACCTACAGTAATATAGCGATGTTTTGAAAGCGCCATAAGATTATAGCAACGGTTGCATCTTCGGCGTTTGGTGTTAAATGTCACAAAAGGATTTGACGGCATTTTGGAGACCTATAGCGGCGTTTTTTTAACGCTTCTAAAACCCTTATTTCTAGCAATGAAATGACCATTTCAATCTATTATTCAATTTTATTCTAGTGAATCAAACACTATGTTATAGTATTAGTATTTAAAAAATGAAGCTTTACTATTTTCTTTAAACAATTGAAGTGATCAATTATTTAAAAATAATGGATGATTGTTTGCCAAATGTATAGATTGTTTATAGAATAGTGTTAACTATATCAGTTACAATTGCCTATGAAGAACAATTTCTTTTGGGTTAATTGATGAAAAGTCCATTCATATGGAACCATATGTTATTTAGTTCAATGTTTAATATATATATATGTATGTATGTATGTATATGTATATTGTAATAAAGATAAGTGTTGAAAAGTCGTCGAAAAGTTGTTAGAGGTGGTGGTGATTTGAACATATAAGTAACATGTATACATATAGGTGACATTTGAACAAATAGACATGTATGTAAGCTTTGAACAGATGGATGTCCTTTTGGACAGATAATGTCTTTTCGTCCAAAAAAAGATTCATGCTTGGGCCTATGGATTCAACAGTTTCAGAATAAACCTTTGGCCTGAGTATCCTTTAATTTTTTAATAGATTGAAGTTGATCCAATTTTACATTAAGTCTTCGTTTGGAAAGTGGGTTGGTTTTTTAATTTTTTGACCTTTTGGCTTTTCATGCTTGGGCCTATTGATTCAACAGTTTCATAAATAAACCTTTGGCCTGAGTATCCTTTAATTTTCTAATAGATTGAAGTTGATCCAATTTTACATTAAGGCTTCGTTTGGAAAGTGAGTTGGTTTTTAATTTTTTGGCCTTTTGGCTTTTTTAGCTTGGCGTTACAAAGTTCGTTTGGGTTGGATATTTTAGTTTTTTTGACTTTTTGAAAGAAAAAGTAAAATGATTATAATGTGGATATGACATTATTGACTTTTTAGCCCATTATATTTTTTTGTGACTAAATTAGTTCCCAACCTCAAAAAAAGCCTCATGCCAAACGAGGGCTAAATCAGCTAAGTCATAAAAAAGTTTGAATAAATTAATAATGTTACTCATTGAAAATGTCTAAAATCTATCTCAATAATTATGATTTATGTCTACCTCAATAACTATGAATTATGTCAACTATAAAAATAATATGAAATTACTCAAGAAATACAATATTATAATTATTGTGAAAGAACAAATTATAATTGATTCACTCACTAACACAATATTTTCAACCTAATATTTTAAGTGATTTTCGAACATAACGTGGGTAAAAAACTAGTAATTTTGATTATTTCTATTTCTAATGTAAGCAAATTTTATATGGGGTGATGATTGAGACCCCCTCCAATCACCACCCCACCACACCCCTCCACAGGACACGTGGCAGGTGGTGATTGGAGGAGAAGGAATAAAAAAAAGAAAGAAAGAAAAAATAACCAATCAAGTGAAAGAGGGGGGTCAAGGCGGGTGAGAAAAAAAGGGGATCCAAGTCATTATTCTTTTATATGGGTACATACCAAAAAAAAATAAAAAATAAAAAATTGAAAATTGAAGATATTATTAAACTAATGTATATATATATACATTATAAAATATGTATAAAGTCCCCATTTATTGAGTTTGCCTTGGGACCAAAAAGGACAGGACCAATCCTGCTTGCTCAAGAGAAAATGAATAAAAAATGTCTACCTGTTGCTTACCTTATTAGAGCTCTATTCTGTGATGATACTAGACAAAATGGGTTAAAATGTTCTAAATGTGTCTCGGGTTAAATACGCCTTAATAATGAGAGTTTTTGTTTAGAGTACATATTGTGGTCTTATTATACCTACATGTTCATTAAAGTTTTGTTTTGTCCCTTTTTAACTCAATATTTTAAATGTGAATCGTTGAGCAAATTGCAGAATAGATGAAATTAAGGCCTTATTTGGGAGACAAGCTAATTTAGTAATTTTTTAGGCTATTTTGTTAAAATATGAGCTAAAAAAAACTAGTATGTTTGGGACTGACTTTTTGACTTTTTTACGAAAAGATGTGCAAAAAGTAGAGAGAAAAGAGAATTTTTTGACTTTTTGTATGGGTTGTTGGCTTTTTGACTAATTTAGTAACTTTTTGACCTTTTAACTAAAAATGAGGATTCCTAAACGAGGCTAAGTTGTAGTATTTCTTCTACATTCTATGAACTATTCGAAGCTCAATATCGATTAGATAGTTTTTTTTTTAGTTACCATAGTCCTACGTTATGGTTGACTTATCACAACTCCGTTGTCTTGTTTACGTTATAATGTGAATAAATATTATTTATCACCATATTTATTTTATTTTTTATGTGTATTTATGGAATAATTTATGTAATAAACGATACGGTGTATATTGGGTCATCACATTTAATAAATAATGGAAGCTACATAAAAAGTAAAATTTTTTAAATACTCTCAATAATTTATAAATACTCGCATTGCTTTGGCAAGAATTGATATCTGGTTGAGTCGGCCCTCGAAAATGGAGCCCAAGGCCTACCCGTAAGCAAAAGCCTTAGGTCTACACTCTGCCCCTAGGAGGAATCAAAGAAATATGAGACTGTGATTAGCTACTTCTCCCAATTTATTTTTGTTTTTCTTGGTCCAGTTGGCACCTTGTCATATAATTTCACTACTTTCTTTCTCTCAGGTTCATCTCTGCTGCTGTTTCTGTTTTGTCTCCTTGGCCCTCACATACAATTACCTGGTTGGATGCAATGATAGATTCAGGATTCAAAATTTTGGGGTGGAAAAACATATATGACTTCTTCTTTTGAATTATCTTACTAATTGCAAGCATAATATATATAATTTTTATAATTTTTGGCAATGTGACCCACTCTTCTGCCTCCCTAAGTCCGTCATTGCTTAGATGGTATCAACACAGTTGGAATGATTCTTTTTAGTGATAATACCGTTCTGTGGGCCTTGTTTTGTCTTTTCTTTTGTACTTCTATCCAAAAAACAGAAACAAACAAAGGCTGCGCCAACGGGTCACCTCTCATGGGTCGAGATATAAGGACTATTGTTTTTTGGATTTTTTTTAATATTTTATTACTATTGTTTTTTCATAAATTTTGATGAACTCACGGGCCGGTTTGATTGGCAACCCAATAGGCCACCTCTCATTGGTGGGCCTGCCCAGCCGTGAGCTATTGGGCTGAACAATGACCCTTAGTTTTTGGCCTTTGGGCTACAGATCAACCAAATAAAAGCAAGTGGTGTGGATGCTTTTTTAAAAAGCCTCTCCCTTACCCCTCCCTCCTCCACAGACCCCTCCACCCCATTTATGCGACTCCTCAACCCCTCCCCTCCTCTCCTCATCACCCCCACCCCCTTCCTTTTCTAAACATTTAGTTTACATTTTAAAAGTCACTTATACATGTTAGAGGAAAGTGATTTGAGATAACAACAGATTTAGATGTATACTATCATTTAGCAACTTTAGTCACTCTTGATTGTCATTCTAAGCATTTGTAATTCCAAAATGTCTTAAAGATTTTCTCATGTAGCTAAACTATTCCCATTGAACCCATGGTAACAGTGAAACCATGGCAGTCTAGAAGCCACTTCCAATACTTCTCAACTGGAATTGTGTAATTTAGTTACACCAGCAGCAACTTCTGAACAAGTAAAGAAAAATTAGTCCCTGTTTTAGACAATCATGTTCTTTTTCCATTTGTTTTTTTTCTTTTATTCATCCATTTCTCTTTACCCATAAGACAACAAAAACAAAAAGAAGAAAAAAGATTCATATAATTCCTAGGAAAAGTATGGCTCCATTTACTATATACATTCCTCCCTCTATATAATTGATCTGATATATATTAGCAGTAACAAGGCAAGCAGATGAAAAGGAAAAGAAATTCAAAAACCATTTGCTTGCAAATGACACGGTTGTTAAAATGCATTTTCTTATCATCTACCTCGAAGTTTAGGAGAGTGAAATAGAGCCTTACCCACTGGAAATGGATGTGGTGGAGCTACTGTTGGGATCGGGGATCCCGCCCAAGACCTTATAGAAACCGATACCAAGCAGAATTACACACCGCACACACACGGAGACACAATAGTTTTACGTGGTTCGGCCTCAATGCCTACGTCCACGGGAGAGTAGCCCGGTTTTCACTATACCAATTTGGAGATTACAGAATATTACAGAGGAGAAATTCACACTATTCTCACTCACCCATTCACCCGTCTCCCTCGCTCACACCGAGGGAGACGGTTTCTCACATCTCTCTTGGTTCTCTTTCTCTTGGCTCTCACTCACTCATTTTCTTCCTCCAACACCTCCTCATTTATACACAAATGAGGAGGGCTTTGATTGGCCATCACCAACCTCCTTCCACTCTCTAGTGGTTGAGTTAGTGACCATTAACTATCTTGGTGCTCCATTAACCATCTTGGTGCTCCATTAACCATCTTGATGGAAGCTCCATTGTTGGCCACTTCTTTAAGTGGTGCATCCTCATTATGGGATGATAATCTAACAAATCACCCCCTCAACCCATATGAGATGATCCACTGCACACACTGCTGCTATACTTGTCACGCCCAAAAGTCAACATAGTCTTCATCTCTTTACTGAGACGCTGCATCCCCTGAAAGCTAGAGATACTACACAGAGATACAAGAGGAGGATGGAATCCTACATCCTCAACTCAACTCACACCACTCTCTGATTTGGAGAGAGCCTCTGCTCCCATCTCCCACAGATCTCTTCCACGCTTCTGTCTCGGATGTCTTCACTTGCTATGCTTGAACTTGCGTAACCAAGATATCTGACACCCCCTGATTGGATGTCCTTGCACCCCCTGCTGGTGATTGCCCTTGATTGTCATGCATTACCTTGCAGGACGAACACTGGAGCAACTAGAAAACTCGTCGTTTATCCCATCAACGTCCTCTGTCTTCTTTGCTCGGAGCTTTTCCCTCTGAACTATCGACCTTTGCCTTCTGCACTGCTGAACAACCTCCTAGCGTTTCCATACGCTTGTTGTTTGTGCCTGTGCAAGTCCTTGATGTACTGTCCAGTAGATTGATGGTTTGACAGTAGCTCCATCTGTCAAAGCATCGTCAGCTATGCACTTCCTTGCATAGGGAACACGGGAGCAACTAGAAAATTTCAGAGTTTGACACATCAACATCCTCAATTTTCCTTGCTCGGAGCTTATTTCTTTGAACAACCAGCCTTTGCCTCTGCACTTCAGAACAACTTCCCAGCGATCTCATACGCCCGTTGTCTGTGCTGCAATCCCTGATGTTCGGTTCTGTCTCACTTGTACGTCCGTACTGATGTTTGACAGTTAGCCCTTCTGCCAAGACAACTCCCACCGGTCTGTACAAGTTACCATTATGCAACCCTGTGCATAGTGCTCGCACTCATGGCTTCTGGTCTCCCTGCGTCGAGCTCGCTTGAGAGATCCGCATCAACTCTATCCTCCGCTGCCATGGAAGAAACCACCATAGAAGAAAAAGGACTTGCCACTCGTTGGCACGCACTCTTGCGTTTGTCTCAATTTCTCTGTCTCGAAGTTCCTCTGAACTTTCAACAACCCGCTGCTGCACACTCCTCTGGCGCCTCTGTACGATACTCTACCGTACCCTTGCACTACTGCACGTCTGCATTTGTGCCCCTGCGCTTAGTATGCTCCTCTGCAACTATTGTTCTACACGTCCACATACCACCAGTACTTACTCGTATATAGTAGCTCCAACAGCTACAGCATTTCCCTGAGCCTGAACTGGGTGCCAACTCATCTGTCCGTCGATGAATGGTCTTCTCTTTTGATTGAACCAGATCCTCCGATGAACTCCGGAGATAATCATCTTTGCAATCCTCTGATCGCCCCTGACCAATCCTGATCTCCCTCGATCTGCCATCAAGCCTGATCCCCTCTGGTCTTCAATGATCTATCTCGAGTTGTACCTGGTTGTCCAATCTGGTTAGAATCTATCCATTCTAACCTCTTCAGTGACTCCGCAGCGTTCCACAATATCCGGCAACCTCCCTCCGAGTATTAAAGATGACAAACTCCCATGTTTTAACAATCTTTAAAAACCGTTCAGAATTACACTATTCTGACCTCGCGGTTGCGTCCGGAACGGTTCGATTAGCTAGGACCAACCTTCGCTGCATTTTCGGGGACCTCACTGAAAAATATCCCCGAAAACTGGGCCACACCACAATATTCTGAAAATTCTGGGCCACATTACAATTTTCAGAAGTTCAGGGAATATTCTGTGTACCAACAGAATATTCCGTCCACTGCACCCGATGCCGTCCGTCCCTTCAATCTGCCTTCTTTTTACAGAAACTCCGTCTCCAAAATCTGACCGTACAGATGTGTCCGGAATACTCCAAATAGTCTGAAACCACTATTGGATCGCCAAAAACGGACTCCAAATGACTTAGATCAAGCCAAAACATTTTGTACGCCTCAGATCTGCGGCTGCACCATAGCCGCGAAGCACCGGATCCATTCTCCTCTGCGGCTGCACCTTAGCCGCGTAACACAGGATCCCTCCTCTGTGCTGCTGACGTGTCTGCTGACGTGGCACACACTGCCGACGTGGCACTGACATGGGCCGCCACGTGGTGATGACGTGGCCGGGTGACGTGGCCGACACGTGGCATCCTCTCGCTGACGTGTCGCCACGTGTCGCCAACTTGGCTGCTGACGTGCCTGCGCGTGGCCTTCGCGCGTGTGTTACACGCGCTAACACCTCAGTCGCCTTCTTCCTCTGCGCGCGCATGGGGCGCGTGGGAGCCCGTGAACCCACGCGCCGGCTGCCTTCACGGTGTGTGGCAGCGCGTGCTGCGACTGGGTCTCACGCGCCTTCTTCATGCAGCGCGTGAGGGCGCGTCCGGTGTCCCCTGGGCTTCTGCTTTATGTTTCTGGACTCCTCTCGCCGAGCCCTTGCTCCTGGTATGCTCAAAACTTGATTTCGAGCAATTCGATTTCTGGGCAGATTCGGATTTTGCACTGTTTTGGTTCCGAAACGCCACCGACGAGGCTCTGATACCACTTGTTGGGATCGGGGATCCCGCCCAAGACCTTATAGAAACCATACCAAGCAAAATTACACGCCCACACACACGGAGACACAATATTTTACGTGGTTCGGCCTCAATGCCTACGTCCACGGGAGAGTAGCCGGTTTTCACTATACCAATTTGGAGATTACAGAATATTACAGAGGAGAAACTCACACTATTCTCACTCACCCATTCACCCGTCTCCCTCGCTCACACCGAGGGAGACGGTTTCTCACATCTCTCTTGGTTCTCTTTCTCTTGGCTCTCACTCACTCATTTTCTTCCTCCAACACCTCCTCCATTTATACACAAATGAGGAGGGCTTTGATTGGCCATCACCAACCTCCTTCCACTCTCTAGTGGTTGGAGTTGGTGCTCCATTAACCATCTTGGTGGAAGCTCCATTGTTGGCCACTTCTTTAAGTGGTGCATCCTCATTATGGGATGATAATCTAACAGCTACTAACCCATCTGTTGGTCGCAGAATCTGGTGAAGATAGTGACTTTATTTTCTTCAACAACACGACATTGTCACTCTGAGGCAAAGAAGGTGCTCGTGCACTTGTCGATGCCCCAACATTGTCAATTCCCTTCCCGGTGTTCTCATTTTTGTACTGCTTAATATCCTTTAAAGCTTCCAAACCCTCACCCATTGTAGGCCTCATTTCCTTTTCAAGTTGCAAGCATCTAAAAGCCACCTCTGCCACTGATGTAACCATCATTTCAATTGAAGAATCTGACTTAAACCCAAGTGTTAGGTCAACTAACTCATCCAGGGCACGATTTTGGATCCTGTTTATCGCTAAGTTAGCCAAATTAATCTCTTGCCTATGCCTAGTAATGTCAACGACCGGCATTGATGAGATGAGCTCAACAAACATAACCCCAAAGCTATAGACATCACTCTTATCGGTGAGTTGGTAGCATTGGTGGTACTCTGGATCAACATAACCGTGAGTCCCTTGGGGGGCCATTGAGACATGAGTGACATCATTGGGAAAGAGTCTTGAAAGCCCAAATCAGCAACTTTGACACCAAAATTGTTGTCAAGGAGTATGTTGTTAGTCTTGATATTGCGGTGGATGATATCAGAAGCATGGAGTGGAGGTAAGCCAATGCATTGGCGGTTTCTATGGCTATGTTCATACGAATAGGCCATGTGAGTGAACCAACATTTGCTCGATCACCGTGTAGATGATCAACACCAGTACCATTGGGAATATACTCATAGACGAGGAAATATACTATAAATATGTTAATAGCAAAACATTTATGTTAATGGTAAACACGTCTCTTTTTTCTTTTATTCTATTTCCACAAATTCAAGATCCAAACAGAGTCTTAGCGTGCTGACTGATATTTAGAACTTCGAATTATCTTACCATGGTATACAGTGCCAAAACCTCCATCTCCCAATTTTTTAGTAGGATCAAAGTTATGCGTGGCTTCTTCAAGTTCAGTGTAGGAGAATACAGGGACCCCAAAGTATACACTACCTCCTTCAGTGTCTGCTTGCAGGGAGCAATTAGAAAAATTGTCCCTTGAAGAGATGTATGAAGAATTATAATTCCATTCCTTGCGAAGCCGAGTAAGAACTATGAGCAAGCAAAGCAATAATATACCGCCTCCCGGTAATACTAAAGAAAATAAAGGTGTAGCTAGGTTTTGATTCACTCATCATACATATTGAAAGAAAAAAAATTAGAAAAAAGAAGAAGATTGACTAAAGATGGTGTATTGAATTTTTAAATGGGAGAACAGGTACGTAATGAAGGTTGCACAGGAAAAGAAAAAATAAGGGGAAAAAATAACATTTGATGTATTTTTGCAATATAGATGTATCTAAATTTACTCATGCTTATAGATATTGCTCAGAGGTATATTACCTGTTGCTAGAATCAATTGCAAGTGTCCTGTAAATAATGTCATGGAGAAAAACATCAGGCAATTTGTTATGAAGGAATCAAAAATTGAGAAATAATAAATAGAATTATCACACAAGCATACAAAAGATTTATGCGGTACTTCTATAAGTCTTCATCCATAGGTGAAGAATAAGAGAACATAGGCTTCGTTTGGGAAATGGGTTGGCTTTTCGGCTTTTTTGGCTATTTTAGCCTGGGGCAAAAAAACCTGGTTTGAGAAGGACTTTTGACTTTTTTATTTTTTTGTGAGAGAAAGAATGTAATGATTATGGATTGGATGTAATATTTTGTCTTATTGGGCTAAAAAGGTTATTTTGTTTTTTTATGGCTATTTTAACCAAAAAAAATCCCAAAACCCACTTCCCAAACATAGGCATAATGAGTCAGCTCTCTCTAAAACCCCCCACTGTACAGAAGCTCTCAAGATCACAAAACCTAGAACTCCAAAATAATCCCTTACAAACAAAGATCTGAATAATACCAAATAGGGTCAATATAGACACATATGCAAAATAGGGGTAATCCAAATGAGGAGGTTTCAAACGAAGAGAAATAAATTGAAGAAGATGGGGTAATCAAAATGGGCTAGATCTTCATCAATCTTAACATATTAAAGTGGTTCCACAGACCCTTTCGAATGAAACATTTGTTGTTCCATGGACAAAGTCGAGCCTATACGATAGCCCCCCTTAACCTTTATTATGTAAGGGGGACCTTCAGCAACATAAAAGAGAGTGCGGGAAAAGCAGATACAGATATGGGGCACACAAAAGCGTAACACACTTAAAAAAGAGTAACGCACTCCATCATAGCACTAAAGAGCATCCATAGAAGTTAGATCTAACGGAAAGTAGAAGCTTTTCTGTCCAACTGAAAAACAGAATGGAATACTCTGCTTCATAACTCCAACAAGCAAAAAAACGGATGCACTACCTCGCAATGACTTTCACATAGCTCAATCTGTTGCTCGTTGCTTTTGAGCCTAAGCCTATGTTCTCTTAGTAGGCAAGCTTATATATACATTTATATATATCCTCAATAAAGGCTAAAGGTTTCTTGCTTGAATTTGAGAGGGGAAAAAAAAGGTAGAAAGAAATGCCTTTTTATATAAACGTTACCTTCATATTTTTCACGAGAAACTACCAAATTCTAGAATCTCTCATATCCACCACAAAAAACAGCAAGTTGTAAATGTACCTTCATATTTGTCATAAAAACCTCCCAATTGTAGGATCTCTTATCCCTGTCATAAAAAACAGCCCAATCTGAGTTCGAGTAATATTGTGAAATCTGGTTCATTTATCAAGCAGGCAATTTAAGCTTGCTCTGGAGCCCCACCTGACTTGAACCTGTATTTTAAGCTTTTAGCACTCAGAATTTTGATCTTAAAGAAAAACGACCCAGGTTCTAGGTGTTTGCTTAGAATGACTCCTGACTTGCTTAGTCATTTCACACATGATTTTTGGCTGGAACCCATTCATGCATAGGGATAGAAGTGTAACTACCCCCATTAGACTAATATAACAGAGGCAGAAAGTGATATGAGTTAACAACAGGTTTGGTGTGTAAAATAACTAGATGTTTTTTCACCATTCTATTGCATCATTTAGCAATTTGTTACTTTTGTTCTAGCCAATTGTGTATTCCAAAATGTCTTCAAGATTTCCATGTGTGGCTAAAATGCTTCAACTAGACCTATCTTCTTCTTCTTCAACTAGAAGCCACTTTCAATAGTTTCCCTTTCTTAGCTGAAATAACATAAATTATTTATGCTGGCAGCGACTTCTGAACATATGAAAGAAGTAATCCCCATTGCTGTGCCGATCATTTTCTTTCTCCTTGTTTCTATCTGATAAATTGAAAGGGCAGACTATATGCACTTATCAGGAAATGTATGTTTTGATTTTCCAATATTTAAATTGCTGTTGAAAATAACACATCATAGAATCTGCTAAATAGGAAAAGTACATGGTTTATCCATTCCTTTTCATCCATTTCCTTAAATCCCCCAAAATTAAATTAATTAAAATAAACTTTTTTAAAAAAGAGGAACAAAGATCATATGAATCCTAGATTAGTGAAAGCTAACAATGAAATGGGAATTGAACCATAACTGTATAAAGATCATATGAATCCTAGATTAGTAGAAAGCTGACAATGAAATGGGAATTGAACCATAACTGAAATGGGAAATGGGAAATGGGAATGTGCACATACAAATGAGAGATCCATTAACTGTATACATTCCCTCAATATAATTATCTGATATATATCAGTAACAAGAAAACCATATATGTAAAGAAAACGAAATGCTATCCACTGGCATGAATATGATTACAAGTGTTAAACATTTTCTTAGGATCTTCCTTTGAAGTAAAGCAGAGTAAAATGAAGCCTTAGCCACTGGAAATGGATGTGGCAGAGGTAGTGACTGATCTATCGGTCACTGAATCCAGTGAAAGTGCTGCCTTGCTATTCTTCAACAACACAACGTCATCGCTCTCGGGCGAAGGTGGTGGCTGGGTACAATTCAACACCCCAACAGTGTCGATTTCCCCCCCGATGTTGTCATATTTGTACTCCTGAATTTCCTTCAGAGCCTCCAAAACCTCATCCATTGTAGGCCTCATTTCCTTTTCGCGTTGCAAACACTGAAAAGCCAGCTCTGCCACCAAGGTAGTCATCCTCTCAATCAAAGAATCTGACTCAAACCCAAGAAAAGGGTCAATTAACTCATTGAATGCACGATTTTGAATCCTGTTTATCGCTAAGTCAGCCAAATTAATCTCATGCCCATGCCTTCTAATGTCAACAGCTCGCAGTGATGATATGAGCTCAATGAGCACAACCCCAAAGCTATAGACATCACTCTTATCAGTGAGTTGGTAACATCGGTGATACTCTGGATCAACATAACCAGGAGTCCCCTGTGGAGCAGTTGAGACATGAGTGACATCGGTGGGGAAGAGTCTTGAAAGCCCGAAATCTGCAACTTTGACACAAAAGTTGTTGTCGAGGAGTATGTTGTTAGTCTTGATATCACGGTGGATAATATCAGAAGCATGGAGGTAAGTCAATGCACTGGCGGTTTCTATAGCTATGTTCATGCGAACAGGCCATGTGAGTGAGGCATTCTTTGCTCGATCACCGTGCAGATGATCGGCAACAGTGCCATTGGGAATGTACTCATAAACAAGGAGGAGTTCACGGCTGTGGCGAGAGGTGCAACCATAAAGGGAGACAAGATTACGGTGGCGCAAGCACGTGAGGATTTGAACTTCATTAATGAACTGTGTCACTCGCTTGTAGTTGTGCTCGTATAGGCGTTTGACTGCAACTTCCCGCCCATCCCTGAGTTTGCCTGGTTGCGGAAAGATCATAAAATGTGCCATAGTATGTGTCAATTTTATGAACTTAGAATTGCTTATACAAATGTGCTACCACAACTTTGAACCTTCTTACCATGGTACACAGTGCCAAAACCTCCATCTCCAAGTTCTTGAAAAGGATCGAAATTGTTAGTTGCTGCTTCAAGTTCTGTGTATGAGAACACATGGACTCCAAAGAAGATAGTACCCCCTTCGACGTCATCTTTTGAGGAACGATTTGAAGAAGTTTTCCTTGAAACGAAACATGAAGAGACATGATTCCATTTCTTGCGGCAACTAATAATAAACATGAGCAAACAAACACCTCCAAGTATAGCTGCAGAAGATACAGTGATAGTATTAGAACAACAAACAAGAAGCAGGGAGTACCAGTGAGGTGTTAGAGTTCTGGCCAACCAGACTAGTCCCTGTTGATTAAAAATAAAAAAAAATGGATTCACTAACGCTGTGTTTGGTTGGGAGATTTAGGAAGGGATTCGGAAAAAGAAAAGGAAAAGGTTGTGAAACTAGATGAAATGTCCACTTTTTATTCATATTTTACCTACCTTTTCCATTTCCTTTTTCAAATCTTTTTCCAAATCTTCCAACCAAACACAACGCAAAGGTTGCAAAGTATGAAGCATGGATACGGGATAGAGATGTGATACAATAATATTTAGTATTATAGTATACAAGAGCTCAAAAAATGTTGATAAACCAACAATCTTTTAGGAATTAGATATTAGTTTAAGAGCTAGTAGTCATATTATTTATTTTCAGTGGATACATTAATTTGATAAAATTTGGAAAAGTAGAGTACTACTGCAATATCACTATTTTCTTCTTTGTTCAGAAATTAGAAAATATTAAAAAACAATTCTTGTATTTATTCCAACAATTATACTACTATGCAAAAATTATTACAATTTCAATTTCATAATAGTTTGGATACATGACCTAGAGTATTTGAAAAGTATCCAATGCTTAACATTAAGTATAAGATATGTTTAGAAAATATTAGATATGTATTTTCGAGTATCTAAGGAGTACCAATATCTATGAGTAAGATATGGACACGACTCATTTTTCTGAAGTATCTGTGCTTCATAGGCCGCCGGTGAAAACATTAAACATGGGAAATCAGAAAGAGTCATGTACCGAAGGTTACATGAAATCTTTTGGAGAAATTTTGAAGCATTTGTGCATATGGCTTTTTTACCTGTGGCTATAATCCATCTGTGCTTAGTTCCTCCTGCAACAAATGTCAAACCAAGACGAAATTAATTGAATGTATTTCACATTTCACACTCTAAAACCTTAACAAAGAACAGTTAAACCTCCATATATAACGGACTGAGGACTCTGAATTGAGGTTTTGAATTGCTAATACCTTTATTGGTGGTTGCACAGTGAAATTTCTGGTTGTCATTTTGACATTGGCCTCCTCGTAGGTAACACCTCTGACAATCCGCAGACACATGCAATTCTAGATAGACGATATCGGTTAACAGATTGAATGGGTCACTGACATTAGGATTCGTGTTTGATGAATTCACGGGCAGCTGAATTACTGAGCAGCTAGGTGGAAGACGAGCAGGAAAGGATAACTGATCATATGGATATTTATAGTACAAATCGTAGTCTTCGCAGTTTGTGTAATTATGAAAATCCCTGAAATGATCTGTTTTGGGGGAAACAAGATCAAAATTTTTGTTGCATTTGAAGAAGGTGAGATATGGATAGATTGTAAATGACATAGAAGTATTGGGAAAACTCAAATTCTTGAAGACATGGCAACTTTTATTTCTTAATTGGGTTTGAAGAAATTGGTCACGGATTTGTAAAAAGTTTTCTTCTATTGCTACTACATCATACCACGGCCCTTCATTTCCCAGTTGGATTTGTGAAAGTGGTTCATCACAAGTTACCGTGCACAACCCACATTGGGGATACGTAGAATTGGAGAATGGAAAGTTTAGTGGATGATGGAATGGTTTGCAGTCGAAGGACTTGGGACAAGTACTCTGGTTTTTGTTGTCTTCTTTGGCCGAGAACGAGTGAAGAAGAAGAAGATGAGAGAGGAGAAAGATAGCAAGAACGAAGGGAACATCCATTGAAACGGAAATTCCCAGAAAAAAATCAAAGACCAAAACAACCACACACAAAAGCAAAAACAAAACAAACAGGAGTGAAATGATCTTCCTAAAAACTCATGAGTTTTTTGAACTTTGTGCTAGTGCAGAATTCAATATAATTTAGAATAGATGATGTTGAAAGATCTGCTCAACACGGCAGTTGACTTGAATGACCCCAGTTGGCTCTCTCTATTTCTTCCTTGGAATGGTCGGTCGTGCAAAGACCCCAAATGCAAGAGTTTCTTTCTCACTTTCCTCATTTTGATTTTTGAGCCCCATTTTATTCACTCATCCACACTCTTCTCTTATTGGTTAGAACAACGAGGTTCACTGCTTTAAATGGGTCCACATCACTACTTTTAACAATCAAAGAGAATGCTCGACTGAGTAAATCCTTCAATATGGTGGTTTGATGCGATTTATTTAAGTTGATTATAGTTTTATGTACTTTTTTGTTTCAAAATATTAATTTTTTATTTTATTTTTTATTATTTTAAAATATTAATCCCTTTTCAAAAATAAAAAAATAAAAAAAATATGAATTTCTTATTTTATCCTTTTTTTAATTTATTAATAACACAAAAAGTACAATTATGACAATTGATATTTCTAAAAAAATGTATTATCAAAGGTCAATTTAAAAAAAAAAATATTTTTAAAGTGTAATAATTCTACTATAAAAAAAAAAGTTAAATTCTCCCAAAATGAATTATTATTTTGGGACAAAGGGAGTTGTAGACACCCCATTTTTGACCGTCCATAAGACTTGGACGCGACTGATGGTTTACATGGTAGAGAAAGTTGTGCAGGGGGAAAAGTGCAATTTCTTCGGCAAAGAGAGAGAGTCAAATCCCAACTTCTTACCCCTGTTTTGGACCAAAACAATCTTGATCAAAAGATTTTTAGACCTTAAAACCCTCTCTTTCAAAACGTTTTTGAAATAAAGTTCCTACGATGTTCCGACGTTCGCATTTTGTTAAATGTTGCGTTTTTCGGTAAACCGAACGAGGACAAAGTGGAAATGAATGAAAGAGAGATGAAATCTTTGAAAAATCTTTCAAAACACCTTACTTAGGGGTTTGGAGTTGAAGAAAAGAGGAGAAGAGGGAAGAAATCCAGTTGGGGGTAAAACGAGCATGAACCATTAAGAGAGAGTCGAGCAGCCCTCGACGAATCGGGCCTATTCATTTGCATACTTGGAATCAAGCTATGAGGCCACCATCGTTGGAAAGCTTACTCCCGGGGCTTCATTTTTCACTCAAGAATCTCCAAAATTCAATTCCGGATGGAGGAAATATCGTTGATTGAAGTAGGGCATCACTCCGGTTGGACCGAAATCTGCGCGGCTTCACGGAAACGGGCATAACTTTTTCCACAGGAGGAATTTTGATGCAAGGTTTGCACCATTGGAAAGCTAACTTCCGGGGCTTCAATTTGGACACTTGAATGGCCACATTTGGACTTCCCTAGCACCCACCGGCCAGTTTTCTTCCCGATAGCTCCTGAAAGTAGCTGGCCGGCCAGAAAATCTAGCTGGCCGGCCACCCTTTTTGTAAAATGACCTTTTTGCCCCTTTAAGCTGGCCGGCTATTTTCCTCTCCCTCAGTGTATTCCAGCTGTGCCAGCTGGTTGCCAATTGGACCATCCTCCATACACGTGTATGGAGGATTAGAGAGGTCCCTTAGATATTTTTTATGCCTTTCCTCTATAAAGGAGAGGCTTGGCTTCTTGGCTCAAGGTTGGACATTTGTTAGACACATTTGAGAGAGAGCTATACCCTCCACCTCCCATTTCTCTCCATTTCCAAGCTCCAAAGTCATCTTTCTTGCACCATTTCTACATCAACCCCTAGCACAAGACCCCCACACTCCATTCCAACACTTGGAGCTGGTTTCCAGTAGCTAGGAGGCATCCATTCTTCAAGCAAAAGGCAGCCAAGTATTGGTCTTCAAGGGTAAGTAGACTTTTTCCCTTTTTGTAGCTCATTTTTGCACCAATTTCTTAGCCTATTTGCTTATTGTTTTGGGCTCCTACCTTAACTGGAACTAGGTCTATTTTGAGTTATTCTACATGTTTGTTGAAGGGTTCAACCCTATTTGAGATCACCATCTTGTACTTGCTTCAATATCATATTATATGCCATAATCTTGCATGAAATTTCTAGCCTATGAGTGATCTGTTTTCGAGCATAATGTAAACTGTGAGTGGGCATATTTTGAGCCCCTCTTCAACATTGAAGAAGGGCTCAACCCTGTTTGGCCTCCCTATCTTGCACTTACTTCACAATCTCTCTTATTTACCGTAAATTTGCAAGATTTGTTTGGCCTGCATGTAAATTGTTTTGGAGTTTGTCATGAACTGTGAGTAAGCTTATTTTGTGTCCCTCTACAACATTGTAGAAGGGATCAATCTTGTTTGGGGCTTCCATGTTATACCTACCACTATATCCCTCTTTGGCCCCCATTCTTGCATGCTCTTTTAGGCTTATCTAGCTTCTGTTTTCGGCCACCATCAGAACTGAAAAGAGTCATATTTTGACCCCCTGGACATATTTCATTAAGGGTCTTTGCTTGTTGGATGAATTTTTGGCCTACTTCATGTTATACCCTCTTGTGGCCTCAATATTGCATGGCATTTTTAGCATGTTTGCATACTGATTTGGGGGATGTCATCTACTGTAAATGTTCATATTTTTAGTCCCTCATCAGTGTTGTAGAAGGGTATTTTTCCATTTGGGCATTGCATATACCACTTGCTTCATAGCCCCTCTTGCGGAGCCATTTTTGCATTCTTGCTTAATCCTATGTGTGCTCTCTGTTTAGCCCTTTTTATGACTGAAAAATGCTTGTCTTGGGGCTTCCTTGCTACTGTATCTTCATTCCATGTCCATATTGTGCATATTTAGCATAGCTATAGGCCATTTCGGGTGCCTAATTCGGCATTTCGGGACCATTCCTTGCATTTGGTGTCATTTCGCCTCATTTCGGGGCTGTTTTCCCCCACATTTCAGTGCTGAAATTCATTTGCATGTTTGCATACCATATTAGTCTCATTGCATTGCGTATGCCATTGCCTCGGTTTGCGTGCCCGTGCGCACGCATTTCGAGGCACTTCATTTTCATCTCTTGGCCTCCTGTGTGAGTGTGGCTGAGGCTCTCTCATGTTAGTATAAGCCCATGTTGCATTGTATTTGCCATATTAGTCTCATTGCATTGCGTATGCCATTGCCTCGGTTTGCGTGTCCGTGCGCACGCATTTCGAGGCACTTCATTTTCATCTCTTGGCCTCTTATGTGAGTGTGGCTGAGGCTCTCTCATGTTAGTGTAAGCCCATATTGCATTTGGAGTGCCATTTCATGCTTTAGTATCATTGCCTCGGTTTGCGTGCCCGTGTGCACGCATTTCGAGGCACTTCGTTTTCATCCATCGGCCTCTTATGTGAGTGTGGCTGAGGTCCACTCGTGTTAGTGTAAGTCCAATTTGCATCGCGTATGCCATTTCATGCCTTAGGATCATTGCCTCGGTTTGCGTACCCGCGCGCACGCATTTCGAGGCTTCTCATTTCCATAGCATTGTGTGTGTTAGGATTGTATATTAGCTGCATTTCATGTATATCATGCATATTGCATCGTGTTCGGGATAGGAGTTAGCCCGGGCACGGGAAACGAGGCGCGTTTCGTACCCCGAGTAACGGAACGGGTCTCAATTCCCAAGTCACCGACACTCCGGATTATCAATGATGGAGTTAGGTTTTTTTGTAGCATTCATGTGCATTCATCCTATATTGAGTTGTGCAATTCGGCTCCTCGGCCATCATGCATCGATATGCGTGATTGGTGGCACGAGGATCGAGGCATGCATATATTTGTGAAATACATTGCTATGCCCCTTTCCTGCTCTCTGTTGCAGCAAAATGAAGAATCAGCAACTTTTCGGAGTCTGGCACGCATTTCGAGAAACAGTGCAAACAGAGGCTAATTGGGGCATCCCAGTGGATTTCAGCGCCAAGGCAGCCCAGCATACATCATTCATCAGAGTCAAGGCAGCCCCTGGCTTGCATGCCAGCTTACAGCTTTCTTAGATTAATTTGTATATTTATTCGGACTGTAATATTTATTTGGACTGTAATATTCTTTCATTTGGGACTGTATATTTATTCGGACCCTCTGTGCGAGGGCAAAATTGTAATAAGTGTGGGTGAGTGTGATGTATGTCTTCCAACCCCACGTCTTTCTTCCCTTTTATTTACCTGCTTATGATGGTTAGATATAGGGCATATTTCAATTAGCATACAGTATGACAGCATGTTTGCATTCATTCATCTGTTTTGCATGCACCGGGCTCGGCGCATCATACAAACTGCATTTGTACTTCAATTCCAAATTGAATACATGTTAGTTGTAGCATATCATATGCCATGTTTAGAATAGCCGAGCCTGCTATAGTTGCATTTTGCATGTGTTGCATTAGGCATTTCTGTATAGTTAGGTCCATGCATGGATTTCTAATCGGTTTTTGTTTTGGCTTGGAGTACTCGGTGAGTTTTATGCTTTATCATCCTTGCATGCGTGTGAGTGTTGCCATGATAAAGCATGCTTACCATGAGGCTATGTGCTTATGTGATATAACTGCCTTGAATGCCTGTGGGTGGAGGTTGGGTTATTTGAATTGGGACAATACATTGATTATTTGTTTAAAGCCCACTAGATAGTGGCAAAATCATGTTTTTTTCATAAGCCCACCTGAGGGTGGCAAATCCACGACTTAGCCTACCTGCGGGTAGCACCATCAAACCATTTTCACAAACAAATATGAAATGTTTTGTTCCAATTCGGACGACTCAGTCTATACTTATATGCTGTGCGCATCACATAGTAACCTAGGCTAATAACCGGAATAAGAACATACAATGTTTTCAAAAACAGATATCATGGTTAGTAGAGGCCGGTCTTTGACCGGGCGAGCGGGGGTGCTCACGAAGTGACCTTCCCCAATCGTACCCAAGTTCCCGAGCTGAGGCAACTTTGGTGATGACGGACACGTGGCCTTTGGCACCGAGTCAGGGTTTCCTAAATTTCCCATTAAAAAATATTTAGGTGGTGACTCTGTATCTGGCAAAGCAGTCCATGTTTGGCACTTCTTTCAAAAATCTGTTTTCAAAATCGATTTGCCGGATTTGGACTCTTTGGTTCAAGATTAAGAACCGTGACATTTGAGTCCTTGAACTGTAGTGACCCAATATCGAACCAGAACGGGGGGGACTCGCACTCCTTCCCCCCGGGATGCGTTCGGGGACGTCTACAGTTTCTGGTGACTCTGCTGGGGATTTAGAGAACTTGACTCGAACTCATGATATCTGGTTTTGACTACACTTGTGTGTTTCTTTGCATTGCATTTGTATTGGTGCGCCTAGGACACCGTGTTTGCCATCTGCTATTCCTGAACGGTTTGCCGGAGGCTTGTCTTGTCAAGGCATGTCCATAAGGCTGACCGGTTACGGGCTCTACCAGTATGGGAACACAAACCCCGGTTTTACCGGGGCATCCTTTCTGACCATTCGATCTAGTGCATATTCGGATCCATAGTGACCATTCCAAACTAGGACAGGTTGCTTACCCGTTTATAGGTTGTTTGAAGCCGCTGCGTGCGTAGTGAAACCCTAGTTCCTGACGAAATAGGACAGGGCAACCCTACCCCAACATAGGGGTGTTTTGGCTCTCACTTATCTGTTATGTGCTTGTTAGAGTGTGCCTCTACAGGGAATGCATGTATCAGTTTGCAAGTTTGAGCATCAGGCCTGCGGGCACCAATTCAGTATTTTGGGTATCAGGCTTGCGGGCATCAGTATTTGGTGGAATCAGTTTTACCTGAGGGTATCAGCTTACAGGCAGAATTTTGGGGCAGAATTCAGTAGAGAGCACACTCATTCGGTTTTGTTCGTATCTGTTCAGGTGAAATTGGGCTGAGATGCTGTCCGTTTTCTCTTTTGCAGGGGTAGTCCTGGAACCATAGCTTCAGAAGGCTCCGATATCCCCCGGGTACATTGGACTAGTGTTGATAGACTTTGTTAGGTCAGGGATTCAGTTTAAGGGCAAATCAGTGTTCCTTCGCCAGAAACAAGGTAAAAGGGCCAGTCAGGCACAGATCACCAGTTCAGCAGTTACCAGATCAGTGGCCTTTAACAGTCGGACTGAGGTCTCAATTGTTGCCATAGAGATAGATCTACCGATCAGTCAGATGGACCAGCATAATACATCAGGGATGGAGGCGATGGTGCGTCAAATGCAGGAAACTATGAAACTCATGCAGCAAGACGCTGTTCGCCAAGCGGAATTCTCCAAGCAGCAGGCTGCAATCATGGCTCAGCAGGCTGAGCTCATCACCAGGCTGCAACAGCAAAGCGGCGCGTCTGCTTCACAACAAGTTCCTCCCCCAGCAGGAACTCCAGCACCTGGGGAGACACCAAATGTCCAGGAGGGTACGGACATTCCGGTAGGGCCTGCTCCGCCCCCAATTTTACCCCAGCTATCCAAAGCACCTACCAATCTGCCAGACTCTCCCTTTGAGTGCGAGGTGGACCCTACAGTGTTGAAGTTGAGCAAGCTTGAAAAACTGTTCAAGAAATCCCAGGGAGTCAAGGCTATCCCAGACATTGAGGACGAATACACCAACGCAGCTGTGACATTGCCGGACAGGTTCAAGATGCCTCACATCGACCGTTTTGACGGGTCAGGAGATCCCATAGTCCACCTGAGTTTGTTTTCAGATGTTCTGCGCTCGATGGGTTTAACAAGATTACAGAAGCTCTCCCTTTTTGGCAGGACCCTGTCGGGTATTGCGGCCATCTGGTACGCCAAATTAGAGGATTCAGTGAAACGAAGCTGGGAGGAGATGGCCGAGGCCTTCGTCGCACAATATTCATACAATACCCAGATCGAGATCACAACCCGTGATCTTGAAACGACAAGGCAGGAGCTTAAAGAGAGCTTCTCTGAATTCGTGGCCCGGTGGAGGGCGAAGGCCTCAATGATGACCATTAGGCCAACGGATAAGGATCAAATACGGATGGTTGTGCGCAACCTCCAGCCCAAACTAATGCAGAAAATGATTGTGCTCCCCTTCCATACCTTTTCAGATTTGCATGAGATGGGAGTACAGATCGAAGACGCTATGAAGCAGGGCCTTATTGACCAGGAGAAAGAGCAGCCTAGGCGGGCGTTTTCCCGCAGTTCGAATACGACCACCAGCAGTGATGCAACTGTAAGATCTTCTGAAGTGGGAATGGTCACCACCACCACATCAAGAAAAGCTACCCCATTCACCGGTACGTCCGGAAGTAGCTCACAGACGGCCAAATATCCATCTCGAGTCAAGAGGGTTTTCACTCCACTTCACATGCCTCTGTCAAAGGCTCTAGAGGTCTTACTCCGGGAAGGACATTTGAAACCGTTGGAACAACGGCCCCTACCCGATCCTATCCCTGCAAAGCATGACCAGACTAAATACTGTGCCTACCATCAACAAACCGGTCATGACACCGACAGTTGCTTTCGTCTGCGCCATGATGTACAAGATTTGTTTGACAACGGGGTCATTGCCGCACCAGGTCCTACAAAGTCTATCGGCATTTGATCAATGAACTTGGGGGGGATAATGTGATTATGCGATCGGGGGATGAACTAGCTGTGGATGACGCTCAATTTACTCCAGACGAGGGAATGGCACGCACTGTTTTGAGCAATGTGCAAATACCAGTTTTTGTACTTTCTAACTTGGGTGTTAGGTCAGTTTTGTTGTTTTGTTTTGAGTCTGTCTTTTTGTTTTGAGTCAGTCTCTTTTGTTTTGGGTCTGTCTTGTTGTATCGAGTCAGTCCTGTTGTATAGGAGTCGGGTGATTCCGGGGGTGTTACCTCGGGCGTCACCATTTTGTTTTGCGTCTGTCTTTTTGTTTTGTTTTGAGTCTGTTTCTGCCAGGGAGCCAGTTGTGCCAACAGATTTTGAATGAAACAGCAGTGATTTCCACGCTCTCGCATTTGCTTCTGCCGTGTGCTAGTTGTGCCGGGATTTGAATGAAATGGCAGTGCATTCCACCTGCTCTCTTGTGCCTTGAAGTCATTGTATTGACCTAAGTTTTTCAAAACCTTTTGAACACTGCAGTGAAAACAAAGAGGGAGGAATTCCTCGGGATTTGCAAAACTTTGATCAAATGAGAGAAAGAGAGGCGTGCTAAGCCCTTAATGAATGAAATCATGCTTGTTAGTGTGAGTACTGAGAAGGACCCTAGCTTGATCCAGATTGGTCCTACACTGTCTTCAACGCGAGCGATTTGTCGCTTTCTTAAAAACTTTCAAAAAATGTTTTGCGCGGTCCTGCGAAGACATGTGTGGAATCGCTCTTGAGATTGTGCAGCTTAGGATCACTCTCGGCCTTGAGACTCAACCCCTTTGCTTTCAAACCTTGAACTGGCATTCAGAATGTTCAACGGACGACCACGATGTAAGGCCTGTGTGGCCAGATTTGAAGCAGCCCTCGAACAAGAGGCACCAAAGTCAGATCAAGAAGGTCAGACCTCATCAGAAGAAGCTTGCAAGGCTAGAACAGAAGCACCCCTCGAACTATGGGCAAAAATATCTGATGTGCTCGAAAAGCCGAAGATGGATCCTTCCGCAAATCAATACAACAGCCACTCTCCTGGATACAGAGGGCTTCAATCTCAAAACCATTTGGCATGGACTTGTTACACTTTTACCCTTTGAGAGGCTCGCTGGGCCGAAAACCCGGAAGGGCGACCCAGGCAAAAGTTAGAGCAAAGAAAAGAATGAAAAAAGATACAAAAAGAAGAAAAAAAAAAAAGAAAAATGCAAAGAATGAGCAAAAAAAAAGACAAAAAAGAAAAGAAAAGAAAAGATGAAAAAAGAAGAAGAAAAGAATTGAAAAGAAAAGAAAAACAAAGCTCGCAAGGTTGAAAACCTGCAACAGGCGCCTTGGCAAAAGTTAGAGCATAAAAAGGAGAGGTTAATACCCGAGTGTACCTTAACCCCGAACTACGTAAGGCTTGATTCCCATGTTTGGGATACGTAGGCAACTTCATCCCGAAGTCCAGCCGTAAAACAATTCAAATTCGATTGTGTCCATGTAATGGTTTTGATCGTCTTTTGCCTTCTCTGTATCTGAGAGTCTGGTTGTGTTCGTCGCTCTGAGGACTGATTATAATGCGCTGTGGCATCATCCAAACAAGGGGCAACTCTCCGTTGCCATTCAGTGTGTTGCGGCGCCATTCAAACAAGGGGCAACTTTCCGTTGCCATTCAATGCGCTGCAGTGCCGTT
>CM069912.1:96407702-96440280 GCA_036172215.1 Camellia granthamiana | reverse complement strand
GTAAAATAGATTTTTGGTTTGTGGTGTTTGATACTTTGTCCATGTCTTCAAATCTTCTATTCTTAACTGTCTCCTGCATGTTCAACCAAATGCTGTCACATGTTACTTGTTGCACCCTACTTCTAGAACCATTTCCTGCATTTTTCTGTTGACTTAAACCCATAATCCATCAACTACTGTCTGAAAATCCTGCACAGGTTCCTGAAAAGCCTCCAGTATGTGTTGGCAATTTCCAGACCTGAATCCGTGCCTGTGGTTCCAACCAAATTCTGCTATGTGTCACATGCTCTCTTGCCACTATCAACCCCACTTTACATGTTTTCTGGTGTTTTTTCACCATGAACAATCACTTAGAACTTGAGATAACCACCCATGTTCTTGAAAGGCCTTTAAACCTCACCATGTGTCTCTTTCCTAGCTGTTAAGAACTACCCCTTTGATGTAGGAAGTTATGTTAGCTGACACAATGATATGATCACCAAGAAAGCCTGGATTCTTGACTAGTGTCATGCATCATGGTTGGATTCCACTTCCACATTTATAGTACCTGGCAGCTACGATTGAGAGAAAAATTGGGATAGGGCTGTAATTGCTTCCTCCTTTGTAGGAACTGATTAATGCCAACTGTCCTGCTCATATTCAAGTTCATATCACAATTGTTACACTCAACTAGTTAGGTTTTTATTCATAACGTCTTGGGACTTCTTCCTTTGAAGAATTTGACTTTGTTTGAGTAGAATTTCCTATTTGATTTTTTTTAGGATAAAAAAAAAAAGAAAAAAAAAGAACAATTTGGTTGTGTTTTCTTTTCTGTTTTTCCATTTTTAGAAAACGCGAAAAAACTTGTTTGGCAATTTGCTTTTGAAAATTGTTTCAGGATTTTTTTTTTCAGTCCACTTATTAGAAACATCATAAAGTTGTTTTCAAATTTTCAAAAATTGTTTTCGTGCTTTTGCAAAAATGAAAACTTCAGGTGTTTTTCAATATTTCATTTTTTATTTTTGAACACACAGACGAAAACACAATCTCCATTTGGTAACATTTATGTTTATAATTTTTTGTTCATGCTTACAAAATTTCTGTAAACTAGAAACAAAAACTGTCTTGTGCCTATTTTCGTTTTCAAAAAAATACAAACAACTTATAAAAATTACTAATTTCTATTATTTAGAAAAAAAAAAAGAAGTAGGTTACTTGTTTTGAAAAAAAATTTCATTCCTTCTTACTGTCGCCTCTCTGGCCACTTCTCACTCCTCAATGACTCCATCACCAAGAGTGTCTCCCCTACCTTCGGTAGCCACCTCTGACCATTGGTCATTGACTCATTGCCTTCAGCAAGTCCCTCCCACCTCTAGCCAGCACCTTCAACCACTGGCAACAACCTTCGCTACCTCCTTCCGCCAACAATTGTCTCTGACCACCACCCTCCCTCTTGTTTTCAAACAAGTATTTAAAACATGTGTGTCAAACATTTCTTTTGTTTTTATTTTTTTATCAAAAATAAGCATAAACATGTTTAATGTTTTTTGTAATAAAATATTGTAATTGAGCACGCTCAGTCAACTATAGTTAAGCTTCTTTCTCAGTAGCAAGCTGGAACATTTGGTCACAAACATAAGTCTTTAATAATGAAATGGAATTCACAGATTGAGTTTTTGATCGGTGTCAGAAAGCAGCTTCTGTTTCATTCCCCACTAGATTATATCGAAAATATGAATTTGCGTTGGAAAAGGCTCTTTCATGTGATTGAAGTTGTAAGAGTTGATACATAATCTCTGCTTAGACTCTCTTTGTGGTTAGGTGGTGTGGTTGGTATGTGTTCTTTATTCTTGTATTCTTTAGCATCGGCTTGATGCTTCTCCAATAATATTGCCTTTATTTATCAAAAAATATTCTCTACTTGAAGAGCTTTGTAGCAGGGTCTCCAAAGCAGCTATTTCAACAGATATTGTATTTTGAGCGAACTTGAAGCTAATGTGCTTACTCTCCTAAGAGCGTAATCTGGCAAGAAGGAAGGAGGCATTGGAAAGACTAGGTCGTACCAAAGTAAAAGCAACTAGTTGCTTCTACTGAATCTTTTAGAAGGTCGATCACTATATAGAGAGATCCACATACTAGTCATAAGCGGTAGCAAAAGCTAGAGGGGTGGAAGCAATATCCTCTAGGACAAAGTCGAGCCTAAATGATAGCCCCCCTTAACCTGTATTACATAAGGGGGACCTTCAGCAACATAAAAGAGAGTGCGAGAAAAACAGATACAGATATAGGGCAAACGAAAGTGTGGCACATTTAAAACAGAGTCAAGCACTCCGTCATAGCACAAAAGAGCATCCACAAAAATTAGATCTAGCGGAAAGTTGAAACTTTTCTGTCCAGCTGAAAAACAGAATGGAATGCTGTAAAGATGAGCTGCTTCATAACTCCAACAAGCAAAAAAACGGATGCACTACCTCGCAATGACTTTCGCGTAGCTCAATCTGTTGCTCGTTGCTTTTGAGCTGAAGCCTATGTTCGCTTAGTAAGCAAGCTTATATATACATTTATATATATCCTCAATAAAGGCTAAAGGTTTCTTGCATGAATTTGAGAGGGAAAAAAAAAAAGTAGAAAGAAGTGCTTTTTTTATATAAACGTTACCTTCATATTTTTCACTAGAAACTGCCAAATTCTAGAATCTCTTATATCCGCCACAAAAAATAGCAAGTTGTAAATGTACCTTCATATTTGTCATAAAAAAACCTCCCAATTCTAGAATCTCTTATCTCTGTCATAAAAAACAGCCCAATGTGAGTTCAAGTAATATTGTGAAATCTGCTTCATTTATCAAGCAGGCAATTTAAGCTTGCTCTGGAGCACCACCTGATTTGAACCTGTATTTTAAGCTTTTAGCACTCAGAATTCTGATCTTAAAGAAAAATGACCCAGGTTTTAGGCGTTTGCTTAGTATGACTCCTGACTTGCTTAGTCATTTCGCACATGATTTTTGACTGGAACCCATTCATGCACAGTAAACTTTGGTGTGTGGTCCATGCTTCGTTAAAAATAAAGATTTTGTTATAATTGCACTTTAATCCAAAATCACAGGGATGAAGGTGTAACTACCCCATTAGACTAACAGAGGCAAAAAGTGATTTAAGTTAACAACAGGCTTGGTGTGTACTGATGTAGAATGATTTCTCTTATGTAAAATAACTAGATTTTTTTTCACCATTCTATTGCATCATTTAGCGATTTGTTACTTTTGATCGTCATTCTAGCCAATTGTGTAATTCCAAAATGTCTTCAAGATTTCCATATGTGGCTAAAATGATTCAACTAGACCTATCTTCTTCTTCTTCTTCTTCAACTTCCAATAGTTTTCCCCTTCTTAGCTGAAATAACAAAAATTATTTATGCTGGCAGCAACTTCTGAACATAAAGAAGTAATCCCCATTTCTGTGCCGATCATTTTCTCTCTCATTGTTTCAATCTGATAAATTGAAAAGGCAGACTATATGCACTTCTTATCAGGAAATATACGTTTTGATTTTCCAATATTTAAATTCCTGTTGAAAATAAAACATCATAGAATCTACTAAATAGGAAAACTACATGGTTTATTCATTTCCTTAAATCTCCCAAAATTAAAATAAATTTTAAAAAAAAGAGGAATACAGATCATATGAATCCTAGATTAGTGAAAGCTAACAATGAAATGGGAATTGAGCCATAACTGTATAACAATCATATGAATCCTAGATTAGTAGAAAGCTAACAATGAAATGGGTATTGAACCATAACTGAAATGGGAAATTGGAATGTGCACATACAAATGAGAGATCCATTAACTGTATACATTCCCTCAATATAATTATCTGATATATATCAGTAACAAAAACAACCATATATGCAAAGAAAACGAAATTCAATCCACTTGCATGAATATGATTACAAGTGTTAAACAATTTCTTAGGATCTACCTTTGATGTAAAGCAAAGTAAAATGAATCCTTAGCCACTGGAAATGGATGTGGCAGAGGTACTAACCGATTTATCGGTCACTGAATCCAGTGAAAGTGTTGCCTTGCTATTCTTCAACAACACAACGTCATCGCTCTCGGGCGAAGGTGGTGGCTGGGTACAATTCAACACCCCAACAGTGTTGATTTCCTCCCCGATGTTGTCATATTTGTACTCCTGAATTTCCTTCAGGGCGTCCAAAACCTCATCCATTGTAGGTCTCATTTCCTTTTCGCATTGCAAACACTGAAAAGCCAGCTCTGCCACCAAGGTAGTCATCCTCTCAATCAAAGAATCTGAATCAAAACCCAAGAAAAGGGTCAATTAACTCATCGAATGCACGATTTTGAATCCTGTTTATCGCTAAGTCAGCCAAATTAACCTCATGCCCATGCCTTCTAATGTCAACAGCTCGCAGTGATGATATGAGCTCAATGAGCACAACCCCAAAGCTATAGACATCACTCTTATCAGTAAGTTGGTAACACCGGTGATACTCTGGATCAACATAACCAGGAGTCCCCTGTGGAGCGGTTGAGACATGAGTGACATCGGTGGGGAAGAGTCTTGAAAGCCCGAAATCTGCAACTTTGACACAAAAGTTGTTGTCGAGGAGTATGTTGTTAGTCTTGATATCGCGATGGATAATGTCAGAAGCATGGAGGTAAGTCAATGCACTGGCGGTTTCTATAGCTATGTTCATGCGAACAGGCCATGTGAGTGAGGCTTTCTTTGCTCGATCACCGTGTAGATGATCGGCAACAGTGCCATTGGGAATGTACTCATAAACAAGGAGGAGTTCACGGCTGTGGCGAGAGGTGCAACCATAAAGGGAGACAAGATTACGGTGGCGCAAGCACGTGAGAATTTGAACTTCATTAATGAACTGTGTCACTCGCTTGGAGTTGTGCTCGTATAGGCGTTTGACTGCAACTTCCCGCCCATCCCTTAGTTTGCCTGGTTGCGGAAAGATCATAAAATGTGCCATAGTATGTGTCAATTGTATGAATTTAGAATTGCTTATACAAATGTGCTACCACAACTTTGAACCTTCTTACCATGGTACACAGTGCCAAAACCTCCATCTCCTAGTTCTTGAAAAGGATTGAAATTGTTAGTTGCTTCTTCAAGTTCTGTGTATGAGAACACATGGACTCCAAAGAAGATAGTACCCCCTTCGATGTCATCTTTTGAGGAAGGATTTGAAGAAGTTTTCCTTGAAACGAAGCATGAAGAGATATAAACCCATTTCTTACGGCAACTAATAATAAATATGAGCAAGCAGATAACACCTCCAGGTATAGCTGCAGAAGATACAGTGATAGTGTTACAACAACAAACAAGAAGCAGTGAGAATCAATGAGGTGTTTCTGGCGAACTAGACTAGTCCCAGTTGATTAAAAAACAAAAAAAAAAAAAATTATTATTGACTAGACGTCGCAACGTCACAGGCTATGAAGCATGGATACGGAATAAAGATGCAATACAATAATATTTAGTATTATAGTATACAAGAGCTCAAAAAATGACGAGTAACCAACAGCCTTTAGGAATTAGACATTAGTTTAAGAGTTAATAGTCAATTTATTTATTTTCAGTGGATATGTTAGTTTGATAAAATCTGAAAAAGTAGAGTACTACTTCAATATCACTATTTTCTTCTTCATTCAGAAATTAGAAAATATTAAAAAAACAATTCTTGTATTTATTCCAACAATTATATTAATATGCAAAAATTATTACAATTTCAATTTTATAATAGTTTTGATACGTGATTTACAGTGTTTGAAAAGTATCTAATGCTTAACATTAAGTATCAGATATGTTTAGAAAATATTGGATATGTATTTTCAAGTATCTAGGGAGTACCAATATCTATAAGATATGGACACGACTCCTTTTTCTGAAGTATCCGTGCTTCATAGGCCGCAGGTGAAAACTTTAAACATGGGAAACCAGAAAGAGTCATGTACCGAAGGTTACATGAAATCTTTTGGAGAAATTTTGAAGCATTTGTGCATATGGCTTTTTTACCTGTGGCTAGAATCCATCTTTGCTTTGTTCCTGCTGCAACAAATGTCAAACCAAGACAAAATTAATTGAATGTATTTCACATTTCACACTCTAAAACCTTAACAAAGAACAGTTAAACCCTCCACATATAATGGACTGAGGACTCTGAATTGTGGTTTTGAATTGCTAATACCTTTATTGGTGGTTGCACAGTGAAATTTCTGGTTGTTACTTTGACATTGGCCTCCTCCTAGGTAACACCTCTGACAATCCTCAGACACATGCAATTCGAGAGAGAAGGTATGGGTTAACAGATTGAATGGGTCATCCTCACTAGAATTCGTATTTAAGAAATTCAGGGGCAGCTGAATTACTGAGCAGCTAGGTGGAAGAGGGGCAGGAGGGGGGGATTGATGGTCTGGATGTTTATAGTACAAGTTGTAGCCTGTGCAGTTTGTGTAATTATGAAAATCCTTGAAATGATCTTTGGGGGAAAGAACCAAATTTTTGTTGCATTTGAAGAAGGTGAGGTTTGGATAGATTGTAAATGAAATAGAAGAAGTATTGGGAAAACTCAAATTCTTGAAGACATAGCAACTTTTATTTTCTAATTGGGTTTGAAGAAATTGGTCACGGATTTGGAAAAAGTTTTCTTCTATTGTTACTGCGTTATACCACTTCCCTTCTTTTCCGAGTTGGATTTGTGGAAGTCGTTCATCACAAGTTACCGTGCACAACCCACATTGGGGATACGTAGAATTGGAGAATGGAAAGTTTAGTGGATGATGGAATGGTTTGCAGTCGAAGGACTTGGGACAAGTAGTCTGGTTTTTGTTGTCTTCTTTGGCCGAGAACGAGTGAAGAAGAAGAAGATGAGAGAGGAGAAAGATAGCAAGAATGAAGGGAACATCCATTGAAATGGAAATCCCCAGAAAATAATCAAAAACCAAAACAACCACACACAAAAGCAAAAACAAAACAAACAGGAGTGAAATGATCTTCCTAAAAACTCATCAGTGTTTTGAACTTTGTGTTAGTGCAGAATTCAATATAATTTAGAATAGATGATGTTGAAAGATCTGCTCAACACGGCAGTTGACTTGAATGATCCCAATTGGCTCTCTCTATTTCTTCCTTGGAATGGTCGGTCGCGCAAAGACCCCAAATGCAAGAGTTTCTTTCTCACTTTCCTCATTTTGGTTTTTGTGTCCGATTTTATTCACTCGTCCACACTCTTTCTCTTATTGGTTAGAACAATGAGGTTCACTGCTTTAAATGGGTCCACCACAGTAGTTTTAACAATCAAAGAGAATGGTCGACTGAGTAAATACTTCAATAAGTTGGTTTGATGCAATTTATTTTAGTATTTGAGTTGTACATAGTTTTATATATTCTTTATCTCAAAATATTAATATCTTATTTTATTTTTATTATGTTAAAATATTAGTTCTTTTTTAAAAATTAAGGAATAAAAAAAATATGAATTCTTATTTTATCATTTTTTTAAATTTATTAACAACACGAAAAATATAATTATAACAATTGATATTTTTAAAAAAATATATTATCAAAGGGCAATTTTAAAAACATAATATTTTTAAAGTATAATAATTATACTATCAAAAAAAGTTAAATTCCCTAAAAAGAATTATTATTTTGGGACGGAGAGAGTATATATATTTTTGTTTTGTTTAAATTTGTATCAGTTGTCCTACTTGTAACTAATTAGGCATAAATAGTTTAAGGGTAAATTATAAATACACACCTTGAGGTTTGCTTAAAATATAAATTACCTCTTGTAATTTGAAAAATTACAAATATCCCCTTATTAGAATTTTTTATTTAATAGAATTAACTAAAAAAAATAAAATTCATAATTGTTCTCCTATATAATAATAAAATTACATAAATTATTAATTGAAACATATTTTTAACATCATTAAAAATTGTTAATTGACTTGATGATTTATTAATAAAAGCGGCAAGTTGTTATGAAATTAGAAACCTCAGGGGATGAAATGTAATTTTTAAAACTACAGGATGCGATTTGTATTTTAATCAAATCTTAAGGGATGTATTTGTAATTTACCCATAGTTTAAATAAGTTGAAAAATAATGGTTACCAAAAAGTTGTGAGATGTGTGTTTTTGTCTTTTGTTTCTTAATTATTAATTTTTAACTTACAATAAGTTGCACTAAACATGTCCAATGCATTCCTAATTGATTTACAAGTTTATTTCTTGGGTAAATTACATTGACTCATTTGAGGTTTGGAAAAAATACAATAAGTGTTACAGGTTTAGTGTAAATACAGTAGATTTCCTTAATGTTTTAATTCACACAACATTTAATTTCTTTTTTTATCAGTAATTCGTTAGTCATATAAAATGAAAAAATAATATTGTTATTTCTTTTACATTGAACTTTATATTTTATCTTGTTTATTTTTGCATCTTTACACAATTTTCATTAGTTGTAGTCTCTTTAATCACTAAAAAAGAAGTCTATATAATTATGTCAAATTTGTGAAACTTAATATATTTTTTTCAAACCTCAAAAGAAGCTAGTGTAATTTACCTTTAATATTATGAATTCGCCTAGTTAACAGTTTTTAAATAAAATCCATCTTATTTTTTGGGTAATGCTACACGTAAGTCTTCACTTGGACACCTAACACAATGTGTCATAACTCCTCACCGCATAATTCATAACTAAAGATTACAAAAGATCATAACCAGACATCTAATAAACCCTTCTATTAAAAAAAGAAGAAGACATATAATAAATCCTAAAAAAGATTGTGTATTATAGAATTTCCTAATACCAACACATGATTAGGAAATTCTGTAATTAATACACATTCCATTTCCTATTCTGTAATTAATACACATTCCATTTCTTTAACAAATCAAATAAGAGGGTTTTGTTCAGTAATTTTTCCCTTTTTTTAATATTTTTTTATTTTTACCATATGAAATAATTTATAGATACGAGAAGAATTACATTAAATTAGACAATTATACTCCACCTACAATATCTATAAGCTGAACAACTAACACTTAAAGACCAATAATTAATTCAATTGTAGTCCTCGTTAGGTTTTTTGAGACTTCGTTGTTTTTGTTTTTCTTATTTTGTATGTTGTTTTTTTATTTTTATTTTATTTTAATATAACTGCATATAACTTTTCTCAAAATTAATTCAATAAAAGCGTCAATAATAAGAGAAAGTAAAATAAATAAGAAGTCTTAGAACAAATATAGGGGATTCTAGTACTCTTACATGGGGGCTGAAGCTAAGATTCTACTATATGCTTTGGATGCTAGTAAGTTTAACCTCATTGAACAATTAAGTTTAATCTCATTAAACAATTACACTGACTCAAACCCAAATATTAAACAAAGAAGCTCTACTATATGTTCTCATTTTTGCACTGCTTAATATCCTTTAAAGCTTCCAAAACCTCATCCATTGTAGGCCTCATTTCCTTTTCAAGTTGCAAGCATCTAAAAGCCACCTCTGCCACTGATATAATCATCCTTTCAATTGAAGAATCTGACTTAAACCTAAGTGTTGGGTCAACTAACTCATCCAGGGTACGATTTTGGATCCTGTTTATCGCTAAGTTAGCCAAATTAATCACTTGCCTATGCCTAGTACTGTCAACGGGCGGCATTGATGAGATGAACTCAACGAGCATAACCCCAAAGCTATAGACATCACTATTATCGGTGAGTTGGTAGCATTGGTGGTACTCTGGATCAACATAACCGGGAGTCTCTTGGGGGGCCGTTGAGACATGAGTCACATCATTGGGAAAGAGTCTTGAAAGCCCAAAATCAGCAACTTTGACACAAAAATTGTTGTCGAGGAGTATGTTGTTAATCTTGATATTGCGGTGGATGATATCAGAAGCATGGAGGTAAGCCAATGCACTGGTGGTTTCTATGGCTATGTTCATACGAATAAGCCATGTGAGTGAACCAACATTTGCTCGATCACCGTGTAGATGATCAGCAATGGTACCATTGGGAATATACTCATAGACAAGAAGTAGTTCCCTGCTCAGGCGTGAGGTGCAACCATAAAGGGTGACAAGATTGGGGTGGCTCAAGGAGCTTAGGATTTTGATTTCGTTCATGAACTGCCTCACCCGCTTGTAGTTGTGCTCGTACAGGCGCTTCACTACAACTTCCTGCCCATCCTGGAGTTTTCCTGGTTGAGAAAAGACCAAAGATTATGTCATTTTATATGTATGAATTATAGGAAAATTGAATATGTCACCACCATAAATACTTTAATGCTAAAACATTTATGTTGTGTTTGGACCTTGAATTTGTATAGATAAAAGAAAAGAAAGAGAAATGTGAATTGTATAGAATATGCTACTATAAATATGTTAATAGCAAAACATTTATGTTAATGGTAAGCACGTCTATTTTTTCTTTTATTCTATTTCCACAAATTCAAGATCCAAATAGAGTCTTAGCGTTCTAACTAATATTTAGAACTTCGAACCATCTTACCATGGTATATAATGCCAAAACCTCCATCTCCCAATTCTTTAGTAGGATCAAAGTTATGTGTGGCTTCTTCAAGTTTCGTGTAGGAGAAGACAGGGACCCCAAAGTAGACATTACCTCCTTCAGTGTCTGTTTGCAGGGTGCAATTAGAAAAATTGTCCCTTGAAGAGATGTATGAAGAATTATAATTCAATTCCTTGCAAAGCTGGGTAATAACTATCAGCAAGCAAAGCAGAAATATACCGCCTCCCGGTAATACTGAAGAAAATAAAGGTGTAGTTAGATTTTGATTCACTCATACATATTAAAAAAAAAAAAAAAAAAAAGATTGACTAAAGATGGTGTATTGAATTTTTAAACGGGACAATAGGTATGTAATGAAGGTTGCATAGGAAAAGAAAAAATAAGGGGAAAAAAATAACATTTGATGCATTTTTACAATATAGATGCATCTAAATTTATTCATGCTTATAGATACTGCTCAGAAGTATATTACCAGTTGCTAGAATCAATTGCAAGTGTCCTGTAAATAGTGTCAAGGAGACAAACATCAGGCAATTTATTATGAAGGAATCAAAATTGAGAAATAATAAACAGAACAATCACACAAGCATACAAAAGATTTACGCGGTACTTCTATAAGTCTACATCCATAGGTGAAGAACAAGAAAACACAACGAGTCAGCTCTCTCTAAAACCCTCCACTATATAGAAGCTCTCAATATCACAAAACCTGGAACTCCAAAATAATCCCTTACATACAAAGATCCAAATAATACCAAACAGGGTCAATATAGCCACATATGCAAAATAGGGGTAACCCAAATGAGGAGGTTTCAAACGAAGAGAGAGAAATTGAAGAAGATGGGGGTAATCAAAATGGGCTAGATCTTCATCAATCTTAACATACTAAAGTGGTTCCACAGACCCTTTCGAATGAAACATTTGCTGTTCCATGGACAAAGTTGAGCCTATATGATAGCCCCCCTTAACCTTTATTACGTAAGGGGGACCTTTAGCAACATAAAAGATAGCGTGGGAAAAGCAGATACAGATATAGGGCAAACGAAAGTGTGACACACTTGAAAAAGAGTAAAGCACTCCATCATAGCACAAAAGAGCATCCACAGAAACTAGATCTAGCGGAAAGTTGAAACTTTTCTGTCCAGCTGAAAAACATAATGGAATACTCTATAAAGTTGAGCTGTTTCATAACTCCAACAAGCAAAAAAACGGATGCACTACCTCGCAATGACTTTCGTGTAGCTCAATCTGTTGCTCGTTGCTTTTGAGCCTAAGCCTATGTTCGCTTAGTAAGCAAGCTTATATATACATATATATATCCTCAATAAAGGCTAAAGGTTTCTTGCTTGAATTAGAGAAAAAAAAGGTAGAAAGAAGTGCCTTTTTATATAAATGTTACCTTCATATTTTTCACCAGAAACCGCCAAATTCTAGAATATCGTATATTCGCCACAAAAAACAGCAAGTTGGAAATATACCTTTATATTTGTCATAAAAAACCTCCCAATTCTAGAATCTCTTATTTCTGTCATAAAAAATTGCCCAATGTGAGTTCAAGTAATATTGTGAAATGTGCTTCATTTATCAAGCAGGCAATTTAAGCTTGCTCTGGAGCTCCACCTGAGTTGAACCTGTATTTGAAGCTTTTAGCACTTAGAATTCTGATCTTAAAGAAAAATGACCCAGGTTCTAGGCGTTTGCTTAGTATGACTCCTGACTTGCTTTGTCATTTCACACATGATTTTTGGCTGGAACCCATTCATGCACAGTATACTCGGGTGTGAGGTCCATGCTCTGTTAAAAATAAAGATTTTCTTATAATTTGCACTTTAATCCAAATCACAGGGATAAAAGTGTAACTACCCCATTAGACTAATATAACAGAGGCAAAAAGTGATTTGAGTTAACAACAGGCTTAGAATGTGTAGCTCGACTTTTTCACGTCCCTTTTCGGAAGGTTTGAAAGAAAGTCCTATAGTTCGGACTCCCGCGATTCTGAATTTAATCTCACAATTGCAATGTGAAATTGATAAATACCAAAGAGTCCAAATCCGGTAAATCTTTTGAAAAATTAATTTTAGGATAAAAAATGCCAAAATTGGACTGCTTTGCCAGATACAAAGTTGCCACCTAAATATTTTATTTTGAAAAAATTTAAGAAATCCATGACTCGTGCCAAATGCCATGTGTCCATCATCACCAAAGTTGCCTTGGCTCAGGAACTTAGGTATGAGAGGGGAAGGTCATGAATTGAGTACCCCCGCTCGCTCAATCAAAGATCGGCCTCTACTAATCATGATATGATTTTTATCAACATTATGTGCTCTTGTTCTGGTTATTTGGCTAGCTTTACTATATGATGCGCGCATACAAGTATAGGCTAAAATTGCAAGAATTGGAACAACTCAATTTCATGTTTGTTTTTTGAAAGGGGTTTGAATTTGCCACCTCAAGTGGGCTTAAAGTTTGCGAATTTTCCACTAAACAAATTGGGCCTAAAGCTGTGAATTTGCCACTAAACAGAATGGGCTTAAAATGTACATTCGTTGAATCATTCCAATTCAAACAACAAGCCTTCATCCACAGGCATATAGGTAGTTTAACAATTAAGCATTTAGCCTCATGACAAGCATGCTAGACATGTCAATCACTCACACTCATGCAAGTATGCTAAAGCACTAAAAACTCACCTAGTACTCCAAGCTAAGAAGATATGAGTTAGAAAAATATGCATGATTCCTAACTATAAAATTATGACTAATGCAACGCATGCAATAATGTAATTAATAGGTTCAGCTACTAATATGACATGTGATTTAATTTGATAACATGCGGTTAAACACGTATTCAAAGAAGTATTGAAATGATAATATAGTTTGAATGATGTGCCGAGCCTCGGTGCATGCAAGACAAGATGAATGTATGCAAGCATAAGGCATGCTAATTGAAACATGTCCCTAATCTAACCATCAAAAGTAGTTAAATAAAAGGGAGAAAAACGTGGGATTGGAAGACATACACATTATTATATTACGCTCTCACGAAGGACAGTCCGAATGAATAAAGCTAACTAGCTAACTAAGCTAAGCTAATTACGCTAATTATTACAAAATTTAAATGAAATAAATTAACTAACTATCTAAGCTAATTAATTATTACAATAATGAACTAATTTAATTAACTATTTTAAGCTAATTAAATAACTAAACTAATTAGCTACAGCTAATTAAACTAGTTAAATATTACAACACAAACTAATTAGCTACAATTAATTAATTACAACAAATAAATGATCTATTGCTAATTAAACTAATTAACTAGCTAACTAGTCCCGGGAAGCGAGGGAGGCCAATGCATGCTCGGTTTCCACCTGAAGAAAATCTGTTGTCTGCCCTCGAAAGCCTCTATTTGCACAACCCTTGAACTATTTCCTTCTCCAGATCAACTCTGCCATGCTTCACAAGCACACTGCTCAAAAATCACTAGTGGCCGGCAAATGTTTTTAACCGGAGAGCGGTGACCAAAGGGGGTATAAACATCAGGACGCACACAAATGTTTTTAACTGGAGAACAGCCACCATGTCATGACCCAAACCCGCCCCTAAAAGTTTGGTCCATGACCGGCCTGTACATAGGCCTCAAAACAGAAATTTTAGAATAATATTTAACCACATACGGGGCCTTAAGCGGAAGCAATATCAATAAAAGACAACATCCATTGAGCTTGTGCATACATGATGGCTTAATTAATTTAAGCATTTAAATACATTCCCATAGTTACATATACAATCACAGAATTATGCAGATCTCACACACACTTAAATAAGACTCCAAAAATTACACAACTCCCAGTAATCAAAATTAAGGCCTCAACACGGAGGTGTACCCCAGGCGGCTTGGCAAACAGGTAGACCTCAATACAATTCTAGTATCAATCCCCGATGGCTCACCTACATAAACATACATAAAAACGGAGTGAGCAAGGCACAATGAATAATAGCAATGTAAGGAATGTAAATATGCATATCAAACCATACACAGATCTTACACATAATCATATTTTAAAACGGCCTCAGGGCCACATGTAATACAGAACGGCCTCGGGCCCATATATAATACAGAACGGCCTCGGGCCCATATATAATACAGAACGGCCTTAAGCCCACATATGATACAGAATGGCTTTAAGCCCAGATATAATAGAGAACGGCTTTAAGCCCAGATATGATACAGAACAGTTTTAAGCCAAGATAAGATACAGAATGGCTTTAAGCCTAGATATGATACAGAACGGCTTTAAGCCCAGATAAGATACAGAATGGCTTTAAGCCTAGATAACGACAGCTGTCCACACATTGTAGGGTAGGTAGAACATCGACATGTACACTACCTCCCTTGGCCTCTGGCCATGAATCATAATCAATTTACATCATAATGGCCTTAGGCCCAACAGATTAAACAGAGTGGCCTCAAGCCCAACAGATTATACAGAGTGGTCTCAGGCCCAGTATTAGCAAAACAGAATAACCCCAGATTCATAAGAATAACATTACACAATAGTGCACATAAATTTCCCCATGGTTTATTACAATTCGACGTAGTTGTCTTGCGTATAACAGAACATTAATAATAACTATTAACAGAAGACACATGTATCACTACAGTACTATTAATAGGGACAGAACGACCTTAGGTCCATACCAATGCCATCATTCAATCATATTCATTAATTTTATCAAAGCATAATATCAATGGAATAGGCCATTCACAAATAACAATACATAAATCACAATCACAGGAAGTAAGTGAAACACTTCGTTACACTACTATTACTCACAGTGATAGGTTTCTAACAACGGTGGAACGATGTCCTCGTCTTTACCTACAAACACAATGTACATAACAGATTATGAGAATAAAACCAATCTCTTTCTTATTCCTTAATCAATAGCCATGGTGGTTCTAAACTCATTAGTCCTCCATAGGTTATAATCCATGCCTCAGAAGATAGGAGGAATCGATAGGAAAAAGGTTCAGACAAAGAAATGGTACAAACCCGGTAAACAGAAAGTGAACAGTCGTCACTAATTTGGGCATAACTATTTCTGTACTTAGAATTTGGGAGTGAGACCACTGCCATTGGAAACTAAACTTCCGGAGCTTGATTTTAGGCTTAAGAATCACTCAAAACAAAGTTCGGATGAGGGATATATGCCTATTTGAAGTTACCCAGTATATGCTAAAACGGGGATGGCCGCTCGTGCTCCCACTTTGGCCGCTCGTGCGGTGACTGGGCCGCTCGAGTGGTGGGTTAAGCAGAATGCAATGCTCTGTTTTTTTCATGTTCCGCTCATGCGGTGCCTGTGGCCGCTTGTGCGGTCTGGGCAAAATCAGACAGTCTGAAAATTCATCAAAGTCTGAGTTTTCAAACTCAAATTCAACCCAAGATCTCATGTAATCTTTCTTTAAAACATGATAAACCAACATTTTTCAAGGGTAATTCAAGCTCAATTGCATCAACTTGTTTTAATTCCAAAATCAAAATATTAACTTCCATGAATTCAAAGTTTTCAACATAAAGTTCATTTTCATGTAAATTGATGGTTGGATTTCTTCACTCAATTGTTTCCATGAAAAATCTAGAGTCCATCTCATGTCCATTTCTTCATATTAAATTCCAATCAAACAAACTCAAAAGAAATAAGGTCCTATTAACTCTAAGAACCCATAACTCAAAACCCTAGCTTATTTAGAGGTTTAATCTTCATATTTCCTCTTGATTCCATCAATAGGTCAAGTATCTACAAGATTATAGTTGAATTTCACATACCTTAGTTCAAATCCTTGAATTTCCCCTTTAAATCTCTTCAATCTCCAAGCTTTCCTTCAGCACTTCTAAAACTCTCTTGTTCCTCTCCCTCTCACGTGGCTTCCCCCTCTCCTCTAGATATTTTTGGTTCTAAGAGATGAGTTCAACAACTTATAAGGCATCTATTTATATAAATATACACACACACACAAGCTTCACACAATAGGGAGAGCCAAACGTGGCCTTACGAATCGTACGAAATCAAATTTCAATTAAACTTTTCAGATAACTCTAAAAATTACGCTGATCATAAATATGTCCTCCGTTCTGGTTTCTGAAGTCTCTAAGGCCTTCAATTTGCAGTACAAAGTTAACCATCCAAGCATGCATTAACGAATCAGACAAATTAGATTTCCAATTAATTTTCCCAAATAGTTCTAAAAATTCTCATTAACATACCAAAGTACTCAGTTTTGATTTCTGAACCCATAAAGGTCGGTAATTTCAATTTTAAAGCTGTGACTCAACAGATAATTCCTCAATGCGAACGGATATCATTAAATTAAAATGCATTAACCCACAAGAGCGTAAAAGTAATTTCAGATACGGATTTTGGGGTTGTTACACACCAAAGGAGGTATAAACATCAGGACGCACACAAATGTTTTTAACCAGAGGCGGTGACCAAAGAGGGTATAAACATCAGGACGCACACAAATGTTTTTAACCGAACGGCGGTGACCGAAAGAGGGTATAAACATCAGGACGCACACAAATGTTTTTAACCAGAGAGCAGTGACCGAAAGAGGGTATAAACATCATGACGCACACAAATGTTTTTAATCGGAACGTCCTAACGCGCCGCACGTGAGAGGAGAAGAGGTGATTCGAAGGGTACAAGTGATTCTACCTGGAACTCCTCTGAATGAACCGTACATACAATATCGTCTGGTTGCACCAGCTTTGAATGAACCGTATATACGATATCGTGCCTGCATAAGAAGGAAACTTAACAGGTACAATACAGTAAGAATGCAAGTTCTACACAAGACAAATAACCAAGATACAATGTTAATGGCATGTTTTATGCAAAACATGTGAGAAACAAAACAGAAGCATATTATATGCGACGAGAGCCAGAGCATGTTCTATGCCACATTGGAATGCATGTTCAATGCAATAGTACAAAATGCATGTTCTATGCGTGATAAGCTGAAAGCATGTTCTATGTAACAGAATGCACATTCTATGCAACAGCATATGTGAAATGCACGTTCCATGCAATGATAAAGAGATGCACGTTCTATGCAACAGACAAAAGCGTATTTGATAAAACCAACTCAATAGCAATTTCTGATTTACCTCTCAGAAGAGTTGCAATATGTTTTAAAAGGATACACCTTGTTCGTGTTGACTAGCAATGAGCATCATGTACTGAAGACACAGTTTGGAGCTTCCGCAGAGGTAATTCGAACTTAAAAGTGAACTTTCCTTGCACTTCTTGAGAAATGAAGACACCAAACAGCATCAAGACTCAAAGGAGGAGCACTGGGCACTGGACGGCCGCAAGGGGGAGGCGTCGGCCACCCCTATGCATTGTCAGCCACCTGTCATGACCCGAACCCGCCCCCATGGGTTAAGGACATAACCAGCCAGTAATCACGAGATTACCTACGGCCTCAAACCAAATGAACCATAACTCATCAGAGTAAAGGGGCCAAACGGAAGCAATTTCAAACTTTTGTCCATAGAGCTGTGCTTATATGGCACATCATAATAAACCATACATATACATGTTAATAACTCACATCAAAATATGTACTAACAAAAAACTCTGTACATACAGGATCATTCAAGTCTAGGTCAGCCAATCAAAACTATATACAATCATAATCCAAAGTCCTCGCCAACATGACAAAATGTAATAAAATAGCAAAAGGGCGAAGACGAGTCTCGTGCGTGAGACGTATGGGCTGACTCTTCAAAACCTTGGTTGTTCCACACAAACTTCACTAAGGCTGGGTTTGGACCTCTCTTGGCTCACCTACAAACACATGAATGAGCGTGAGCGAAAGCCCAGTGAATAATATCAAATAAAGAAGTTACTCAAACGGTATTTAGAACAACGTGCTTCAAATGGCCTTGGGCCCAATTCGTATTTCTATCTAGCATATATATATAAATATAGGTCAAGTGACTGCGGTTTCAAACACATTATACGGCCTCGGGCCCAATTCATTCGTGTCATACATGTCAAACTGGCCTTTGGCCCATTCATTCGTATCATTCATGTCAAACTAGCCTTTGGCCCATTCATTCTTTCATTCATGTCAGACTGGCCTTTGGCCCATTCATTCTTTCATTCATGTCAAACTGGCCTCCGGCCCATTTATTCTTTCATTCATGTCAAACTGGCCTTTGGCCCATTCCTTCTTTCATTCATGTCAGACTGGCCTTTGGCCCATTCATTCTTTCATTCATGTCAAACTGGCCTCTGGCCCATTTATTCTTTCATTTATGTTAGACTGGCCTTTGGCCCATTCATTCTTTCATTCGCATCATACGGCCTTTGGCCCATTCATTCGCGTCATACGGCCTCTAGCCCATTCATTCATGTCAGACTATTATTCGAGTCAGACTATCATTCATGTCAGACGGCCTCCGGCCCACTCGTTTATAACAAACGGCCTTAGGCCCAACCATATGGCATAGCAAACATTTGTCCATAATTCAACTCAACAAGCTCATAAGACTTATAGGGAAATAAGCAGTTAGACAAACAACATATCTCAAAATATCTTCATTAAGATATTACTCACAGTGATCGGCTAGATGATTTGCCCTGGAGCTCGACCCTACACATTCCATGAACATAATGGGTCACAAACAATCCAATTCGTTCTTAATTCACATATTCCTCTTTAGGCTTCTTTCTTATTCTTTTAATTCATTCATAATGCTCAATGCATGCCTAAGAGTACTTAGAAGTGAAAGAGAATGGAAAACAAAACACAGAACATCTTTATAAAATTTCTGAAATAGGGGCCCCCGCTCGAGCATGGACTTTCCTGCTCGAGCGGACCCATTAGGTCTGCAAAAGTACTGGTTACCTCGTTTTTACGCTCGAGCGTTAACTCGGACGCTCGAGTTGAAGGTCATTCTACATAGCTCCCCGCTCGAGCGTGAACTTCCCCACTCGAGCGGACATCATGTCTGCAAAATATTCTGGGAGCTTGTATTTTACGCTCGAGCGGCGATTTCCCCGCTCGAGCGGACGTCAAGAATTCTGGGTTTTCCAGAACTTTTTCTTGAGCTCAAACTCGACCTCCAAAGGTTCAAAACTCATAATTTTGGTTCCAAACCATGCAAACACATTATATATCATGAGTATACAAGCAAGATGAGGTCAATTGCTTAAAATCATGGTCCAATTCTTCAAAATAAATCAATATTTCTTGGTATAATCAAGGCTCATGCATTCAAATCTCATATGAGCTCCATATCTCCAACTATCAAACATGCATGTCAAAAATATGGTGCAAATGGTGTTCATTCTCATGAAGCTCAACTAAAACCATGCCTGCATGTATGATTCAACCCATAATCTTTCATAATTCACATACTACATGCTAGATCATGTAATTTCATAGGAATTCTCTACATACATGCACACATGGACTTCAATCTCAACTTAATCAACTCAATTCATGATCTAACTCACCATTTAATCTTCAATTCACAAAATCACAATTCAAACTCATGAATTAAAGGTTGATTACTCACCTAAAGGCTCAAATCTTCCAATTTATGCTCAATTCTTGAGTGTAGCTTCAAGATCACCAAGTTCCTTAGCAAATTCTTCAAGATTGGCCCTTCTCTCTCTCTAATTTCGGTTCTCTCTCTCTAGAGAGCAAATTCAGATTCTTTGAGCTCAAAAAGAATGAGCTTAAGTGTAGTTGGGTTCATATATAGGCCTCTCTAATCACATTTCATTAATATTTAAATAATTGAGCACTAACCCATTAATTTAATCTAATTAATTTGATCCAAATCAATTTTCAATTAAATTTCACCGCAGGCTCTAAAAATTATGCAAATCATAATGGCGCAGTTAATTTCGGTTTCTGTGGCCGATAGGGCCTTCAATTTAAATTCCAAAGCAGATAATCAAACAGATATTCCTACGGTGAACAGATAGAAATTCAAAACCACATATTTTCACATAAATAGCACACAGAATCATATCAAACACATAATCATATTCATAATAAGGACCAATTAGCATAATACGGAACAGGGTTATCACACCACTAGTGGCAGATCGGGGCCAATTTAGTCTTGTCACCACGGGTCTTTAAATATGCACACCCAAGCTTTATTTCTACACTTCTCCAAACTCGAAAATCCTCCCTTTCTCTCTCTAGATAGATTTCCCCTCTAGATCGTTTTCCCCTCTAGATCCGAGCTTTATATGTGTTTTCCAATGCCCCACGAACGTTTGATTCGCTAAATCCTCTTTGTATACTCCGTTTTGAACCGATTGAAATTCGATTTCGGTACTTTTTCTTGGAGTTTCACCACTTAAGGCTTGTTTCCCTCGAGTTCTTCTTGGGTTTTGTGCCCTTTCCCAGGTTTTGACTTTTTCTTCCCTTTTCTCTCTCTTAGGGTTGACTAGAGTTGACTTTTGGCATTTTCCACCTATTTTCCTCATTTTCGACCACTTTCTCATCTTCTTTCCAGATAGCGGACAACGTTCCTCATGATGGTGTTTCCCTAGAGATTCCACCCCAGTTATCCCCAGAGATGGAGGCAGAGCCTGAGCCTGTGCTACTACCACCTAGGGTTCGACCCTTCGACCTAACGACATATAATCCTCAGATGTATGTGCCACCACCCAAGAGTGTCCGGCATTTCAGAGAGTTTGAGCGTGGTGCACCAGATGATCTCTTGCTACGAGAGCTAGCCTCCCATTTATCTTATGACGCCACCGAGGTAAACACTGTATTTTCATGTTTTCCTCATTGTACCTTGCATTTCTTGCTTAGACCACACTCTTGCACTGTATTTCTTACACTTCTTTTCACCTGCTCGTTTCAAACATACTCTTGCATTGTATTTCTTATACCTGCCTTTCACCTGCTCGTTCTAATCACAGGAGGACTCCCGCTCTATCAGAGGCTATGGAGCCACATCCATGAGGGAGTAGTATATGAAGCTCCCTGACGGTGTTCGCCACATTATTGATAAGGCCGGCTTTGGCTTGTTCTGCATAGGGCTATCACGCCTCATAGCGAGTCGACCTCGACTTGGAGCGTTGGTAGAGAGGTGGTGGGATACCACCAACTCTTTCCACTTCTCTACCGCAGGAGAGAAGACAATGACTCCCTATGACTTCTCTATGCTCACTGGCATAGAGGTAGGGTGTCGTCCAATCCCTTATGATACAGACATGGGTGAGTGGGAGGCGGCATGGATCTACCTACTAGGAGCACACCCATCTTTCTTCCGATCGGGGATGGTACGGTACAACTAGTTTGCAGAGCAGTTTCCAGAAAGAGAGCCAGAGACCTCAAAGGAGACCGTGCATTACCCGAGGCTTCTTGGTGTTCCTCTTCGGCACCACTTTGTTCTTAGACAGAGCGAACACTGTAGGGTTATATCTCCTGAGTGCATTGGTGGACTTGTCTCAGGTCCATGTTTATGATTAGGGAGGTGCTAGCCTTGCCACGTTATATGGATATATGAGCTCGACATTCCGCAGGAGCAGGAACAGGGTCGGTGGTTACTAGAGAGCTTGGGAGGTATGCTTTACCTTTTTTTTGCTTTGCATTTCCTGCCGTACTTTCTGCTTTGCACTTGTACTTTCTATATACTGCACACACATTCTACTTTCTATATTCACACTTGTACTTTTTGTACATTACACACACATTCTGCTTTCTGCATTCACACTTGTGCTTTCTGTACACTGCACACACATTCTGCTTTCTGCATATTTTGCTGTATACTCAATATGGCCCTTTTCTTTTTGCAGCTTTGGGTATATGCCTACTTCCCGACCCTTACCCCAGAGCCAGAGGTGGTTATGCCTCCTATCGCGCTGTATTCTCATCGGTATGACAGGAGATGCCTACGGAACCTGAGAGATTTTTTCATTCTTCCGCTGATACTTCGACACTGTGACTGCAGCAGAGGTAACTCAAAACACTTTGCTTCAGCTTTGATTCATACTTCAGCTCTGATTCATACTTCAACTCTAATTCATACTGCAATATCTAATGACAACTAACAATCTGTGTATTCTCTGTTTACAGATCACGTGGCAACCTTGGGCGACGATGCCTGAGGGAGTCGGGGACCAGTTTGCTAAAGCTCAGGGGGCCACCGTTTCCGGCTTCTATTCAAGGGTCCGATTTGCCGGGCCTGGTTTTTTGGCGAGCGTTTCGTACACCAGACATTGGGTTTGCTGCAGCCGATAGTTCCCATGGTGCCCCCACCATCTATGAGAGCTACAGAGCAGCTCATCTCCCAGGAGATTATCCAATTTACAAGAGGCCTGGACACCAATTATTTCTTGGAGAAGGGTGATTATGCGACATTCATCGAGACACACCTCCAGCCTCCTTTGACCATTATTCGTGAAGGTGAGGAGATGAGAGCTCCAGCTACAAGAGAGAGAGAGCCAAAGTACCTAGGGCGACCAGGGCGCGTGGTAGAGGGGCCACCTAGACGAGGCAGAGGACCGGTTGGCCAGAGTTGCCTACCGCACTCATATGTTGGCGGTATACTGGGGAGGCTTACCAGATCCTGATTAAGCCTACCGTAGCAAGACACAGATATGTTAAAGCTCCTGATGTGCCCCCGATATGTACCCCATTCTTTAGTTTTCTCATTTCTTTCTGATATTTGTTCCTTCTGGACATTGATCATTTCCAATGCATTTGTAGGTACCTCCTGGATACACCGAGGATTCACTAGAGCTATTAGCCTCATTCGAGGGCATGATATTGAGTAGGGAGGCACTACTCGGCTTCCACGACATTCAGGTTATTTCTTTAGTTTTCTTACATTCTAGTCATCAAATTTCCACTAACACACTGAAACTGACATTCCATGCTGAAAATTTCCCTATGCTGCACTAACATACTGCATCTGAATTCATACACTGTACCTGACTTCTGCATATACTCATTCTGCCCCATACTTGCATCTGATACGCATACTGTGGCTGACATATGACAATTGTCCTTTCAGGTCCCACCTATATCGACAGCACCAGCGACAGCAGCACCAGGACCATCAGTACCTCTTTTGGCAGCAGGGAGAGAGCGACAGGCTCCAGCACGCAGCCGAGGCCGAGCAAAGAGTGGCCGAGCTGAGAACTGCCCTTCAGAGCCTATTCTGAGTGAGGATGATACCGAGACCAACGAGGCTGAAGAGGCAGCGAGTCAGCATATTGAGTCATGCGAGAGTGGAGATGATGACGCCGGCTCGGGTTCTGCTCGTGGCAATGCTATTGAGCCAGGTTCTGAGGCAAAGAGTAGAGATGACTCCGGTTCTGGTTCGACATCCGGTTCAGACAGCGGCGCAGATGGAGACAGCTCTGAGTCCCCACCCAGGAAGAGGACAAAGAGGGCCTCTCGAGCTTAAGATAGCTGGCGCTGATCTATCTGTATTTTTGCTTAGTTTCTTTTTTGTTAATAGTGTTAGCACTTTGTATAATTTCAAACAGGTTTTATTTTCTTTAAAAACTTGTACTGCACTTTTTGTGAAAACAACCATGATCAGAATGAAAACCAAGCTTTTTTTTTTAAAGAGTGTTTTATTTTGCATCATGAGCACCGCATTGCATGAAATTGTGATTGAATTTGACATTGAAAACCGAATACTTGTATTGTTATAACAGTCTGAATCAGGTAACGAACCAACCAACAACTGAAATAATCAAAGTAATACAACTCGATAATCAAAATAACAACAACTCGACAAACAACAGAACAATCCGATATACAACAAAACGACTCGATAAACAACTCAATGAACAAAATAACTCGACAAACAACTTAAATACAACACAGCAAATTTGCTAAAACTAAAAGGACTCAAAATAAAACCTTGAAATACAAAACAAAACAAAACAAGACAAAACACATACTTTCAGCATCCTCAACACACAAGTAAACAAGAAGACAGGGAAAACAGCCGTCAACCATATGTCAGCCATGGACAGAGGATGTCGGCCACCAATGGTGGCTGGTCGGCTACCAAAGTGGTTTGTCGGCCATCATTAGTGGCCAGTCAGCCACCAATGTGAGGAACCTCCAGAATGTTGACACCTGGCTTCCACTCACTGCCTTATCTTCTACAAAAGGTTCAGACTTCTTGTTTTTTTCATTTCACCTGCAAATTCTTCACAAATGGAGCCATTCTTTGTCGAAAAACTCTCGAATTGGATTGTAACTTTAGATGGCTCGGAAAAGCTAAATTTTCGGGGTTTCGGCATAAATGCACTATTCTCGCTGAGTCATTCTCCGCTTTATTTTCCGTTCCTATATGCCAGAGCTAGATGTTGGAACCCGATTAAGCACGTCTTTAGCTTCAGGGGATAAGAGATATGCCCGACAATCGAAGAATTTCAAGTGCTAATGGAGTCCCAGGGTGATGAGAAAATCTTGTCTCAGCCCCGTTTTGGTCACATCCAAGGTTTGGGAAGGATGTGTGAGCTCACTTTACACAATGCCCGATCCTTGGTTCACAACAGAGAGTTGGATATCCACAGTTTGATTCATCGATTTTCTGATGTCAGTGACTGAGACGATCTTTTCTGGCGAGGTTTTTGACAACACGCCCTTTGTTTGTCATGTTAGCACATTTCCTTCTTGCCCCTAGTTTCGGTGGGTCTAGCATTCAACTAGTTGAAGTGGCACAGGGCTTGAAATGGGGCAAGAGTTACATTGGCTTGGTACTGGCTGAGACTTTGATGGGCTTAGACGCCTTCCATTGACAAGAGACAAACAAATTTGCAGGAAGTCCACTACTTCTTCAGGTAATGTTTCCCATTCTTTCTCATAGGTGTTCCTCACATCACTCGGCATTCATACTCTTCTTTTGTCTCCAAGCCCTTTTCTCACTTTTTCTCTCAACATACACCTCTCTATTCTTTAATCTCTCTTTTCTTTCATCCCTCCCCAGATATGGCTCATGGACAAGCTGAAGGTAGTGGACTCTTGCCCTGCATATTCAGTACGAGGCTATTTCTTTCACCAACGGCTAGTTGATTTCCTCGAACGAAGGGTGGTGGTGCCATTGGATGTGCAACAGGTCTGCTGCTGATATTGCTTGGCGTTGCCCCTCGTTTGATCTGCCGAGATGAGCTACAACATAGCTCAGCAACCTGGCATTCAACTGATTGGCGTGTATTCTACTTTTTGTTTCGGTTCAGGCGTCAGTTCGGACATAACCAAACTTGCCCAGAAATGGGGGGTAGAGTACTCGACTTCATTCCCAATCCGAGGTTCACAATTGGCTCGATATCCCACTGCGTGGAGGACGAGAGAACTTCTGGCTCCTGCTCCCAATTTCAGTTGCGTCGTTTCTAGCAAATGTCTGGCTTGGCTTGAAGAAGAAGCACAGACCGGGCCTACTTTAGCATCGGAAGCTTCCACAAGCACAGGGAGGGGACGCAGGAACACCTTACTTGTCTATGCCCTAAGTTTATTGCTTTAATCCTACTTTTCAAGTTTTCCTTTTGAATGTAATAAAAGCAACTTTAATTTGTATCGAGAGTTGGAGAACTTTGTATTGAAATCAATGAAATTGAAGTTGTGGCACTAAAAATTTTCCTTTTGGTCCAAAAATGGTCTAAGTTGTAAAAAGATTAATTTGAACAAAATCAACTTTTATCAAAACTTTCCAAAACCATTTTCGAAAAGGATCACCACCTAACACACATGAAATATATCCTCGAGATGTACAAACCCCGAATCCAGAAATGGAAAATTGCCCCTTGTCTGAATGGTACTGCTCAGCACTGTAGTCAGCTATTCTCTTAGAGTAAGGATCACAACCAAACTTTCAAATAACGAACAGACAAAGATGCCTTGATCAAACACATGAACACAGTTGATTTGGAGGTGTTTACGGCCGGACTTCAGAATGAAGTTGTCTACGTATCCCAAAGATGGGAATTAGGCCTTATGTAGTTCGGTTCGGGTTCACTCGAGTATTAACGCTCTCCTTTTGCGCTCTAACTTTTGCCAAGGCCGTCCTTTCTGGGTTTTCGACCTTGCGAGCGTAGTTTTTCTTCTTTTTTTTTTTCAATTTTTTGTGCTCTAACTTTTACCTAGGTCGCCCTTCTGGGTTTTCGGCCTAGCGAGCCCCTTAGGGGTAATATCTCTTCAACTTGTCCATGTTGATTGCTTGGGAAAATTCTAGGCCATCCAAGTCCATTAGAATAATAGCTCCACCTGACCAAATGGTTTTGATAATATAAGGACCAGTCCAATTAGGTCTGAACTTGCCGCTAGGGTCATGGATGGGAGCTCGGTTGTCTTTCAGCACCAAATCCCTTTCCCTAAGATTTCGAGACTTAGCTTTCTTTTTAAAAGCCTTGGCAATCTTACGTTGATAACCCTGAACATGTACAATGCTTTTAGCCTCCTTTCATCGAACAACATTAGTTCTTCGAACTTGCTCTGTTGCCAATCTACTTCTGCTATCTAGTGCTCAGCTATAACCCGCAACGACGGAACTTCTATTTTAATCGGCAGAACAACTTTGTGGGAGCCAGATAAAAGGGGACGCAGATAGGCCGAGTACATATTTAGACAATCGGTACATATTATACTCGCCCTCGTCTTGTACATTCTGGATGTCGAATATCTTAGTCAGCCATAAAGCCAGTTGGACGGGGGGCCGATTGGAAGTTGGAATACGACGAAAGAAAGGCCGAGTGAGAAATCACACGACGGATTAATAGTGGGCCCTATCTTGAGGACTAGAAGCGTATATAAATAGAAGAACAACAACCAAAGAGAGGTATGTGAGAACTAGTACGCTTAACTTAAGATACAAGTAACCAAGAGAGTATACACTGGCTTAACCGTCGGAGTGCTAATTCTGGCACCCCCGACCGGAGTGTTCATTCCTTTTCAGGTTACTAGCTGAGGATCTCGAGCATCCCAGTGGATCAAAAGAGTATTTCCAAACCACTTCTCCACAATTGGCGCCGTCTGTGGGAATACTCCATCACATCTATGGCGGGCGTGACGGAAGATCCTCCGGCAGTCGCTGACAACCTTACGCCACAAGTTGATACAACTCTAAGCACCATGCTGGGACCAGAAAACATTACTGCACGAAGAGCCTTGAACTTCGACTTAGCTGATGAAACAATGCAAGCAATTATGGAACAGGCGAAGTGAAACGAACAAAAGTTGGAGAACATGATAGCTGAAAACGAGCGCCTTCGACAGGATTTGGCCTTGGAGGTGGCAAAATCTCAACAGGCCGCGTGCCAAAACCTGGCACAACCGTTGGGAAAGGATATTCAACGACCTCGAGCTTGGAGACAAGGTAGTGATAGTGATTCTGACTCCTCATCTCCAGACCCCAAAAAGAAGGGGCGAGTCGAGGTCTCCAGTTCTTCTGAGGGAAGTCCGCGTGCACGGAATAAGAGAAGAAGAAACAATTCAGATGAAGAGGACTAACATGACCCCTTTGTGCGACGGATCGCAAGGCTAGTGCTACCCAAAAAGTTCAAGGCTCCATCGTTTACCATATACGACGGAAAATCGGATCCCACTGACCACCTCCGTCATTATAAGCAAGCCATGACGCTGCATGCAGACGACGAGGCTCTCATGTACCGAATATTTCCGAGCAGTTTGGAACCATTGGCCATCAGATGGTATTACAAGTTGGAACCGGTGTCGATTAAGAGCTTCCATCAATTACAGAAATCCTTCAGGGCAAGATTCATCACCAATGAGGTCCAGCCGAAGCAAGCCGACTCTCTCTGGGCAATGCAAATCCAACTGCCTTTAAAATGTTGTTGCATCCTGATAGTGCCCTCCGCAGTTCCTTGACTAGAAGGCCCCCCAAAACAGTCTGGTCGTTGATGAAGAAAGTCGAGGAATACTGCAAAATAGAAGATGACACTCTGCGGGTTAAAGCCAGGAACAAGGCCAACAAGACGGCCCCTTCTGAGATTGTTTAGCCGATAAATTCTATACCATCACGGAGCCCTGAACCACGGAATCGGGCTAAACGAGACAAGAGACGGGATTCGCGCTGAACAAATGACCAAAGTTCCCATCGAGCTAGTGAAAAACTTCAAGTAGATAGCAGGCGCACAAGGCGCGCGGACAAGAAATATACGAAGTTGTCAGAGCCGATTAGCACGGTTATGTCTAGAGTCCAACACTTTCCGTTCTTCAAATGGCCATACAAAATGGTGGGACCTCCCAACACGAGGAGACGGGATAGGCGGTGCCAGTATCACAAAGATCACGGCCATGATACCGAGAGTTGTTATGCATTGAAGGATCACCTTGAGTAATTGGTACAAGATGGTCGGCTTAAGCAGTACGTCCGAAAAGACAACTCAACCAAAATAGTAGCTTTATGGCAAGATTCGCCTCCAGTCGGCATAATCCATATGATATACAGCCTACCAACGTCATCCGCGGTACATACAATTCAGTCGCATCCTGACCCCCAAAAGCAAATCACACCAGCAAAACGGCCCCATGAAGCTCCGAGTATTACCTTCGACGATTCTGATTTGATCGGCGTAACACTCCCCCACATTGATCCACTGGTCATCAAACTACACGTAAACCGATTCACCGTTGAACGCGTTCTAATAGACCAGGGGAGTACTTCGGAGGTTATGTATTACAGGACCTTCATCAAACTCGGGTTCACCGAGTCGGACCTGTCTCTGGCTCTTTATCCACTATTCGGCTTCAACGCAAATCCGGAATATCCGTTGGGCAAAATCACACTACCAGTTCGGGCGGGCTCCCGGTCAGTAGATGTAGAGTTTTTGGTTGTCAAGCTGCCTTCACCATATAATCTTATCATGGAAAGAACTTGGCTACATACCATGCAGGCTGTGCCTAGCACATATCATCAACTACTTCGCTTTCCGACTGAATGCGACATCGAGCAAATTCAAGGTTCCCAGAAATCGGCGCAGGCATGTTACCTTCTTGCCGCAAAGACACCAAGAAAACTGGAAATGAATTCTATCGAGGTGCCGGATCGAGAAAGCCTCGATGATGTTGGCCGGCTCCCAAATGAAAAGGCAACGGAATCCTTGGATTGAGTTGAAATTGACAGGAATTTTGACAGGTTCTTCATGATCGGCGCCTCCCTGAAGTAAGTCGACAGGTAGCAACTAATTTCCTTCTTGCTCGGCAACCTTGATGTATTTGCATGGACACCGTATGAGATGCTGGGTGTGGATCCATCTGTTTCGCAGCACCATTTAAATGTTGACCCCAAATGCAAGCTGATTATTCAGAAAAGCTGGCGATTAGCCGTAGAACATACCACTGCCGTTGTTGAAGAAGTTGACCGGTTGCTTGATGCCGGGGCAATTCATGAAGTGACCTATCCTACATGGTTGTCGAATACTGTGGTTGTAAAGAAGAAAAATGAGACTTGGCGTGTTTATGTTGATTTCACGGATTTAAACAAAGCCTATCCCAAGGACTGTTTTCCCCTCCCCAGAATAGACCAGCTCGTAGATTCCACGGCCCATCATCAACGAATGAGCTTCTTGGATGCCTACATAGGCTACCATCAGATTGTCATGCATCCGGAGGACCAAGATAAAACTGCATTCCTCACCCCAAGAGGAACCTATTGCTATAGGGTTATGCCTTTTGGGCTGAAGAATGCAGGGGTAACTTACCAACGACTAGTCACTGCCATGTTCAAAGAGCAACTCGGCCGTACTATGGAAGTGTACATTGACAATATGGTGGTCAAATCTAAAGAAGAGCAAACTCATCTAGCCGATCTGGAAGAGACATTCGGTATTTTACGCAAGTATAAAATGAAGCTGAACGCTTCCAAATGTGCATTTGGAATCAGATCAGGCAAATTCCTTGGCTATATTGTCAACCACCGAGGAATCGAGGCCAACCCGAGGCAAATCACAACAATCCTGGAACTCGGCTCCCCTCGATCGGTGAAAGAGGTTCAAAAGTTGATGGGGATGGTTGCCGCGCTCAACAGGTTCATCAGTCGTTCCACAGATCGCTGCCGACAATTCTTTCATACCCTACGACACGGTAAAGCTTTTGAATGGACCTCTGAGTGCGAAGCCACTTTCAACGGTCTGAAGACTTACCTCCGATCAGTTCCACTCCTGACAACACCTTCGGCAGGCGACCCACTCATTCTGTATCTGGTAGTTTCTGATTGGGCCATCAGCACCGTACTATTAAAAGAAGAGCTTGGGGAGCAGCGGCCAGTGTATTATGTGAGCAAGGCAATGGTTGACGTCAAAACACGTTACCTTCCGTTGGAAAAACTCATCCTAACCCTCGTCATGGCAGCAAGAAAACTAATGCATTACTTTCAGGGGCATACCATCGGGTTACTAATGGACTACGCCCTCCGATCAGTACTCCGTAGTGTAGAAGCATTAGGGCGCGTTTCAAAGTGGGCTCTTGAACTCGACCAGTACGATATTCAGTTTCTACCTAGAACCTCAGTCAAGGGGCAAGTGCTTGCCGACTTTGTGGTCGAATTCACTGGGAGTCTTGCTGACTTCAAGTCTGATCAAACTCAACCTAAGCCAAACTGGAGAATTTATGTTGGGGACATCTGGCAGTTTTATTGTGATGGATCGTCCAATCAACACGACAGTGGGGCCGGAGTAGTGATCATGGCTCCTGACGGAGCAATAATCGAGCAAGCTGTCAAACTCGGCTTCGAAGCATCGAACAATGAGGCCGAATACGAAGCCCTGCTAACTAGCTTACGGAATGCACATCTCCTGGGTGCTCGGCGTTTGCTTATATTTTGCGATTCAAAACTGGTGATCAATCAGCTAAAGGGGAGAGTACGCAGCCAAAAACGACCGTATGGAAGCTTACATGAAAACGTCAAATTACTTGCTGGCAAAATTTGACCATCATGAATTGAACCAAATAACCCGTGATCAGAATACACATGTAGACGCCCTAGCTTGCCTAGCCTCCGCCATTAACTCAGAGATTAAATGGACAATTGAAGTGGGTTTCATCCCTAAGCCGAGCATTAGCCCTTTAGAGGAAGTCCAGGTCAATGTCATAGAATCAGGACCGAGTTGGATGGACTCCATTGCTGTAATCCTATCTTCCGAACAGCTCCTGTCGGATAAGAAAGAAGTGCACAAGCTGTGAAACAAAGCTCTGTGATACTACTTGGATCTGCAAGGAAAGCTTTTCAAAAAATCCCTTTCTGGTCCATACCTAGAATGCGTTCATCCGGATAAAGTCGAGGAACTCCTGACTGAAATACATGAAGGTAGCTGTGGTGCCCATTCTAACGAGCGCTCTTTGGCTCATCGAGCTGTGACACAGGGGTATTATTGGCCGACAATGAGAACTGATGCCGAATGTTACATGAAGAAATGTGAACAGTGTCAGAAGTTTTCTCCTTTAACCCATTTGCCTATTAAAAAGTTAAGCTCTATAACTAGTCCTTAGCCGTTCGCCCAATGGGGACTTGATATCGTTGGACCATTGCCTCATGCCCCGAGCAACAAACGATTTTTAAGTGTCGCGACAGATTATTTCACAAAATGGGTAGAAGCGGAGGCACTAACGCACATTCGAGATACTGATGTGAAGCGTTTTGTATGGAGAAATATCATAACGCGATTTGGCATTCCAAGAGCACTTATTTCAGACAACGGCACCCAGTTTGATTGCAGTGTCTGCCGAGAACTGTGCAGCAAGTATGGTATTCGGCCCTGTTTCTCCACCCCGGCTTATCCACAGAGTAATGGCTAAGCTGAAGCCTCCAACAAAGCCATTTTGGACGACATCAAGAAGAGGCTGGAGAAACAGAGACTGTGAAGCCATTTTGGGTCGAAGAATTTCCGAGTGTATTGTGGGCTCATCACACTACTCCGAGACGGTCCACTGGGGAAACGCCGTTTGCTTTATGCTTCGAAAATCAAGCAATCATCCCCTTGGAGATCGGCCTCC